>CM053509.1:56033717-56160306 GCA_028627145.1 Eidolon dupreanum
AAGTAACTTGCCCGCGGTCACAAATAGTAAATGGTAAAACTCGGTGGAGAACCAGATGTGTCTGGCCCCAAACCAATGCTTTTTCCATTCCTCCTCTTCTTCCTGTCTCCATGGAGGATTGGCCAGGGGCTGTTGAGGCATCCTTGAGGTTAAATCTCATATACATTTTTAATCAGACACTAGTCTAACGGCATGTCTAGGCTTACAGGAGGTTTGGAGGCATATTTAAGACAGCTTAAGTGCACGTAATGTTTGGGAGATTGATAGTGAGGCAAAAGTTGGGACAGTTGCAAGACCAACTTTGCCTGCTTTGTGGTTTTGCCCAGGGCTGCAGCAGCATCCAGGGCTGTTGCTTAAGCTGAGATATCAGCACTTCTTTGGTGTTTTTAACATCTGCTCTCTCCAATTTAATATTGTCTTCCTGCTTGGCAGAAGAGGTGGGGGAAACAGGTGCAGCTCTATAGATTTTCTTGAGTTGTTTCAGGTAATTCTTTCCTCAGGATGCTTCTGGCTGGCTTTCCCTTTCATAGCACTCCTGGGAACATCTAAGGGATGAATGCACCGACAGCACTGCTACGTCCCACAGTGTTATTCAGCCTAGCGCAGTTGTAGGACAATCTTCCAGCAAATCTCTGAGCTGCTGGTATATGACTTCCATAAGGGCAGGGTCAAGGTTTGTATATCTCCAGCATCTAGTACAGTGCCTGACATAGAGCAGGCATTTCAGAAATAGTTGTTGAATGAATGCAGGTGTTCTGATTCCACATGGAGTTTTCTTCAATCAATGGTTCTACATCAAAGAGATTTTTCCAGTTCTACAGACAGAATGGAGAGGAACTAAATCTACTGCACTACTTTCATTTCTCAGTTAGTTTTCTTGTTTTACCACGCAGTTACTTTAGGGTCCCTTTGTCTCATTTAGTTCTCCAACTGATTCCCCTTAGCATATTCTTACATTTTACTCATTTATAGAGAAAATGAAGTGAAGAGGGAAGGGAAGGCTGCCAGCAGACTTTGGTAACTTAGTGAGAACACAAAATCACAGGCTTTGTTTGCTTTGAGAGACCCTTCATTTATGGCCAAGCTAAGATATCCCTGGGAAGGGGCAAGGTAGGGACAGATAGGGGCTGACACTTCTTGCTGAAGGAAGGACACAAAACAGTCAAAGAAAGACAGGGCTCATCTACCCTTGGAGTTTAAATGTAGTTTCCTCCTTCTTCTGCAAATGTTGTAATTGCAAGAGTGTGGAGAGTGGCTGTGGATGGTGTGTCTGCCTTACATTTCACTCCCTAAAACCTTCAAATAATTTATTCTAGGTGTTTGAACTATTTTGAGGTAGGGGTAAGGAACTGGAAAAATGAGAATGTTTGATTTTTATTGAGACCTTGAAAATGTCAGGGGCTTGGCAGTGAAATGAGGTCAGATCTTTTGAACTGCTTTGGTGTGGTTGGGCTCTGCTGCATGTGAGAGAATTACACACGGGATTACTTAAACATGAAACATGACTTAGCATCACAATGGGTTTATCCAAATACAAAATCTTATTTTTAAAAAGCTTTCCTTCTCCCTTAATATCAAGGCTGGGTTACTCCTTTTTATTGCCTATTCCTACTCTTGGTGGTACCATCTTAAGTGAATTTTTAAAATTTTTGAATTCTTTTTGTCTAATGTTTGTGATAATGTTCTGAAGACTGTTGGGTTTTGCAGTGAGAATGATCAAGTGAATTCCTTCTCACTGAATTGTCAGAGTAAACCAGAGAAATCAGAAGTCTTCAAGAGTTAAATTGTTAACTGAGAAAAACCAAGTAGAGCAAAGCAAACCAAGGGAAAGCAAAGGAAAATAGAACAAACCCACACTTCCCTAAGATACTTACCCACTGTGGAATAGAATTCCAGAGGGCCAAAGGTAAAAATTTAAACTAATACTGAATTCACTCCACCTCAAGCTTGCCAAAGGGTCATTTATGCTATTCCTGAAATATCCAGTGCTGAGGAACTGTTTTTTGTATCTAAAAATTAGTCTGGCTGTGAGATAGAATTTTCTCTGTTAAAGAAATTTCGACTGTTCTCTTGGGTTTTCCTCACATACTCACCATTGGGTCATCTGATTTCTCTTACACATGACAGATCTTTAAGTAATATGTTTGTGAATCATTTATAGTTTTATAGTTTTGCAACCTGCTATTTTCACTTAAATCATATTGTGAACACTTTCTTACGTCAATATATGTTCTTCAAAAACTGAAGTGTAATGGCTTTAAAGAATTCAATACCCTTGTTTTACTTATCTACCTCTTGTTGAACATTTAGATTATTTATAATATTAAAATTATGTCACAACAGTAAACTCAAAACTCTGATTCCATCTCTTATTATTTCCTTAGACTATTTCATATGTGCCTACTGGGTCAATGTGTATGAATATTATTTTTAGGATTTTTATGTCTATCGTGTTTCATATTATGCTCCAAACATGGATATTTGTGTGTAGGAAGTTTACCAGGGAGTGAGAGAATGAGGAAAAAGATTGGACTGAGGAAGAAGTTGAACTATGATGTATTGCAATAAGGGCCTCAGCTAATTCAGGAATTTTGGAGTCTAGAGGCTCCTTTAGAGTAGTACCAAACTGAGGTAAATAAGGGCTGAGCCTTTGAGCCCTTGTGCTGGCCACTCATTGGCTACAAATGGCCTTCAGGGAGCAGGCATGACTTTAGGGAGGCATCTCCTTTTCGCCAAGGGCAGTTCCTGGAGAAGGACTCACGTGCTAGCTGTCAGCAGCTACCAGTCTTGGAAACTGGAGGAGTGAGTTTTAAGAACTGAATGGGGTAAGCTGGTGCTGTATGATAGCATCTATTTAAGCTACGCTTTGCACCTCTAAGACCCACTTGTTTCTTAGAAAATTTTATCTTATCTTGGAACAGATTCCTTTAGAATTCTTGCCAGCCTCTTTTCCTAGGGAAATGTACAAGAGAAAGTTTAATGTGACAAACTACAGCGCTCATTGGTGCAGCTGTTCTCAGGGACACCTGACACTCATCAATTCCTTCCTCTACAACCCATTACGTATTTCTCTCTCCCTTGGCTAGCAGTTCTGCTGGTCGGGGGGGGCGGGGGGCTTATCTGGGGTGAGAGTGACTCAGATTCTTATCATTGAAGGATATGAGTTCTTGGCTCTCATACTCTTCTCAAGCCATTCTACTACTCTTATCAATTTATTATTACAATTGATTAGGGAATTACCAAGGGGGACCCCAGAGGTCCTCCTGGGTGCCAAACAATAGTCTTCTCTGTTCCCATTGTGTAACAACAACCCAACTTTCTTCAGATGACCATGGTAAATTGCCCCTGCACAAATGGTTATGCCTTTCCTTGACCATTGATCTCTTGGTACAAGAAGTTCAAAGTGCCTGGGTAGCAGCCATAGCTTTAAATTTAATGGGATTTTTGCAGTATCCCTGATGGAAGTATTTATGTTCTTGGAAACAGAATCTCTAGATCTACAGAGGCTGTAGTTGTGGGGATGGAAGGCATAGATTCCCTGGTTGGGTCATTGGCTGGGATGATGAGTGGGGCTACCCCTATTCCTATCCTGAACCATGTTTTCTACAGAGAGAAGACATAGTACAATATAATACTCCTTGACTGAGGGTGTTCACTACACTCTGAAGGATGACACCCCATCCTTAAGCAACATCTCTAATGTGGTGCTTTTAGCAGCACCTACAAAGGCTGTTTTTTCACCCTATAAAGTCAAGAGCCTCTGGGTGGTATAGTATGTGACAAGACTAATATATTCCATGGTCATGTGCTCACTACTATTTCCCCTTTTGTTTGAAGAGAATTCCTTGGAATGATGTGATGTTATGTGGGATTCTGTGTTAGCGAATCAAACATGAGGTAAGCCCTCAGATAGTGATGCTGGATGAGCTTCTATGGGCAGGAAAGGCAGACCCATACTCTGAGAATGTGTTGGTTCTTTCAAGATGGATTGCGGGTTCTTTCATGGAGAAAGGGGTCCTAAGTAATTAGTGCACCACAATGTAGTTGGTAGGTTTCTTTGAAGAATGCTTCTGCAGCAGGGGCTTGGCAATAATACTTTTTCCTGGTAGTCTGAACATTCAGCAGAAGCAATAGATAGGTCAGCATTTTTTGTAAGCTGGATTCATGCAGAGCCTCTATCCCTGCCACCATGATTACTCTGTTCATATGCCCATCGTAGCAGCACTGGGGTGGCAAATGAGACAGTCTGTCTAATATCAATGGATCAAGTCATTCTGTTTACTTGACTAAGTGCCTCTTCCATGGTGAAAGCTCTTTGATGGGCATTTATATGGATACCAAGATCTTCCCATTCATGCCCAGTTTCATATTCCTCTTTTTCAGACCTTCTTGTCCCTCATCTTTTAATCTCTCTCCTTTGAGGCCACTAACTGACCAGCCAAGTCACTGGTTAAAGGGTTGAGGAAGGCCTCTGTCCATAAGTCTGTATGGATTTCACAAAGTGAGTGACCAGGTACATCACCTGAAGTCCATTGGGAGGATTTCCCCTCATTGCTGTCACTCAGAGTCACTGCTGAGTGGAACTGAGAACTCTGAAGTTCATTTCTGGTTTGCATCCATATATCAAGCTTATCTATTTGTGAACAAAGCTTGGCTTTCTCTCTCTTCCATCAGCTGAACCTTACGTGGTGTAACAGAGTGAAATGACATGGGATATGAATCATGGGCTTGTGCAATTTACTTATGATTGAACCTTCTCATGCCCAACTCTATTATCTGTCTCTCATAGGTCCTTACTCTAATATGGGAGGCATGATGCTTCTTCACTTCCTCAGGTATTCATGTCATTATAGACTCTGTATCCACCAGTTTCAAAGTGTTGGGACATTCTCTTTTCCTCGGTTATGTTTACTTGCATAAGTGGCCATAAGACCCTTTGAGGGCTGAGACAATCATTACCTTACATACTTGGTGTGGTATTGCAAGATCTTTCTTTCTGGGTATTTGGGCTTTCTTTCAGTCAAAAGGTGGAAGATCTGAAAAGTGGTTCAGTTCTGGAAACTGGGCAAGGGATCACAAGTTTTTTTATTGGGTGGTTGCCCTTAGCTACTCATCAAACAGTCTTGGTTTCTTTTGACTATACAGATTGAGAAACAGTCTTGTTAACTGCCCATCTACCTTGCCATTATGGATGCCATGTTCTATTAACCACTCCCTAGCTCCCTGAATGTCAGGCACCTCTGGCCGCCACTCCAGTTTTGCTATTCAATACAATTATTGCACTTATCTTGTTTCTGAAGTGCTGCCATTTGGCCTCTATTATGTTTACTATTTCCTTTCAACTTCATTGCTCTCAGGGAGCCCAGTTCTGTAACAGCATCTGCTATGGTCAGCCCAGCCTGCAGAGAAGTCATTGCTGAGTTCCTTGCTACTGCTGCTGCTGCTGCTCTCACCAGTACATTTATCATCATTCTGGTGAAGACAGTGTCCTCCTGGCCTCCTGCAGAATGTAATCCGCTGGCAGGTTTTCCAGTTTCCATCGTATGCCCCACCTCATGCCCACCTCTTTGAGCCTTTTGATTTCTTTTTCCATAATATAGCATCGTCGTCTGACTTTTCTATTTTACGTATTGTGGACCATTGCTTTTTCCCTTGTTTTCAAGAGCTATTCTAGCAGTACGTTAATACCATCTGCCTGGGTGCCCACCAGGGTTGATAAATCGTACATCAAAGAGAGCGCTTTCATATCGATAATCTCTCCTTTATTTCAATTTATTTTCTACTCCCCTTGATGCAGCCCATTTAGAGTTTATTGAGCTCTGATGGCACATGTTGTCTGGGACCTGCAGCTCCTTTGGGGTATGGTTTCTTTCCTCTAATTGCAGACCTAGCACCTTCCTGGCCAGGTTAGGTTGTAACTTGACTCTCTTGGTGGCCGGGAAGAGAGACCATGCTGTTCTACCAGGCAGAGAACACTGCATTGCCAGGAAGTAAGGAAGAAAGGAAGGAGCATTAACCTTTAACAGGAATGAAGTTCAAGTCAATTGTGTTTTTCTAAGAAAGCAAAGGTTTTCTTTTTGTCCTTCACTTCTATGCCAGGTTCTTTCAGGCATCATTGTCCTGTCTCTGGTTTTTGATTCTCCTTGCCTTCTGAAAAGTTTGACTTCCTGTTTTCCTGATATATTATTTTATGTACTGCATATAATGATTTTCTTCTCCAAAATAAATGAGAGAGAACAGAGGCCTTCCTCAACCCTTTAATCTTCTCCTCCAACAAGACAACCTACTGTTCTCTTTCTCTCTCTCTGTCTCTTTCTCTTTCTCTCTGTCTCTTTCTCTGTCTCTCTGTCTGTCTGTCTGTCTCTCTCTACACCACCTCCCACCCCGCACCACCCCACCACCCTACCGTTCACACACAGTCCTGGTGAAAACAAATATCACATAACCTGGCAGGTGGCTGGGGCAGTGTCTTAGCACCACTGCCCTTTGCCTAGAGTTGGCTTATCAAGCAAAATTATCATCCTTTGTAGCTCTAATTTTGACACAACTTTTGGCTAATTTCTCTACTGCAGTAGCAAGATGCATTTTAGCTGTACTATCCATTCTAATCTTAAATTGCCAAGGGTACCAATAAATCACTTTTTACTTTGCCTTCTTCTTACTCCATTCCTGGTTCCTCCCTCACTTAGGCCATGCCTATTTATTTGGAAATTCTTGGAAAATCATTGCCAGTAGGCTAGCTCCTCCAAACAGTGATTGGTTTTTGGTCTATCCAGTAAATAGAAAACTTGGAAACATTTTAGAAAATTTCTTACCTTTCCTACCTTCCAGTCTCTGTAGCAAGGCCAAACTGGAATTCTACCCCAGAATCTGAACACAGGAAATAAGCTTAGGAACCACCTAGGTCTATTGGTTCCTGGGCATTCTTGGGATTAGAGAATGTTTCTGTCTGGCCAAAAATGCTCAGCTGGCTGCAGGCCTTGGAGGGCAAGGCAAGGACAGCTCTAAAGACAGAAGCAAAACTGTACCCTATGTTCTGAGTCTGCCATTAAAACAAAACAGGAAAAGACACACATTTTTCAGGCCCTGCATGAAGATGAAATGCTGTAAAGGTCACACATTCATGAAGAAACTTTCTCCATGAGCTGCCAAACTTCTTGTGGTTGCCTTTCTGTTGAGAAAGCTAAAGTTCATTCTTTGGGTGGCCATTCAGCTCAACAATGCAGAGTCTTTGTTACTTTTACTCTCTGTTTGGCCTTGTGGCCTTTAACCAAAGACAAGACCACTTTCTCTTCCCTCTGAGACCGTGTCACACCTGGTTTGCCAAAACAGCAGACACTTTTCTCTCTGGGAAAAGGTGGTAATTGGTTTCCTCAAATTGTTTGTGGGACATGAAAAATTAAGGAATTGAAAGACTGGCTTTACAAGTCTTTTTATCCCGTTACACTCTGAATCAATGTTTTTCTGAGAGAAGTAACATGTTTCCCTAGTCACAAAAGACAATCTATCAGAGAATAATTTATCAGGAAATACAATAACATTTTAGAGTGAAAATGTTGATTCTCTTCTGCTTAGAGGGCTTTCTGTTCCCATAAGTTTTTCAGCTGAGCCTTAGGAATCTGGAAGGTAATGGGATTGGCTCAAACCCTAGACTAGCTTTAATAAAAAGTTTTTCCAGGGACCTCTCGTCCTCATGTAAAGGAGGCAGAGCCATAGACCTATGAGCCTTCTCACTGATACCCAGTGAGGAAGGAACTGGCTATGGCTGACTCATTATGAAAAGTGAAAGAAACAGCGGAGGACCCCTAGCCAACACTCTCTGCAAATCTTTATCAATCTTTATCAAAAGCCATGAAGAATGGCTTTTCTACAGTGCATAGAGTGGGTAAAGTAGACAATTCTCATCTATACTTACTTGTCTAACTATCTGTACCCTCTTCAGTGAGCTACAGGTCTAGGCTACAAATTCTTAAACCTCCAAGTGTTGGACTATGACTGACTGAACATAGATGCTCACTATCATGGAAACTTAGTAAAGGTATGATTAGAGAATGATAGGGCTTGAAAGTTATTTTTTAGCCTGTTTCTGTGATTAATTTGAACCTGAATTAAAAGGCAGATGGACATCTGTGGGACTACATTCTTATGAGAGGGACCCTGGATATATTTGTACTTGGCATCCTTCTTGGATTCTCCCATGGGTCAGATTATCAGTAGTATTGCTTATTTTAATATTGTGAACCCTACTAATTAATTCTAGATTTTGAGGGGCCTGGGTACTTGCTAAGGTACCTACCTTATTTTCTTACATGTGATTTGAACTGTGTATATAGGATTTGTCTGATGTGCCATCTGCCATGCCATTGGCTTGCAGACACTCCTCTGAGGCTTGTCCACCCTAAAGATTGTTTTAGCCTTTGGATCTGTGCTTTCTTTGGGCCTCTAGACCTAACCCTCAAGCTATGATTGTGTTAATATCTGTTCCTCCAGACTCTGACCTTAGATTTTTCCTTGGGACTTTGAGTAAGCACATACCTTCTACACGAATTACTTTGGCCAAAGTCTCCAGTCTGACCAAACTCACTTTTCACAGTGACCATGTACATTAGAACCAACTGGGGACCTGGAAAAAAGGCAGATTCCTGCCTGTCCCCACTGCAGGCCGGATGAATCAGAATCTCTGAGTTGAGCCCAGGAACCTGCATTTTAGCAAGCCTCATGGTGGTTTCTTAATACATATTAAAGGTTTGAATAACTACCTGTTAGCCCTGCCACTTTGGCATGGCCCAAAGTCTTTGTTCCTTTGGTTATCCTGTTTTTCTGCTACCTAGAGTCTGGCCTTGAAAGGCCCTCATCATGGTATATCAGACACCCCTACTTCCCACCTGTAAGCAGGGATCCTAACCTTGTGGGATGCCTCTTTAGTTTGCTTCCTTGTCTCTGGTCCTGCACTATCCTCAATAACTTTTGAGAGGGATCCACCTCATGTTGGAATGTATGTCAGCTGCTTTAAGAGGGACCCAGAGCCACACTGGAGTTGGAATGCATTAGCTATTGTTTTCTTTCCACTCAGAAAGAGATGTAACCATGTGACATACAACAGGGTGATTGAAAACAGGCTGCGGTTTCTGCAGCTTCACTCCTAAGTGGGGAACATTTCTAGTGTCTGTATCCAAAGGGAGAGGTGGGGTAACTAGAGATGCAACAACACAGTTGAACAGGAGAGCAGATAAACAAAATGACTCCTTTTTTCTTGCTCAATTTTATGATTTTAAAAGGAAGATGAAACATAGAGATTAAGAAAAAAGATAGGCAAACTTTGCCAGTCCTATTATGAAAGGGCCTTTACAATCCTTCATTCCGATGGGATCTTAACACAGGAAGCAGGAGGTGAGGAAGGCCTGGCCTCTCCCGGGACTTCTGTCAAGGCCTGGCTGAGCCTCTGGGTCAGAGTTAGGGAGCTTCCCTGTGCTGCCTGCCTGGAGAAGGGAAAACAGACCCCTGTTAGTTCCTGCTGATAACACTGCAGACTGTGTGGGCAGACATTGCTCATCCACTGGCTGGAGAAAACACATGCCTCAATGCCTGGGTTATTCTTCACCTTTGTGTACAATGTAGCTTGGCAGACAAGGGGGCATTAGCAGGCTGCTGATTGAGATCGTGGTAGAATTCCACGTTTCAGAAACCCACCTGGAGGTGGTAGCTTTGGGGCTTTATCGGGTGTTATCAAATCCAAGGTTAATGTTCTTGAGAGGGAGGTGCCCTTTTTCAGGTCTCTGTTCCTATCTTTCTTCAGTCCTGTGAAAGCAAGGAAGAGCTAGAAACTCTTCTTCTTTTTTTTTTTTTTTTCAAAAAGGGCTCTGAGAAACAGTTTCCGCACTAAACTCTTTGAAAAACATACTTGTTTTTCAAAGAATGAGAATTAAAAAGAAAAAAGTTGTATGTGTTCAAACAAGTAGGGACAAATAAGCCTGTGAGATCAGAAGACCACTGGTGGTGAAGGAGCTCAGGGGAATGAAAAGGTGGCTCAAGACAAGGGTTAGCTCTTGTGTGATAGTGATAGCCTGGTACATGTATCCTGGAACACTTTGGCCCCTCAGGAAGGATTTTAGAGGCTCTGTGACCAACAGCCTGGGGAACGTTGTGAGCTTTGCATCCCTTGCAGAACTTACTGTAATTCTTGCATACAATTGGTGCTCAAGATATAATTGCTAAAAATCTCATGGCCTCTTAATGGGCTTTTCGGTTAATTTACAGCACAGAACTATGCCGTCTTTTTTTCATTCATTTACTCACTTGGCAGACATGGTTGATAGGCATCCTACTCGTCACGATGCTGAGTCGGATGCACACCGGGGACAAGAACTCCTGGCCTTCCCTGCAAAAGGATGGTTCCCCCAGATCCATGGGCATATTCTTCCTGTGCCCAGAATGAATTAATGAATAAATGTGCCAATTATCTTTAGAGTATTTATTGCCTTGTTCCTCATAAATTTCTGACTTATGAAAAATATGTTGCCTGTTTAGTAAGCAGCAAGTATCCATCCTCCTCTGCAAAGAAAGCTTAAAAAACCAACTAGCCTCAAGATGGTTTCTACCCTTATTATATTAGGGAAACAAGTCCTTTCATCTAGAGTATTTCTGGCCATTTGGGCTTCCTTGGCATCCTGTAGCAGGGAGAGGTCTGCCTGGAGATGTAATGTTGAGAATCATTAGTGGTGTTAACGTCACAAGACTGGTGAGATCACGAGAGGAGTGGATATAGAAAGGAAAGAGAAGAGAACAAAAGACCAAGGGCACTGTAACACTAAGTGGTTAGGGAGGGAGAAGCCAGCAAAGGAGACCTACTAGGAGCAGTGACAGAGGTAGGAAGAAAACCAGGTGCACGTGTGCATGCATGCATGTGTGTGTGTGTGTGTGTGTGTGTCCAGGGAGCTGGAGGGATGAGGGAAGAATGATGCTGAGATGTGTAGTAAGATGTAGATAAGCTGTGGCACTGGTTCTAATAATGTGAAATTATTGGTGATGTTGGAAAGGGCTTTTTTGGTGGAGGGGCTGAGGTGATAGCTTGATTCGAATGCACTCAGGGAGTTCATTCACTTTTGCTTCTTAATGAAAACAAAACAAGATCCTCACAAACCTCTGGTCAGGGCAAATAATACCCTATCCTGCCTGTATCATCTCTTTTGTACAGTCTCTAGAATTTTATACAAATTCACAGCTGATGGGAATATGGACCAAGATCCAACCATAACTAAGCGTGTCATCAAATTTTGGGATTGTAGTAGTTATTTCAAGGCTTTGAAATTAAAGTATCAACCTTTAGATAACACATAGAATGTTTAAATAGGAAATTAGAAATCATCTAATTGAATATTTTTTTTTTTTTTTTTTTTTTTTTACCTATGGGGAAACCAAGGTCCAGATTAGAGAGGTGACTTATTTAAGGTCACACAACTGCTTTTAGATATTGCCTCTCTTCTATGCAAATGTACCTGGTAGATGAGTGTCTGCACTTTTAAAAAAGATTATTATGGACATATTCTACCATTTCCTTTGGACCTCCATTTTGGGACTATCAAATTCTCTTTATTAACAAATGAATTGACTTACATTGCAATGTAAGCCAATTTTCCATATAAAAGAGTAAGTCTTATTAAGGTCCAATAATCTGGGAAGATCTAGTCAGACAGCCCATTCCTTGAGAAATGAGAGGAATCCTCTGGACCAGAAATGGTCTCGTGTTCAGAAAACCCTAACCGGGCCTTTCTGTCCTCTTTCTTGACTTGTCTGTGACATAAGCAGAGTCCCTTTGCCCAGCTTCCCTGAGACTTGTTCCTCCATAGATGGTGGCCGGCTATCCCTGACTCCTGCTACTTGGTGTTGTCATCCTTGGACAAGGCCCAGGTTGGTCTGTGCTCATGTGATTAGAGCTTGCTGGTATTAGGGCATTCATCCAAAGGTTTTACCCACTGGGCCTTGATCCAAAGGGAGGAAAAGAGCCTTCTGTGAGGAGCTATAGATTCTTAACCAGGAACAACAATGAGCTTTGGCCAACCATCTGCCTGAATTGTCTCTGAAATTATCTTGCCCAGATATGAAATGACAGGTCCTTGCTCTGTCCTCTACTAGGATTCCAGGCTCGTTGAAAAACTCTTGGTTCGTGGGCTGGGCCTGTGTCTACTGCCTCCTTCCCTAGACCCCTGAGCTCCATGGAAGATATATAAGATATAAACTTGGAAGATATATAAGATATAAACTTGGGACTCATTAGAATTAGCAGCACTGAACATTGATTTAAAATCTATTTATAACTTAAAGAAAGCCAATAATTGTTTTGTTCAATAACTGCATATTGAATGAAAGAAGATCCAGTTGGAGAGATATGGTAAAGCAGTAACTTTCAAGCTGTGCTTCCCATTAGAATTACCTGGGGAACTTTAAAAACCCTCAGTGACTATGTCATACCGCACACCAATTAAATCTGAATTTTTAGATGTGGGACCTGGGCATCATTAGTTGTTAAAACTCCCCAGGTGATTTCATTTATAACCAGTTTGACAAGCCTGATCAACATTTCTCAAACTAGACAGTATATAATAATGAACTGGGGGCCTTGTTGAAATAAAGATTCTGATTTGATAAGTCTGAGGCGGAGCCTGTATTTCTAACAAACTCCCAGTTTATGCTGAGGCTGCTGGTCTAAGAACCACAGTTTGAGTAGCAACAAGGTGCTAAAGGGTCATTAACAGTAGGCCAGGGGCTTGCTGCTAAGTGACAATGAGAGGCAGAGGTGGAAATTGCTGTGAGAGCTACAGTGGGCATTTAGTCTCTGCTGGTCTCTGAAGGAATGGCAGACCCAGAAAGAGGTGGGAGAGGGAGGGGGAGGGGAGGGAAAGGGAGGGGAAGGGATAGGAGGAGAAGGGGGAGAGGGAGGGGGAGGAAGAGGGAGATTCCTCTGCTACTGCTGAGATCTTTGAGGCTCCTGGAACATAAAACACAACAGCCTACTCAGTAGAAACCTTGAAGAAAGCTGGGTGATGATAAATCTATTCCTTAAGCATCAGTATCTTAGGACTTCAGTGTCGGAAGGCCCTGGAATGATGGGTTTAACCCAGTCCTTTTGCTGCAGATGAGAACAGTGGGGTCGCTTAGCCTGTGTAGCCTCAGTCATAGAGCCCAGCAGCAGTGAGCACAGGACTGCTGAGATTCAGTGGTCTCCCTGCATGACTGCACCTGTGTCACTGGGTCGTGTTGATCTGGGACCTGGTATGACCTCGCTGTAGATGGAGCTCAGCCCACAGCAGAGAGTGGCCCCAGGTGCTGTGAGGCTCTTTTGGGGGCCCCAGGATTCTCTCACAGGGTGTCAGGAGTCACATATCTGGAGGAACTTGTTCCCTGCCATGATCTGACCCTGCTCCGTCTTAACGAGTTTTATTTATTCTCTATAATCCTGAAGTAGCTTGCCCAATCTCTACATCTGTAGGACCTAATATCCCCCTGGTTAATTAATAGGAGATACAGATATGAAGGAGATCTTCCTGGAAAACAAAGAGGGGCTTTGGTCTCCACACCTCTCTTTGACAAGAGGTTCTGGGATAGTGGTTCAGAGAGCCCTCTGCACATGCAAACCTCTGAGAACACCTATCTCTTGTTGCAGGACTGCCCTTTCACCTCCAGTCAGGGAGAAGTACATGACAGGAGGTGGGGGCGGAAGGACCGGGAGGGATCATGTCTGCCATGTAGCAACAGAAGCATCTGAGCTGGCTAGCTGGGATCCTGAGAGCACATTTGTCATGTGATGTGTCAGCTGCCCAGGGCAGTGGGGAACACTTATTAACCACGCAGTGCTAGGCCTTGGAGATCCAGAGATGAATAAGTCCCCCTCTCCTCCTGTAAGTTGCTCCTCTGGGCTAGAGGGGAGACAGAGGAAGACAACAGTGTTTATACTGAGATTCAATGGTGGAGGCTAGGCTGTCCCTGGGCACAAGTGTGAAGTCTGTGAATTGTCCTCGGGCCCCTTTTTTCTTGTGTTCCTCTCCCCTGGTCCTCTGGCTCTCTCTTGATCTTGTTTCCTCCGCTCTCCTTTCCTTCATCTTTCCTGTCTTCATGCCTGGTGGAGGCAGGGGTGGTAGGCATTAGATAGTCACACTCAGAGGCAGACATGCTGACTCCACAAAGGTGTCTCTCTGCCCCTCGGTTCCCAATGCTGCTTACGAGAGGCCAGGTGGGCTTTGGCAGGGAGCAGAAGATTCCACAGCTGCAGACCCTCTCAGTCACTGCCACAAGGAGCCCTGCCAGCCTGACACTGAGCTCAACAGCGTGACCTTGTCTGAAAGGAAAAGAAGTGTGCCCAGGAGGAGGTGGGAGTGAGAGGCAGGGACTATAAGCAACAACAGGGACTATAAGACAAGCTGTAAGCAACAACACAGACACAGAACTAGTTCAGAGTTGTTTTCAGCCTTCAGTTAGAATGGGAGGAAAAAGATCAGGCATAAACAAGGTAGAACGTTGCTCCTTGTTGTGCTGAACTGCCTTAGAGATGAGTGCCCTTAGAGGTGAGTACCCATGGAGGTGAGTGCCCTTGGGCACTGCCTTCAGTGCCAGCTCTGAAACTCACAGCTGCCTCTTTGCTCTCCTGGCTCACATGCCCACTGGCTTCCATTTGCTTTCCCATAAATGGTGCTCTGTGGCTTGAGGACACCACTGCCAAAGCAAATACATAGTCACTTCAGGCCCCAGGGGCTCTCTGCTGAAAGTTGGCATGAGCTCCACCCTCGAATCCTGATGTTATCACTTCCCCAAAAGTTGTTGCCTGCTTAGCTCTCTTGCTGATGGAAAGCTTCCTTCCAAGCAATGGACTGTCATTGGAGAAGGCATTTAATATGTGGCTGCTCTGAGTGCTTTAGGATTCTGCTATTAGAAGAGTGAATGCACAGATTAAAAGGGAATGGCTAAAATCCAGAGGCAGGAGGAGAGGTTAAGATGGAAACCCATAGTGGACTTGGAGCTTCACAGTGGACTTGTGAGAGGGATAGGGCTGGGAAGACTGGCCAGTATTGTCACGCAGGATACTTGAGACGTTATGTGGGGTAGGTTTTGGCAATCGTGAAGGCATCTCATGAGCATTGAGACGTAGCTTAATGTCAGTGCAGATGTCCCCAGTCCCCAAATGCCCATCCACCTATCGCGGGTGTTCATCTCACTTTTTTATTTCATCTGCTCCTCCGTTCAGAAGTTGATTTTCAGCTGCTCCCCAAAAACATTCCCTCACTTGGTTTCTGCAACTCCTCCTTCTGTAGTAGGAATGGGGGTTGACAATTTTATCTTATTGATTGTATATATAAGAAAAGGTAATGTTTAATTTTCTGCAATGAATTTAATCTTGCTCCAGCACCCTTACGCAGATAAGTAGAAAAGAAAACACTTTCTTAGTGTTTCAACTTGCCAATAAAATTATCTATAGCTCTTCTGGTTGAAAAGTGTCTTTTAATTTAAAGCAGTCACCTTTGGGGGTAAATTCTCAGTTTTTCAGATTTCTACTCTACTACTTCTTCTCTCCAAGAAGATAGTGGTGGGGCCCCACAGGAGTGGGGAGTGGACCTCAGATGCATGTGTGGTGCCAGTTAGTAGATGGATCTGGTCCCTGGGTCCCTGTGCAGAGCTTGCTCACTGCAGCTGGCCCTTCCAGTATTTTAGGGCTACTCACTGATAAAGCCGTTGTGTCTGGCTATTGGCTAAATTACACTGTGTTGAGAACACAGCACCTTCCCATTCCCTCAGTGGGTTACACAGGACCTTCTCCCGCAACTCCTCCAATCAGAGCCTATCCTACTCTGTTTTAATACCTTCCCTCAGCACTCTCCACCACCTCAGTGTGTTACAGCTATGAAAAGACATTAATTCTGATGGTCTTCCCTCCCTTTGGAGCCATGAAGCTATCTTTGAAAAGGGAGACGTTATGGGTTCAGTTATGTTCCCACCCCAAAGAAATAGATATGTTAGAATCCTAACCCCCATGGGACCTCTGAATATGACCATATTAGGAGATTGGATTTTCACAGAGGTAATCAAGGAAAATGAAGTCATCAGCATGGGCCCTAATCCAATACGACTAGTGTCCTTAAGGAGTAAAAAAAGTGGGAAATTCAGACACAAAGACATGTATAGAAGGGAGATGATGTGAAGACACAGAGGAGAGAGCTACCTATGAGTCAAGGAGAGGTTCCTGGAACAGATCCTTCCCTCCCAGAGCTCAGAAGGAACCAACCCTGCTGACAGCTTGATCTTGGACTTGTAGCTTCCAGAACTGTGAGACAGTAAGTTCCGGTTGTTTAAGCTGTCCAGCTTGTGGTACTTTGTTATGGTGGCCCTGGTAAACGAGTATAGGAGGAATTGAGTTGTTGTTGTTGTTGTTTTTATTATTATTTTTTTATCCTGAGTGAATAAAGTAATCTTCCAAATTCCAGTAGTCAGCTCTCCTGTCAGTCCTGGGTGCTCTTGATACTGTATTGTGAAACCTATTTGGCAACTTTGAGGGCTGAGATTGGCTAGAGACTGATGCCTTTTATATATGCTGAACAAAGTGATTCAGAAGGGACTAGGAAGGAAATTTCTCCATCCATTTCAAGGAGGCTATTTGGTTCCAGGTGTATCCATGAAATAAAAATTATTTACCATTATTTTGGCTTGCAATGCATTTCCACTTAATTCAGCTTCTGCCTTGATTAGATCAGGCCTCTCCAATTTCTAAGCCAGACTGCAGGACCGCAGGCCCCAGTCCTCTGCTTGCCCCCATATCCAAAGCAATGTCTCTCCAGCTTTCTGCAGCCAACCAAAAGGATACTCAGTGACAATGTGACACACAGCCTACCCATTATAATGGGTGCTCAGGTCTTTATCAAAGTCAGGGCATTATTGAAATATTGACTTTGGAAATTCTCTCCTAGGGATGGCTGTCAGATGCTGTGTAGCCCTTATTCTACTGGAGCCCAGGTCCTCCACCAAGACCTGGGCTTAAGTAATTTCTCTTCACAGGATTTCTGTGGCTTTTAGGCCTTTCAAAGACATTGCTGCCAAATCTTGTTGGAGGGGAAGTTATGCTAAAACCATTGATAGAGACTCTCGAGCTGAAAGGAGAGTAAGGAAACAGAAAAATAAATTTGGCATTGGATGACACATTACCAATCATGTGGTCCCACTGCTTGATTTTACTGATGCTGAAGTGAGGTCCCAGATGTCAAGTGATCAGTCCAGTGTCGCAGAGTATGTTAGTGGCAGAACTGGACACAGAGCCCAGTCGTACTTCCAAAGTTGGGGTCCTTCCTCTGCAGAAGAAATGAGATAAGGCAGCTGTGTTGATTGACAGGTCAATAGCTTCTTAATTTAGTGATCTTTTTCCTGAACCAAAGCTAGTCTCTTTTCCTAACATACATGAAAACCTTGAAGCTCCCTCTCTCTAATTCCTTTCCCTCCCCATTCAGAATCCTCTAGCACTTGGCTCTAACCTACATCCTCTCCCCTGCCCTTCCCCCACCCCCACTTCCTATGTTTATCCAAGGTTCTTTGGGTCAGCTATACCATTCCCTAACCTGACCTCCTGCCAGTATTTCTCAGATTTTAGTGCTGGCAAAAATCTGGAGAGACTGTAAAGATGGAGATGCCCTAGTCTGTGTTTCAGTTTCAGACATTCTGGATCAGGAAGCTGAAGTTTTAACAGGAAGCTTCTGTGATTCTGAGACAGGAGGCTGGATATCACACCTTGAGAATCATTGCTTCACAATTTCTCACCTCCATTGGGGCGGTTTTCGCTAGTATAATTGGGGGCTTTGGAATTCCCACTTTGTCAATTACTAGCTGATTTGAACTTGATCAAAAAGCTTGATCCTTCTAAATATGATTTCACATCTGTCAAATTTGGATATTAGTTTCTATATTCTAGAGGTGTTACGGAGGATCAAGGAAACAATGTTTAAAGTAGTAAGCATTAGCTCTGACCAAGTGGTAGTCACAGAAAAAGGCATAACGTTTTCTTTCTGGGGGTAGATATAGTCTAAATGTGGACTGGAGAATACCACAAGCTCTCAAAGTTTAAAGAAATTAATGACAAAATATTAAGTAATAGACTGTGTCGAAAAAAGGGTGAGATTTTGACTGAGTCTTTGCAGAGTCCCCGTAGATACAGGGGTTTGAAATCCAAGTCTGACCTGAACTAGGTGACAGTATTAGTCATATGGTATGTCTGAAGCTCAACTGCCTCATCTGTAAAATGGGGACAATAATAACGCTGGTGTCTCTACCTACCATATGAGACAGAAGTGCTGATCCAATGGGACACACCTAAGCATTTTGTGACTTAAAAAATTCTCTGGGAATATAAGTAAGCCATTTTCACACCAAAAAGGCAGGTGACTAATCCACTAGATATTTCTCTCAGGATCAGAATAAAATGACCAGTTAAAAATGCAGATCGTCAGGAAAAACACCAACTTAAAATAGAGCCAGAATTGGATCTGTGCCTCATGTGGTCAAGAAAAGTATTCAATTACTGTTTCTTTTATTGACCTGTTCTGGGAGTTATGTTGCTGTTTTATCATGTGATTAAGGCTTTGGAATTCCTATTCTATTCTTCAGTAGCAGCTACAGAACCTGTAATCTCTTCAATTTTTTCCTTATGGCTGACCATATCAAGCTCAAATTTTAGGGTAAAGCTTAAGGGCAGTAAAAAACACCAAAATAAAAACCCAAAGAAATAAAACAGTCCACTAAGTTTTCCTGAATTAATGCTGATAAAAGGTTGATGAAAGTTTAATAAAGTAGCATCTGGTTTATACTTGTTGCTCACAAGCCTGGCTTTCAAGACTTCTGCAGGCTGTGCCTTCACTTGCCTTTTTGCTTTCACATCCCAGGGCTGTCCTTTGCAAGTTCTTTCATCCCACTTAATGGTTGGCTTTATTTCCTCAGTCCACTGTGCACATTCTAACCACTGCCTTTGTTCAAATCATCAAACCACTGCCCCAATCATTTGTCTCTTCTGCTGTGCTGTCCTTTGTCTGTGCTGCCTCTCTCTCTTCTTCAATGGCTCAAATCTTCCTCCAAAAAGCTTCTAGAAGGCCTCAGCTTTCCTTGGAGGATCTGCCTGTGCCTCTCGTGTGCCCTTTCCCTGGGCTGCTTTGCACTGCAACTTGTCTATTTGGACACCTGTTCTATAGACTCTCAGACCCTCAGGACTGTCTTTTCACCTCTGCATCCCAGAGTCTAGCACAGGTCCTGTAAACACAGGAGCACAATCATTATTTATTGTTGTTGACAAAGATTCTGAAGTCATCATCTCTTTTGATGAGAAAAAGTAAACAGGGATGGGGACTAACTTTTAAAGAGCAGCCCGATGTGTGACAAGCCTGTGCTAAGTGGAATGGTTGTGTGTGGGCTCTGGAATCAGATTGCGAGTCCATTTTTTGCTTCCAAACTTTTATAGGTATTAATTAAGAACATTAAAAAATTGGACACTGTGCCTCTCTAATAATATAATTTATCTCTTCCTGACTTATCATTTAAGCTGTCACATTTACTGGCACATGAGCTAAAAATGTCTTTTCATTTAAACATTAGATATAGAGGTGAATACTGAACCCATTTAAAAGGATTTGGAACAGCACATATTTTGCTAAAAACCTATATTTTAACCCAGAAAGAGATGCTATTCCTTCAAAGGCATAAACTCAGATCTCCCATGAAGAGAATTTTAAAGTAGTTTTCTTTTTTCACCGTTACAACCATAGTCACATTTAAATAATTACACCAAATGAAGAAATTTTTTTATAAGATAAACTCCAAGCACTTAGGTCATGCTATGGTGAGTTTTCCATGGGATGCCAAGTTTCCCAGGTATTTGGGGCTCAGGGACTCAGAAATAAATGTATCAATGGCATAAACTTATAAATAGTGCTTCCATAATCCCCATGCAACTTATATTACAAAAAAGAAATTATCTTTTTTTCTCAAGACATTGGAGACTAAGTTGAGGACACACACACACACACACACACACACACACACACACACACACTTCTTTCTTGAGTTCATATGCCAGACTTTATTTGATAATGCTGTCATTGTACCTTATTTTAAACGAGTATTGTAAGACATCAGACACTTAGACAAAGAATAACACTGCCATGGAAGACACAACTACTCATCACTACTGCCCACTGGTAATAGAAGAACACCTGGCTAGGAATTCTGACTGTCACAGATTGGCTGGTAGCTGGTAGGACGTGCTGCAGAGAGATGCCTGCTGGCTTTCCTACTTTCTAATTGGCAAAAGAGTCTAGTCCGGACCCAGACATGAGGAAGTAAACTAATTAGAGTGTAATGAAATCTAATGACAGCATTTGGTCCAGCAGCTCTTCAACACTCGTGAGCCCCCGACTGCCACATTTACAAGTTGATTTACCAGGTGAGGACATATGGAGACTAGTAAAGCTGAGCTGAAGTGAGGCTGTTCTTGGCAGGATACCATTTTGATATACACCTAAGCAGGGAGCAGGATTAAAATATGTGCCTTACTAAGTGTTGAATGACCAAAAATGGGTCGTGGGAATAAATCATGTACAGTTTACCTCTCAAACATCGAGAAGTCCAGTATGCGTATTTTCCCCTTCGATTTTTTTTTTCTGGAACAGGATGATCAAGAGTTAGCCTGTCTTGGCAGCCTGGAAAGCATGGAGTCTTGTCTTGGCTCCAGGACTGACACCAGAAGGAACACCTTGGGCAGTCATTGAGCTGTATTTGTGCCTTACTTTCTCCATCTACACACTGAGTACTTTAGGCTTTAGGGAATGCAGTGCATTTGGTAAAAGAAGGTTGACCTTGAACTACTTCTACCAGTGGCTAGAGGTCTTAGTGATGCATGGCCTTCAGTAAATGAAACCTAGTGCCAATTGCCCCTCTTCAAGGAACCATCTCTAAAGGTTCTTCATCCCAGGTTCTGTGAGAATTCCTGCAGTCTATGTCCTAGGGAAAGCCCGTACTCCTTTTTTTTTTAAAAAAAATCATATTTGAGAAACAATACTGCTCTGTCTTTCTCTCTGCTCCTCCCACCTGGCCAAGGTCACTGAGTGCTTTGCATTTCACTCCATGCCTCTTTCAGGCAGCAGGAAAACAGCTGAAAAAATGCAATGGCAGCTTTGCACAGAGCGTGGTTGCATATGTATGAGCTGAGCTACACTCAGGCCTGAAGGGTGTTTTTAAAGCCAGCGATCCTTGGTAGGAGCTGGCCGGATTAAGTATTGTTGGAAAATTTCTGTGTTTAGTTCTAAGTCTTCCTCTCTTACTTTCTTTTCTTGAAGAAAGGAACACAATAGGAGAAAGCAATTTGTTTGCTTTTCTGACATTCCTTTATCTGAAGAGCATTAGTGGCCTGTTTCTTATGGTTCTGGTTTGCTACTGGGCCAAAGGGAAGGAAATTGGAGGTATAGGTAGAATGATCCTTTGATTTGGAAAGAAAACACTGCAACCAAAAAAATTCATGGATTAAGCCTCAGGCCTGGTGTCTATTGGACAAGTCTTTGTAAACAAATTGTGACATCCTAATGTTACTGAATTTTCCTTCTCACTCTGAGATGCATGTACAAGCAGACAAGGGACATTTGCATTCTCTGCTGTGCATCTCTCTTAACTATCGCATCTCATCACGTTTCTGATGCATGACCTAGGAGCACTCTGATTTCTCCTGATTCTTGGAGCCTTTCCTAGGCTGCAGCTGAATCTAGTGAGAGAATGAGTAAGCATAAGCATTGTAGCCCCAAACATTGGAGCTGGTGGAAAATCTTCAGTGTTAGCCCAAGGTAATTAAGATTGCTACCATATTTGTGAAGCTATGTGTGTGAATTGGCCATGCTAAACTGCTGTGTTTTTTTAGAGGATGGAAATTCATGTAAGCAGGAAACATGTTCCTATTTAAAGTATAACTCTTCAGGGCATATTCTTTTTCCTTCTAGTGTTTGCTTCCTAACTGTTTGGGGTAACCAGTTTCAGTTTCTCATCTGGGTCAGACATACAATGGTTTCTATCTCAGTTGTCACACCTGGGACAGTGGCACTTGTTAAACTTGAATTTGTTTGGTACCCAGGCTCCATCAACGAAGATTTGGGCAGTAGCCAGAATCCCTGTCAACCCTGACACTCTGCAAAATGATTTTTAGTGGCAACCCATATGTTGGTTAATGGATTGGGGACAGTTTGTTTTTAGACTTTTAGATTATAAATTGCTTTTAAAGATCATTGTATTCAACCTTTTGAACTCCCCATGCAGAAATGTTTTTTTAAAGATCCTTAAAAGAAGGGTTATTCTCCATGTTGTAGTTGAAATCCCTCAGCCCTTATTAAGAGAGGCAGCTGCAATGTGTACAGATGGTAAAATGTATATTGATGTCCAGAAGTGCCTGACACATGGTAGGTTTAGATATGTACTAGACCCTTTCCTTTGCCTCTGGGCAAATTGGAGACTTGTCCAGGATGCTGGTTCCTCTGAGTTTGTGGATTCGCCATTATAATTTGGCCTCATCTGTGTCCCTTCTTTGTAAAGCTTGTATAACTGACAGCTTGATTGTGAATTAAATTTTTATTATGATTGGCAGGTAAGAGTCACAAGGCTACCATGTTTGGCTTATTATAATTTCCTTCTTAATTAAGAGGGAAGATAATATTAAGAAAGAGCCAAGAGTTATTAGCAGAAACTTCTGCTCACATAGTGAAAATAACTTAGAGTGGCTGTGAGAACTCTTCTTGAGACTCAGGCAAATCCAGGCTATAAGTAATGTTTTTGTCTGATAAGCAAAATGGCAACATGTGGAGGTGGTGATATGGTTCGAGGAATCTTAGACTTGCTGTCTGAAAATGTGGGTTCTTGGAATGCTGTCCTTTATTAGCTGTGTAACTAGCAAGTCACAGTCTTACTCAGGCTCCATTTCCTCATCTGTCAAATGTGTATAATACTTACCCCAGCCACTTCATGGGGTTGTTCTAAAAGTCAAAACAGATAAAGTTTCCTCTTATTTAAGGGTCCTAGAGTCAGAACCTACGATGAAAATTAAGTGTGGTACAAGTATCCTTATTACAAGGGTGATTCCAACACAGTTAGTATTTTCTCCATTTCTGTGACAGGTCATTGTGTCTTCAGCTGAGTGTGAGATAAAGCAGTTGGTTTGCTTTAGAGGTTGTATTGTACAAAAATGTGTTTTTTAAACATTAGATTTTCACTTCAAATGATGCGATATTCCTAAAATGAGAGACATATGGGGTATCTAGAGGAAGAGGACAGCCCCTTCTCCCATCTCAGACTCATGAAATGGAAAGGCTGATGGAATCACTTGCATCATGGACATTGTTTCTCTCTTTTTTGTAATACTGTAATTGCTTTTCTTTATTGCCTCATGTCTATAGTTGAATTCTTGTAAGTTAAATGCATGCATGTGACTACACTGTAGTAAAATCTTTGGAAAAAAATCAAAGGGCTATACAAATGAAAGACCAACTTGTACAGCAAAGAATAAGATAAAAGGGGCTGCCCAGGACAGTGAATCAGACCAGCCATGGGAAGCCCAGAAGCTTCTATATGAGGAAGAGCAAACTGGCATACTGGTGCTGAAGCTACCATTGCTATCTAGTTCCTGAGACCAGGAGCTCAGCAGAAAAGTTTTTTTTAAGCAACTTTGCAGATGTATTAACAAACTGCATACATTTAGTGTACAATTTGACGAATCTGACAAATGCATATACAGTTGACCCTTGAACAGTGCAGGAGTTAGGAGTGCCAACTCTGCACAGTCGAAAATCCATAATAAATTTTGACCTTCCCAAAACTTAACTACTAATAGTCTACAGCTGATTGGAAGCCTTATCAATAACATAAACATATATATGTACATATGTATTATGTGCATTCTTATAGTAAAACAAAATGTTAAAAAAATCATAAAATACATTTACAGTATTTATTGAAAAAAATCTGAGTATTAGTGGACCTGTACAGTTTAAACTCATGTCATTCGAGGGTCAGCTATACTTATGAAACCATCACTGCAGTGAAGATAGCAAACATTTCCATCACTCACTAAAGCTCCCTCATGCCCCTTTGAACACACCCCTTCCTCCATCCTCATAAAGCTGCTATAAACATCCATGGATAAGTCTTTATGTAGACACATGTTTTAATTTATCTTGGGTAAATACCTAGGTGTGGAATGGCTAGGTTGTATGATAGGTTTATGTTTAAACTTTGAAGAAACTGCCAAACTTTTTTTCCAAAAAATTATATCATTTTATATCTCCACCAGTAGTTTTTGAGAGTTCCAGTCACTCTGCATCTTCACCAATACTTTGTATGGTCAGTTTTTTTTTAATTTAAGTCATTCTAGTTTATGTATCGTGATATTTTTTTGTAGTTTTAATTCACAATTCCAAGATGATTTATGAATAATATTAAGCATCTTTTTATGTGTTTTTGGTCCTACATAGTTCCTTTTTTTCAATGTATCTGTTTATTTTTATTTTTTTATTTTTTGCCTATTAAGGAAATTAGGTTGTTTGTCTTTTTCTTTTTGAATTGTAAGAGTTCTTTATATGTTCTGGGTACAAATGCTTTGAATATTAATTTCTCTCAGGTAGTGGCTTGCCTGTATGTTTTCTCAATATTTTTCAAAGAATGAAAGTTTTTAATTGTGATGAAGTGGCACTGATTCAAAAATATTTTTTAAATGGTCTCTATTCTTTTCATTTTCTATCTGAGAAAACTTTTCCTACTGCAAGGTCACAAAGCTTTTCTCTGTTATCTTCTTTTAAAAGTTTTACAATTTTAGGTATTACCTGGGTGTCTATGATCCATTTCAAGTTAGTGGTGAGAGCTAAGGGTTAATCTTTATTCCCTCTCCCTACCCTCGCCATAATGGATATCCAGTTGATCCAGTACCATTTGTTGAAAAAGCTATTCTTCCCACATTGGATAGCCTTAGTACATTTGTTGAAAATCAATTGATCATATATGTGTGGGTCTCTATTTGGTCTCTATTCTGCACAGTGTTTGCAGTAGTAGCTTGAGGGAGGAATGGGCACAAGGTGCTCATCCTTCCATTATAGGACAGGCCCCCTAATATAGCTTTTGACATAAAGTTTCTATTTTTCATTATGAAATTAATATACTATTTATTCCTAAATAAAATCAGGAAGAGAGAAAAAAAGTAAAGGAAAAAATCCACTCATCTTACTCTTTGAAAAAAGCCACTCTTAATTTGAAAAGTACATATTCTTCCTTTCTGTTCCCTCTGTGAATAGTTAAGGGATATAATCAAAGGCAGAATTGCCTGATGGTTAAAAGTACAGTCTGGAGTTAGATTATTTAAGTTCCAATCTGAGCCACTCACTAGCTTTGCTCTCTTGGGCAAGTAACAATATCATGTGCATTTGTTTCTCACATCTATAAAATAAAATCTACAACACAAGCTTATTTGGGGGGTTGAGATAACTTATCTGAAGCACAAAATCGATGCTGCATAATTCTTGGTTATTTTCATCATTATCTTCATTGCCGCCATTCATTTCTAAACGCTGTTATTTTCTTAGGGCCAGGTAACTAGATTGAAGCAGAGTCTATGAAGTCTCACTGTGGGTGTGATTTCATTTTAATGTGGTTATTGTCTTACTGTAGTCATCTTTGCATGTACTTAACAGACAAAGCTGACCCTGAGGAGGGCTAGCGTGTGTTTACTCACTGTATTCTATGTCCAGTGAAGGTCTTGAGCCTCCTGGGAGCTGTTGGTTAGTGGGCCTGGCTGCCAGTTATCAGGGTATCCATGCATCTATCTATAAGTATTGGGAAAGGGAACATTGCCAGCCTTCAAAGACTGGGTGGTCTCTGCAGGGTTGGCTTCTGACTGCGTGCACAGCTTACCCCCTGCCACAGATATACCAGCACTTCAGAAGTGAACTAATTTTTTTCTTCAAATCTAGGATATATTTAAGTCTTGTTATAAATATAGTATGCACTACAAAGATGATATGCAAATGTGGGAATATTTGAAATATTACATATATTAATGGAGTTACTTTTATTTAAAAAATCATCCAAGTATTGCAAAACTTAAAAAAAAATTACCTGTATGTCATTCATACTTGAATTCACCTTTCACATTTTTGAAAGCACAGTAAGTGCAAGTATCCATTGCTAGATTTTACATGTAGAAATTTATAGTACAAGGAAGGGCAGCCAAGCTGTGATATAGCTGTGGAATCAGCTCCGCAGAACAGGTGGGCCACAGATCTTAGACCTCCCTTCAAGCAGGAAGAAATACAAGTTACAATTTCAAACTCTTCTGTTGGCCTCAGTTTTTTTTTTTCCCTCAAAGATCTTGTCTTTTGTAGTATAAATCTGCTGAAGAAACTACATAGATTAGGAACAATGGATATAGACACAAAGTCTTTGGAGATATCATGGCTGTCCTGAATGCTCTCCATTTACACCACCAGATGCAGCCCACCCTCCTCCACTTTGCTCTGTGGAAGCTGACCCGAATGGAACTCATCAGCCATCAGTGAGCAGGGTTTGGCCACTTGGAGGCATCAGCAGGAGATCAGAGGTTGGGAGGAGAGAATGGGTGGAGTTCACATTCTCCCTTCTTCCTCTGTGCTCTCTCCTCCACCGAAAGATTTAACTTCTCTGCAACTGCCCTCTCACTTATGGCTTTCTTTCAGTATTCTGGTAGCAGCTCCCTTCCTCGATCCTTCCAGTCTAGGAGAGGTGACATCTTTCTGTTGTTGTTAGTTCAAAAATGTTTAACCATTCCCTGCTGGCTCCCTTAATCCTGCCCCTATTATTCCAAATGATTCCTTTATGAAACTTTCCTCCTTTAGAGTGCACCATCTGTTTCCTGCCAGGACCCTGACTGGTACACCAGCCAAAATAAGCTCCTCCATAAGAGCAGAGGCAGAAAATAATAATAAGGAAGATAATACTATCCATTTATTGCAGCTTTCTATGTGCTAAACACTGTGCAAAGCATTTTACATGTATTCAATTAATATTTACTCAGTGCTTAACTGCAGGCTAAATATTGTTGGACAAAATAGATTTTGCTCTCAAAGGGATGATACAATTCAATCTTCATGACAACAATGTTATTCTAATCACTACCTCAAATATGGGGAGACTGAGTCTCAGAGAGGTTAAATTACTTCACCAAGATCACCAGCAAATAAGTGCAGACCCTGGCCATCTGACTCCAAAGCATATGGCCTACTCATTCTATTGCAACAATGACTACTCAAGGTCCCTCTCAAGTCAACAGCTGTATAAATTTCTGGGAGTGGAACTGTTTTGTTCTGCTTGGGGATGAGAAAAATGTAGGGGAAGCCTGGAGCCTTCATGAGAGAAGGCCATGGGCTGAACTTGCGTAGGGACAACTATACCATGGATTAGCTGGGGGAGGCTGACTGTGGTGAGGACTGACAGATGAAGACAATGCTGGCTCCATTTAAGCTGAGGATGAAGCATTCAGATTCTCACTTTGGCCCTTTCCAGCTGTTGATAGCATATAGCATTTTTGTTCAGGTCCAGGCATATTCCTCTGCCCTGGCACGGACATTTGTGTACCATGAACTGTCCCTTACATGTAGGAACCTTCACAAGGAGGTCACTTTCCTTTGCAGTTTCTTGAAGGACATGCTAAGCCCGAAGAGGAGAAAGAAATTGCTGGCATATAATTTTTGAAGTCAGGATACGAACCTTGGGTCCCCCTCCATTCTTCTGAGGATTGGTCATTAAATAATAAAGAGAATGACCTTGGAGTGAACCAAATTCCTAAGGGCCATTGCTGACCAGCAGCAGGAATGGTCTGAACACCCACAGAAGACCCTGCAGGAAAGCCTTTTTTATTCTCTTTTAATTTTCAGAAGAACCAGATTTCATTATTTCCATAACTTATTTATAAAACCCAGTTGGCTCCTGACTAGCCCAAGTGTTCTCCCTTCCTTTTCCTTTTCTCTCTCCTTCCCATTCTTCCGCTCTATTTCTACTCTGCCTCCTTTTCCCCCTTTCCTGTCTTCCTTGTCTCCTTCCTTTCCTTAACAAGCTATCTCAGTCAATCGATTAGGTGCTGGTATTCAAAGTTTGAAGGGACTTCTCGTTTTAAGGGTATATATTTTATGGTACCCACGTGGGGTTCCCTGAGACCTCAGTCTCATCAGGCAGTTAAACACATACTTTTTGACATAGAAAAGGCTTAACCATCAAAACCTACAAATGAGAAATTTCCAGCTAATTAAAACATGGGCATCAAACTAGAACCTTTTCTTCTGAAGGGGTCGAAGAAATACATTGGTTTCATTTATGCCCATTTCCTCTCTGTGATAAGAAAGCAGGGTACAGTCAGGGCAATTGTATCAGCCGTGGAACAACAGTAGCAAGAGAAAAACTCACTTTTTATGGAAATAAAATATAGGCTGAGTTTGAAATTTTTTTTGCCTTTTGGCTTTGGAAAAAGGGTAGGGAATGAAGGAGCCCAGATTAGGTGTTACATTGTCCAAATTATCACAGGGGCTTCTCTTCTCTTCTATATAGCTCTGCTTATCTTTCAGCGAGCCAATCAGCTTGGCTTTCCTTTAACTCTTCTACTAAATCCCCATATATGACCAACAATGCAGGCTTTTCCATGACCCAGAGAATAACAGTTGATGATAGAAGTGAGATGCAATTGCCAAGAATTTTTATTTGTAGAGAACTCTCTAGAGAAGCTCTTCTCCATCCCCACCCTACTCCAGTATGTATCCCATTCTTACTGGCCCATCATCCATACAACCCCATCCAAAAAAATGGGCGAGTCTGTCCCTCATAGGCCTTATAACTTAGAGAAAGGAAAGGTCTAGAGCTGGAAGTTCATCTCCCACACCACCATCTGGTACAGACTGGGTGGTGTTCCATGAATAAAGCACCTGCAGCTTCAGACGCAACGGGACAATGATTTTGATATTACCTGGCACACACATAGACCTAAGCTTCCTGGATTTGTGAGCTCATTCTCCAGGGTGGAAAGAGGTAGATTATTTGTTTGTTTTCTGTCTCAAGATGGCTGCTCCTGGCCTGACCTTGTGGAGGCTTCTTGGCTTAGGGGGAGGTGATGTCACTCAGTGCTTCCTGCAGCTGTTGGAGCTTGAGGAGTTGTCCCCACCTCTGGGCCCCAGGGAGAAGCTGCAGTTGAGAGCCAGTGTGTGTGGGCTTCATGACTGAACTGTTACTCTGCATGGGAAGGAAGGGTAAAGCGATATTCAGCATAGCAAACGGGCTAACAGCGGTGGCCTGATTGATAGAGAACTCAAATGACCCTGAAGTACAGCCATGTCTCTTCCCCATTCTCCAGGGTGTGTCCACACCAGGCCAAACCCATAGTCTCTTTTGTGTGCAATGGTCTGCATAGATCTACTGAGTTGTTCTTAGAGATGTCAAAAGTTCCTGAATACTACCGCTGGGTTAGATTTGAAATTGTTGTTTATGTCATTTTCTTATAAGTAGTGGCAAGTCAAAGATCTGATGTTCTAGGGAGGGGTCCCCAACCTCTAGGCCATGGATGGGTACCAGTTAGTGGCCTGTTAGGAACCAGGCTGCACAGCAGGAGGTGAGAGGCAGATGTGTGTGTGTGTGGGGGGGGGGCGAGTTTTATCTGTATTTGCAGCCACTCCCCAGCACTAGCATCACCACCTCAGCTCCACAGATCATCAGGCATTAGAGTCTCATAGGAATACCGGTCCCTGGTGCCAAAAAGGTTGGGGACCACTGCTCTAGAGCATCATTTCCCCAATTGATTATTTATAGAATCTCAATCTGCAGAATTACTAGTGTGGATTAAATAAACAAGGCAAAACAGAAATGTACTCAACTACATTTAACAAATGCCGAAAAGTATATACTTTTGGACATTGAACTGTACATTAATATTAGAGGATCAAAAATCCTACTTGTTCTTAAAGTCTAGTGTTTGTCAAACATGTTTGACCATGCCCCTTTCTAGTACATTGGTTTATCATGGAATACAGCATTCCTTGAGCTATTCTCCAGTGCATTCTATTCTAGGTGACAAGACAAAGCCACACATGGCTACTCCTTTTGAAGTCTTTTTTTTCCTTCTCACCTTAACTTGTTATTCATTCAACAGACATTAATTGAAACCATTTATTCATTCACTCAGTTAGGCATACATTATATCAGAAAATATATAAAATGCTTCCTGCAGTGCAAGCCTTGAGTGATTCATGATGGCGAATAAGGCATAGTTCTCATCTTTGAGGACCTCACAATCCAGTGACTAAACAAAATCTCAGGAGAGAAACCTTGTCTGGAGGTAGGGGTCTGGGAGATGTCAACAAAGAGATATAAACAGAAACCATGAGAAGGGAGGAACATTTGTAGGCTGGGAAGAAGATGGGGTCAAAGATGGAATTCCAGGAACCAAATACATTTAAGGACTGGATAAAGGGAAGAATCCATGGATGAGACAAGGAACTGAAATCAAAAGAAGCCCTCTTACCATCAGGGAAAGTCTGGGCTCTAAGCAACATGATGAATCATTGAATGATCTCCCTGGGCAAGGAGAGAAAGGAGGGTTGGTGGTGTGTAGTTGTGTATCTGTATGTGTGTGTGTGTGTGGGGGGGGAGGTTAATAAGGGGTAGTTGGCAGAAAATTTTTGCTCACAAATTATAAGCAAATGGGAAAACTGTTTGGGAATATGACTAAAACCTGAATGGTTTTGTTTAAGTACATGGACCATAGAATCAGACAGATTTGGATTTGAATCCTGGCTCTGCTACATAAGAAATTTTTAAACACAGTTTTTTCTTAAATTAACAAGTTCAAAGAAAAACTTCATTGAATCAGGAGACATAATACAAATTACAGCAACTTGCATATAAAGGCTGGCACCAAATTTGGCCTTTTGGGAACATGCATATTTTAAAGTACATATTCAGACAAAACAAATAGAAAACAAATAGTGAGATGGTAGATTTAGATCCAATATTACTGATAATTACATTAAAGACTAAATACGCCAATCAAAGGCAGAAATCATCAGAGTGGGTACCAAAGAAAGTCCCTACAATATGCCACCTACAAGAAATATGCATTAAAAATAAAGACAAATGTAGATTTAAAAGTAAAACAAAACAAAATAAGTAAAAGTACATATTTAATCTTCATCAGAACAGTGAAGCCACTAACTGACCACTACAAAGGTGGGTCTGGTCTGTGGATACAGGGAGCTGTTGTCCTACAATCTCAGGGTGAGCCCTAGGTGAGAACGGTTTGCTTTGAAGAGAAGCTTGTCTCTGAATGCAGTGCCCCTGAGAGCATGAAAATGTCACAAGCACGGCATAAAACAAAAATGGTGCTGGGTAGGAAGGTAGGAGATAGAAGGGTCATTCTTTCCTTAATGAAAATAATTTTTAAAGGAACAATAGCCCAAAGTTTAACAAAGCTTGGCACATGCTAAGTTAAAGCTGTATCATAACAATAATATTATAGAAGTCTTGTATTAACTGTTCTTGAGATGTAAATATCCATTCCTAGAAATGTAGGTGGCAAGCAACTTCAAATAGGATATTTTTACAAAAGCAAGAATAATTTTCGAATCTTCCCGGCAGTGTAGTATTACTTGTCTCCTGTCATTGTAATTCTATTATGACTGTTGCTGTGTTGTGAATAAATTGTATAAACAAACAAGACCCCTTCTCTGATAGCTATTTTAAAAACAAACAAAAAACCACAACAGTATTACCAAAAACAAGCAAGCAAACAAAACACCCAAACCTTAAAATATCTCTAATATCTCTATCTGTACCAACATGATCATATCTCATTGCCCATGGGTGACTGCTTGGTAGCAATTTTAACCTCATGAATGTTCAGATAGCAGGGACTGTACAAGATGGCTTTAGATGGTATTAATGGAATGTTATCTTTTCTGTGTTTTTCTGGTTCTCTTGGCAAGTGCTGGGAGGATTAGGAGAATGGGGTGGTTGCTTAAGGCTAGAGTAGCTAGTAAGTCTCCTGTACTCAGAAGGGCTCAGTGGCGCCTTTGTCTTCCTTCTGGTGCCAGGTGGTTCAATACTGGAACCTTGGATTGGTGTGGGCTCTGCCTCTTAGAGGATCAATTATGTGTGTAAATACCTATGTATGTATGTTTGTATGTATAGTTGGTATACAATATATTAGTTATATTAGTTTTAGGTGTACATTATAGTGGTTCAACAGTTTTGTATCAGAATATGAGCACTCTACTAATTCTAGTAATCATCTGTCATCCTGCAAACTTATCACAATATTATTGACTATATACCCCTTCACATTTTTTACCTATCCCTTACCTACACCCTTCTGATAACCATCCCTTTGGTCTCTGTTTCTATGAGTATGTTTTTGTTTTGTTTTGTTTGTTCTTTTTTATTTTTATTTTTTAGATTCCACATATAAGTGAAACCATATAGTATATTTGTCTTTCTCTGCCTGACTCATTTCACTTAGCATAATACCCTCTAGGTCCATTCATGCTGTTGCAAATGGCAAGATTTCAATTTTTATTGCTATAAAATATTCCACTGTGTAAGTATGTGTGTATGTATATATATGTATTTGTGTATGTATGTACACACACACACACACACATATTCACATCTTTATGCATTCATCTATTGACAGATACCTATGTTGCTTCCATATCTTGGCTATTGTAAATAATGCTGCAATGAAGATAGGAGTGCATATATCTTTTCAAATTAGTGTTTTTGTTTTCTTTGGGTAAATACCCAGAAATGGAATTGCTGGGTAGTAAGGTATATCGATTTTTAGTTTTTTGAGGAATCTCCATACTGTTTCCATAGTGGCTACACCAATTTGTAGTCCCACTAACAGTGCACAAGGGTTCCCTTTTCTCCATATCCTCATCAATGCCTGTTATTTGTTGATTTTTTGGTCATAGCATTCTGATTGGTGTGAGGAAATACCTCATTGTGGTTTTAATTTGCATGTCCCTGATGATTAGTGATGTTGTACATCTTTTCATATTCTGTTGGCCACCTGTATGTCTTCTTCGGAGAAATGTCTTTCTATTGTCCTGTTCCCATTTTTGATCAAATTGTTTACTTTTTTTCCTGTTATTGAGTTGTATGAGTTTCTTATATATTTTGGATATAAACCCCTTATTGAATGTATCATTTGCAAGTATATTCTCCCATTCAGTAGGCTATCTTTTTGTTTACTGAAGATTTCCTTCACTGTGCAGATACTTTTTAGTTTGATGAAGAAAATAAATAAAAGGCATTTAAATTAGAAAGAAAGAGGTAAAACTGTCACTATTTACAGATGATATAATACTGTATATAAAAAAACCCAAAGAATCTACCAAATAATAGAATTAATAAAAGAATTCAGTAAAATGGCAGGATATGAAATTAATATATAGAAGTCCATTGCATTCCTATACACTAATAACAACCAGGAGAAATTAAGAAAATAATCCCATTTACAATTGCATCAGAACAATAAAATACCTAGGAATAGATTCAACCAAGGAGGTGAAAGACCTGTACTGTGTATACTATAAGACACTGAAGAAATAAATTGAAGAGGACACAAATAAATGGAAGAATATATTGTGCTCATGGATAGGAAAGATTGATAGTGTTAAAATGACTCTACTCCCCAAAGCAATCTATGGATTCAGTGTAATTCCTATCAAAATACAAATGACATTCTTTTCAGAACTGGAACAAATAATTCTAAAATTTATATGGAACACAAAAGATCACAAATAGCCAAAGCAATCCTGAGAAAGAACAAAGTTGGAAGTATCACACGTCCTGATTTCTAACTATACTGCAAAGCCATAATAATAAATACAGCATGGTACTGGCACAAAACAGACATATAGATCAGCAGAATGGAATAGAGAGCTAAGAAATAAACTTCTGCTTATACAGTCAACTAATCCATGGCAAATGAAGTAAGAATATATAATCAAGTAACGACAATCTCTTCAATAAATGGTGTTGGGAAAGCTGGACAGATTAGAAAAAGAAAGAAAGAAAGAAAGAAAGAAAGAAAGAAAGAGAAAGAAAAGGAAAAGAAAAGAAAAGAAAAGAAAAGAAAAGAAAAAAGAAAACTGGACTACTCTCTTACACCATATAAAAAAATAAACTCAAAATAGGTTAAAGATGTAAAGACTAAAACCATAAAACTCCTAGAAGAAAACATAGGTAGTAAACTATTTGATATCAGTCTGAGTAATATCTTTTTGGATATGTCCACCTGGGCAAGGGAACTAAAAGCAAAATAAACAAAAGGGACTTCTCAGGATTGTCTCATGAGCACAGGTTGACCTCTTGTTGCAGCAACCATGCTTTTGCTGTTTCATCAGAGCATCTAATCCACTACTCAGCTGGCCCAGATACCAGTGCACATTACTCCATGAACACTAGGGTACTCAGATTAAGCTTTCCCAGTTGCCTTGGGAAAGCTCTTTTCCTTAGGTTTGAGGGGAGGACAAAGCCCCCATGCTTCTCCTCATGGAGTGGGGTAGGGCTCACAGCATACCAGTAGCTCTCTCCAAAATTCCTCATCTTGTTCGTGTCCAATGATTTTTGACCTGTTTATATTCACAATATGGGTGAAGGGTTAAAAAGAGATTATGCAACTGGTTTCAGAACGCCTCCTTAGGTCATTTTGCACCATGTTTGGAATGTTCTATTCATTGTTTCAGTACTTCATTCAAAACTTTCAATAAGAATAATGACAACTCCCTGATTTCACTGCTCCTCTCTAGCTCTTGCTTTATATCTCTCCCCTATATCCCTCCTCTTCCTCACCACTGAAATCATTGGCCTGGAATTCTCTTCCTTTCCCTTTCTTAATTGGAGTCCATTCACCCATCTTTCAGATCTCAAGCCAAGTATCTCTTCCTCCATGCCTCTGTGACACCTCACTAATGTAAAATCTTGAGAGGTCAGTAATTTTCCCATTGTGCACTCATCACAGTTTCATTCTTAACATTTATTTATATGGTTATTAGATTAATATTTGCCTATTCATCACTGTGTCCCTGGCAAACAGCGGTGCTCAACAAATACTTATTGAATGAATGGATGTCTGTAACACCCACTAGACTGTGGTATCTGTTGAAATCCTTCCCCTAAGACTTGAAGAGGTCCTTACAGTTGTTGCTGAATAATCTTTGTCAGTCTTAATCTGCCCTCAGTGGTTTTAAATAAGATAAGAACACTTCTTTCCTAGCTTCATTTCAGCATTTATTGAATGTTTATTGCACCCTTGGCAATATTTTAGGTATCTTCTTTACATTAATATTTCATTGGTCCTCAGAGCACCCTACATGGTTGGCATTATACCTATAGCTTATAGGTGAGGAAGTCGAAGCTCAGAGAAGTTAAATGACTTGTTCAAGGCATCTAAGTAATAATTGTGATTTGAATTTGATCCCAGATGTGTCTGACACCAAATTTCTTGTATTTTTTACTACTGTACTTCTGGTATTTAATACTTCTATAGTAAGATATGAAATAATGTGTTTCAAATAGATGGAGGAGCAATCATAAAGAGTAAGCAACTCATGCTCATGTTAGAAAACCCAGGAAATATCCAGAATACTGCTTTTTCTTGTTGGTGCATGCATGTTGCATGTTTGTGTTTGAGCAACCATCTCAACAGTGAACTCTAATTTTTCTGCACTAGATTGGTGAACTTCATTATTTGCATATCTCTCAGAGCTCATTTTATTTTCCACATAAGCATCATGTTCTGATTTCAAAAAGGGGACCATTTTTGGCCATTGTACCTGCAGATAATATGGTTTTTAAAATATAGTTTTTTTTGTTCTATATATAGACCTTTTGAAGAGCTAATGCAAATAGTGTGCCTGCTCTCCAATAAAAGGTATACACTGATTTTGTGTATTATTTTAGAGTCTCAATACTCTGAATTGTGTAGAACCCAAGTTAAGCCCCTCAGTATGTTTGGAAAGTCTCAGAATTCATTGGTCTGATATCGACTAAACATCAAACATATAGCAGAATGGGTGACTGAACACTGAAAATGTGTGTTAGTAAAAAATATGCTTTATTAAAGAATCGTAGAATAGTAAAGTGAAAGGATCCTCAGCTCTCATTTCCTCAAACCGTTTCAAGCATTAGGTAGGTAGTTGGATTAGGTGATCTTTATGACTTCGATATAGTTCTATAGAGTTGTTCCTAGTTCTAAAGTTTTGTGAAAATGGTAAGTAATAATGTTTCTTGCTGTAGGCACACATGCACACACCTCTGGTCCAGTGTGAATCCTTATTTACTTTCATGGTGTTTTGCCATTGTTTGAACTAGGATGAGACTTTTGCTCCAAATAAGAGTGCCTAGTCATCACACACGGTCCATAGCTCCTCAAATTACAAGTGTAATGACACTGGGTGCTAGTTTCCTTGGTTAAAATGAGTGAATAACTGCAATTTCTAGTATTTCAAAGTAAACCATTATAAATTTAGGAGAAGCTCTGGAAAATTAAGAAACTGCCTTTTTTTTTCTTTTCTTTTTTTTTTTACCACAGTGCATGAATGAATCAGACCTGCTAACGTGTGAATGTTCACTGCTTTGACATCTATTGACAACATACAACTTCTTGGATAAACTTTATAGAAACTCATTGGTATGGAACATACACCACAGTCAGGTGAAACTGCTCTCCCTTAAGCATGTAATTCTGTATAGGTTTTCTTTTATCTCACTTAATCCTCATATTCTCCCAACAATCTTAAAAGAGATTACTAGTGCCTTTTGACATATGAGGATCCTGTGACTTGAGAAATTAAGTAACTTACCAAAAAATTACACACGTGTAAATGGTAGACTCAGGATTCAAGCTTAGGCTGTCTGGTCAAGCTCCTGCTATATCACTAGGTTACGCTGCCAAGAAGCGGAGATACTTAATTTTGGAGCTTTAAGGAAAGCTAGGCTACCAGGGTCCACTGCACAGGCTCAGTTCAATTTAAGCCTCTGCCTTTGACCAGCTGTGAACTTGGGCATGTTACCTAGCCTTTCCATGCCTGTTTCCTCTGCTACAAAATGAGACTAATAACAGTACCCACTTTATAGGGTAGTTGTGAGGATTAAATGAGTTCATATACATAAACTCTCAGAACAGCACCAGGCACATAAGCCCCTAGTAAATAATAGCTATTTATTACCTAAAGTTTTCTGCCAGCTTTTTCTGAGCTCCCACTATTCTACAGCATCAGGCTTGTTTTTCCTAGGGTGAGAACATAAGAGAAACATTTCATTCTTTAGTACAATCAACTATCAAAGGATCTATGGCCTAGGTAATCACAGACTCTTTGTTTTTTGAAAGCAGGATTTCTGAATGCTATTTTGGTAAATATTCTTCTCTACTTGTGTTCCATTTTAGCAATTAAAAAAAAAAGCAAAATTAGCCTTCTTTTCTTTATTATTGTCAGCTGATAGGGGTTGGTGACTTGTAGGCAGACTGAGGGCCAGCTTTTTATTTATTTTTTAAATAATTAATTTTGAAAAACCCAGTGGCTACTTTTCAGCTTCTAATGGAGATGGTCTACATTTATTTCAGGCCTACTGAGGGATCTGTCATTGCTTCTAGTCCCTGGACTCTGAGTTCCTGAGGACAAAGAGGATGTTAGCTTGTCTCTATAAGCCCCCTGCCTGGACAAAATGAGCAAGTAGTGGCCAAAGAATGCTTGTGGAAAGAATTAATGACTGAGTGAACCCACATTCAGGACATCCCAAACCTGTTTCTCTTGAGGGGACATGAGCTGTTCTGGACCAGAGTGGAGACAGGTTCTGTGCTTGCTTGCCATTTGGGTTCCTCACCAAAAGCAAGGCAATGACAGAAAATTAATAACTCAGTCTCATAGCTTCCTCAGCTACTTGCCAGTAAGTTATGAAAGAAGTCTAGTGGGTCAGTCTGGGGTCAGTGTGGAATTTTTGCTGGGTGGGCTCTCGAACTGTCTTTCCCATCCACCTACCACCTGTCTAGTGTCACTACATAGTGATCCCAATGGCTGGTTGCATTACATTCTATCCTGTTACATCAGCATGACTCATTTTTTTTTTCTTGAAAATGTTGCTTACCGTAAGCAAGTGCTAACTGGTTTGGATTTAAAAAGGCCGTATACTGGATTAAGCTAATGATGTTACTATCTTATTTATGTTACTCTCTTGCGTGTGGTTGGTTTAGGCTTTCTTGGGGGAGGGAATGGCTAAATTGCCTAAAAGGAACATTCTGTTTTCCAAATAAGAATTTCATGACCACATTTTTCAAGACCACGGCTTAGTTCAACAAGAACCATATATTTGTGACGACATGAGCCAGATTCTCATACTATGTAATTTTATTGGAATTCTCCACAGTTCCTGCAGTAACTTAATGCTAACCTTATGTTCTTTCAATGGTGATGCCCTACAGTCTCCTTTCTGAACTTGGATGCTGACAAGAGAAAGTCAAGCTGGCTGAACAATCTGGGATGAAAGTTCGTAAGTGGGGAAGGCCCCACCCAGATTGGAAAAACTCAGAATGTGTTTTTAGAATGGGATGGCAAAAGTTTCCAAATTATTATAAATCGAATTCACTTAGACTGCATTTATTTGTATTGAGAATGCTAATCAATAGGAGTTTGGAACCCCATTTCTGGGGGCTCATGGGCCCACTTTGTTGGTCTACATGCACTAGAATAAGAACCTCTGATCTGTCAGATACTTGTTTTACAGATAAATAAGCTGAGGGGAATCACATGGCCAATAAATGTCAGAGCCAGAATTTGGATCCAACTCATAACTCTAAGGTCCTTTCAACCAAACCCTGCCCTGGGAGACCAGCAGGCCCCTCCACCTCCACTGGCTCCATTACCATTAACTGCTCTAAAGTACCCTGGAATATAGGGATCAGATAGAAACCACCTACATCAGGCTGGAAGAAGCCAAGCCTGTCATGATCCCTCCTTTTCCATTAGTCATCTCCTTGACCTCTCTCCTTTTCCCAGGATCCTGGTCCTCAGGGCTATCCACATCGATTTGTGTGAGCAGCCGAGTCCAGCTGACTTCGGTGCTGGTCACGAACTCAGGCCTGAGGCACACAGAGGCAAAAGAGAACGTGGCTGGAGGAGAAGTGGGGATCTGAACAAAGTGAAAACTGAGGAGACTGCTTTGGCCCGTCCAAACACCAGCAAACTGCACCAAAGCAGGTACAGCCAGGTCAAATGAAGGCAGCAGCAAAACTCCCTATTGCATCTTTCCCAACTGAGCTACCAGACAGCATCACCGGAGACTTGGGCTTAAACACTCAGATATGACACTGGCACTTAAGAGTGGTGTTGGGCAAGTGGCTGGAGTATAGGAGCCAGAAATACCAGTCTTGGGATGGGATAAGTGATGTCAAGTATGATATCTGGGTCCCTACCCAGCCCATGGGCCTAGAGAGGACAGTCCTGGGCCACCTGCAGTCTGAGGTGAGAGGTCTGCAACTTTGGTCAGTGGGATGGGATTTCTCATGTCCAACCAGTGTTTCCAGGCACAGAGACTGGCTTAGGTAGCAGGGCTTTTGCTTTGTAAAGAAAAAAGATGACCCTAACTTAAAAAAAAAAAAGAAAAGTTTTAGTTTTGGTTTTGTTTAAAAAATAAAGCTAAGTTTAAAAAGCCACCCAAGTATAACTAAACTGGTGTTTTTCTAGAAATTCTGACTGCTTGTTATAAGTTTCAGATTTGTCTGTCACAGTCTGAATGTTTGAATAGTAATAGTGATGAAAAGAATTTTAGTGCTGATTGTGGTAGGTATTTTATGATAACCCTCACAAAAATAAAAAAAAAGCTCATAATCCTCACAAATATGTAATTTTACTGATGAAGACACTCAAGTCAGAGTAGGTAAGTGATTCCCCAGGTTAAAGAGTGGCAGAGCTGGAAACCTAAACCGTTTAGACAGGACGGCTCTTTTCAAGACTCTTAGTGTCCCTCTGCCGGCCACCCACTATTTGCCTCAAATGTTTTTTAGGAGGAAAGGTATAAATAAAACAATACAGGGTTGATATATGGATTAGAAATTGTTAGAATTGCATATTTTTATTTCATTTATCTCATTTATTCTTTCCAATTAAATCACTGCATCCCCATTTTATAGGAAAAGACAGTACCTTTTGATAGGAAACTCAGAAGTTGACTTGCCTGAGGCCGCTTGCTAATACTAGGAGGTGGAGAGTGGGCTCAGATCTCACCACCAGCTCTGGACTTCACTTCTCTCTTCATTAGGTCAGATTGTTCTTCCCTGTGAGGAACACTATGGAGCAAATTGTAAAAACTAGCCCCCAAGGGGCCATTCCTTAAGGCCCTTACCTTTAACAATGTGACTCTGTTGATCTTTCACTAAGAGGCAAAGCCTCTCCTTAAGCTGGCCTGGGGACTTGCTTTAACCAATAGAATGTGAAGGAAGTGATTGATATTTGGCAGTTTCTGAGCCCAGAACTTAAAGAGGCCTTGTAGCTTCCACTTTCCCTCTTGGAATCCAGCCATCACGTAAAAAAGTCTAGGCTATCCTGGCAGAGAGAGAGGCCACGTAGGAGAGAAATGGGCGCCTCAGCTCACAGACAGCACCAAGGCCCCAGACATGTGAGTGAGACCATCTCAGACCCTCCAGCCTGGCTGCTGAGCTGCCTCAGCCAACACCACGTGGGGCACAGATGAGCTGCACCTGCTGAGCCTTGCCCAAGTGCATGCGATCTTATGGCCATTATTTTAAGCATTTTGAAAGAGTTTGTGACACAGCAATAGATAAGAGATACACACTGGATTTGGTACTATGAGACTGCAGAGTGACTAAGACATAAGCTCTTCCTTTAGAACATGTCAACTTAGGTTCCAATCTGCTAATTTTGTTCATATTATTAATAGGCAAGGAATAATGGTCCCAGGACGGGCCAGGTGAAAACAGAAATTGAGCTACATTGGGGGAAGTTGTTAATCTGTTTTCTTGGATTACTCTCCTCATCCTCATCCAAACCATAGCCCTTGCTGTGACCCTGGCCATAACCCCGACACTACCCTCCAGAACCCTATCCAACTAATTTCTCATGACTGGTTGGACTCAGAGCAGACATGCCAAAAAACCAGAATATCCAGGCACTAATCTCTGGATGCTTTGTTAGGTATCTGCAGCGTGGGGTGGGGAGAAAGCTTGGGCCTGAGGTGAGGGAGTGGGGCATGCCAGATGCACTTCTCATTAGTAACTCACCATGTGTTCTCAGGCAAGTCCTGTCACCATACTGATCCCTCAGTGCCTCTTTTGGAAAATAAGCTGGATGGAGTAGATATGTTTATTTGTTAAGTACAAGGCACGGGCTCTGGAAGACCCAGCCTATCTTGTACTAAAGCCTGTGATTCTGAAAATGTCCAAGAATGCTAAAAGACAGGCTCCCCAGGTATACTGAGTACCGTGGGTCTTAAAAGCTCTCTGGTGACAGCACCTGGAGAAAAGAAAGCATGTCCTGGGTGATGAGGGACAGTTTTCAGGCAGGATATTTGAGGAACATTCATTTGGAAAAGATTGGAACCACCTCAAAAATGTCGATAGGAAACTGCTGGGGCCCAGCCTAGCCCCGCCTGGAACACAGCTATCCATACTGAGTTGAAACACGCTCTTTTCTCCCTGCCAATCACATAGCCAAATAAGAGGCCCCTTATTTTCTTCCTTGAGGGAAATTCCTGGACGCACGAGCCATGGCTTTATTTCAGAATGTCATCATTTTCCAGTTATTCTGGTCCTTGGACTCTTTACCCAGTGATGGTGGCTTACTGCTGCCTCATACTTGGCCTGAAATGGCCTCCCACTCAGGGGCCCCAGTGCTGCCGCCTCCCAGGCCTGTCCTTGGCACATCCTGGGAATGGAAATATGAAACCCTCAGGGCTTTTTCTTCACAATCCCTCTTTCAATTTTTTTCTGAGCTGTGGCATACACTGTCACCTCCTCTAGGAGATGGGGCAGAAAAATACCTTGAGGGGTTATCATCTGGGTGAAGCTGAGCCATCAGAATGCACCTTATTTTAAAAGAAAGTCTTTGCAGCTATTCTAAGATGTTATCACGCCTATCTGTTATGATCCTTACACAACTGTGAACATTTTTCTTTATGTCTAATTCAAATTCCTTAGTTACAATATAAGTTGATGTCCTGTTACTTTGTGTTCGGGAATGATGGTATAGAGCTGCCTTTACTCACCTTCTATTTCCTACAATGGCTGTTAAGGACCGTCTGTCTGGTGGGGAGTCAGAGAGTAGATTTAACTTTTGCTGCTTCTTTTTTGCCAATGCTCTTCTGAGTCTATGACTACAAGAGGCACTGCTTACACAGCTCCAGGTTTGGGTGAATCCTGTGAAAGGACAGCTGGTGACTCAAATTGCTGTGGAAGCTTTCCCTGAGTGTGAGCTTAGCAGGGAGAAAGTCTTACAGATCCTGCTGTGTAGAGCAGAAAGTTCCAGCTTTCAGTAGCATTTGGTCCATTTTCCAAACCATCTGCACCAGTCCCCAAGCTTAGACCATGAGCCCAGTTCACGAGTTTAGATGAAATACCGGTTGCTGTGCTCATTGCTCCCTCTCCACTTCCTACTTACTCTGGCAAATGACTCTGTAGGAGAAGTAATGCTGTAAGAATGGTGATGATGATGATAATGATTACTAGGCCTCTGTGACAGTTATCGATTTATTACCACTCAGTTCCAAATCCATTCTTCATGGTCCTGCTTATGATATAAGAACATTTCTTCATTTCCAGCTGCCAAAGAGCACTGGAGAGACCTCAGAAACTTTTTCCCCTGGTTCTGGCCTGCTATGTGTGTTTTGCTCCTGAAAGTATGCAGTGGACACAGTAGCATCTGGACACCCAGTGGTGCTTGTCTTCCAGCTGTAGCTCCCTGACTGGCGATATCTCTGCAGGAGGAAACCTTTATTCCTGTGGTTTGCTGCCCTTGCTGCCAATGGCTTCTCTGCTATCCATAGGCCTACAGTCATGTCCTCTGAAATGAGGTCTGAATCCCAGCGTTGGGATCCTCCTCCGAGATTGTCTCTTCCTTGGGTTCTACAGTATTGTGATTTATATGAAATACATATTTTGTTTTTCAGGTGACCAAAATATATTTCTCATCTATATTCGGTCTTGGCCAACAGTCCTGGCTCACAGCTCCCCAAACCCTTGGAATTTCTGAGCAATAAGGACAATGGAACTAACTTTTGTCATAATATTTGGTCTCTTTTTTTTCAGTTCCTGAAATGGCTTTAATGCCTAAAAGGTGTAATGGATGTCTTGTTATTCATAAAGAGCCCCTTTCCACCCCACCTGGGTTTATGTTAATGAGGTGATTTTTTTGAAAGCACCTAAGGATGTGGGCTGGTTGTCAGGGGAACCAACATTGAGTAGAGGGTTGGAACTTTTAGTGCTATCACTTGATTTCCAGGGAGAGGAGAGGTACTAGAAGTTGAATCAGTCGCCAATGGCCAATTATATAATCAATCATGCCTTTGCAATAAAACCTCCATAAAAACCCAAAGGATGGTGTTCAGAGAGCTTCTGGGTTGGTGAACATGTGGAACTTCAGGGAGAGTGGTGGCTTGAAGAGGGCATGGAAGCTCCATGTCCTTTCCCCACACTTTACCATGTGCATTTCTTCCATTTGGCTGTTCCTGGATTATATACTTTTACAATAAATTGGTGATCTAGTAAGTAAATGTTTTCTTTTTTTTTCCTGAGTTCTGGGAGCTGCTCTAAGCAGCTCAATCAAACTCAGGGAGGGGATCATGGGAACCTCTGATTTATAATTGGTTGGTCAATCAGAAGCACAGGTGATAACCTGTACTTTAGATTGGTGTCTGAAATGGTAGGAGATGGGGGTGCCTTGTAGGACTAAGCCCTGAAACTGTGGAATCTAATGCTATCTCCAGGAAGATAGTATCAGAATTTAGTTGAATTGTAGGACAACCAGTTGGTGTCTAAGAATTAATTACTTAGAGGAAACTGCCCCCCACCCCCAACTCCAACAACATTGGAATTGTGTCTCAGAACGCTTTTGAGTGTTCTTATTCAGACTAGGATGCCCTTTAGAATTCTCTTTTATTCTCTTTAGTAGCTCTCTGTAAATAGTTAATAATTCTTTATGTTAAACTTTCTGTGTTCATATAACCATATTGTCTGGTTTCCATCTCCTGATGGGACCCCTGGCTGCTATACCCTCTTACCAAATCATCTCATTTAATTCTAACAATGTCTTTATGAGGTAGGTGTTCTCATTAGTCCTACTTTACAGGTGAGTAAACTGGGGTCTAAGTGATAGCCCTCAGATTCCAATCTGAGTTCTTGACTCCAGAGCGAATGACTTGGTTGGACAAAAGTTTTTTTTCAAATTTCCTGAGAAAATTTCCAAGAAGTCCTGAGTCTATCACTTTCATGTCGGCCTCAGTTTCTTTATTTATAAAATTGGCATGATATTAGTTCCAGATAATACCAAGGGCCCTTGAGAAGCCTTGAAGAAGAGTTGCAAATGGTATTTATAACTCTGTCATGAACCTAAGTGAGAATAAAACCCTCTAGGTGGAGATATCAGGCCTTGCCTGGCTTATTGTGTCTTCCTTTGTTTTTCTAATTCATAATGGGTCTTAGCCTTCTAAGTCTCTTCTGGTGGCCACTATATCTAGCCAAATAGACAATTGAGCCTCTGAGAGGGACTTTTGAGCAAAAGTCTCACACTATGGGTTTGGAGTCCTTCTGTCTCTTGCCCTCTTTTTATCCAGCCTCAAGTAAGATTGTAGGAGCTGCTGGTTTGTCTTTTACATTGGGTGATAGATCCCTGACTCACCTGCACCAGAGTGGGCCTGCCAAGTGGGGCTGATAGAACCCATTTGGGAGGGTAGTATTTGGGGGTCTACCGATGGTGCTTTGGGAAAGGCCACATTTCCCAGCTTTTGCTTGGGAGGGAGCCTAATTAAATGGAGACTTGGAAAGGACAAAGGATATTGGTTAAATCCAATCTTTTGATGAAAAAGATTGATTTTTTTTTTCCAAAAGGAAATTGAATTTCTTTTGGAAGAAACAAGAGCAAGAAGTTTATTTTCTCTCTAGGGAGACATTTGGAAGCTCAGTATCTATGTTTTCTGGAAAGGGAGGGAGAGCTTGAAATATTGTAGGCTAACGTCATTAAAATGCTTTTTACCATGTAATGCGAAATTTGAAAATATGCTGGGTTTGTTTTTGGATCACACCAGGATGGGCAGCCTGTTGTTCCCTCTCCCTGTGTGGTCTCTGGCAGCCAGGCTTCCTGGTGAGAATACTGCCAGCACACATGCATGAGGCTGGTGTGTTGGGATCCTCTCTGATTGTGCCATGGCCCACGGCTGGCTTTTAGGGCACTAATGTGGAGCACAGAAGAGGCCTGGCCTCAAATTCCTGCCTTGTCACCTACTGCTTGCATGATTTCAGATGAATTATTTCATGTCTTTTGGTGTTGGCTTCCTCAAATACAACAAGTGATGGTAATACTACCTGCTTTTGAAAGTCGTCGTGGACAATAAACAAGAAGATAGATATCATGGAGGGGCACGTCTTGGCTGCTTAACCAGCATTAGTTCCCTTCTCTGGGATCTTGAAGAATAGTGTTCAGTGTAGGGCTTTATGAGTTGTTTCTTAATTAAACAAGTATAAAGTGTGAATAACTTTATGTTATCAAAAAAGTGATGTTGAATTTAGCTATCGAGCATAAGATAAAAAGCACAAACTTTACTTACAAAGATTTCTGTTCACATTCTGGCCTTATTACTCAAAGTTCTGCAATACAGAGTAGCTATTCTTTCTCTCTAAAAAAAATCCCTTTGCCACTGTAGTAACACTCCATAATTAAGTGTTAGGAATAGGCAAAAATAGTACCCAGATTTCTGCTGCTCAGTCTACTCATCATTATGATGCGGGTTTCTTCATTCACTTAACAATGCACAAATGTCTATTAAACATTTAGTATATTAATATTTTATACCATAATACTAATAACATTTTGTTTTCTAAAAGATGGTTTTGAATGTTTGCTACGTGCCAAGCACTATATTAAGAATTTTACATGTATTACTTTTATTATATAATGATCACCATTATTTATTAAGGGACTACTCTCCGCTGAGAGCTATATCTGATGATTTATAGATATTGGCTCTGACTTTCAAAAGAATATTTATGATATTGCCATTTATTAAACACTTATGTGTATGGACAATATGTCAAGCCCTTTTCATACATTCTAGTGATATTGGACCACACATCCTAACAACTTTCCTCCATTTTCCAGCATGTTCTGATCATATTGGAATACTTTCCAATTCTTTAAATTATCACTTCTGATCTCCGAGGCTTTGCACTTGCTGTTTCCGCCTGCCCATGTGTTTGCACTGCTGCCTCCTTCACACCATACAGACCTCAGCACCACTGTCACTTTTCCAGTGAGTTATTCTCTGACCACATCAAGTAACTGCCACTCCCATAGCAAGTCATTCCCTACCTTGTCACCTTGTGTTTAAACAATATTTTGTCTGTTTTTTTTTAAAAATAGATTTCATTTGCAAATCACAAAAGTTTTCAAAGAGAATCTATCAATAGTTTGCTATCCCTAACATATAAAGCTGAGAAAATCCTTAAAAAACATTCTGCAAAAATATGACAAGCTCTAATCAATTCCTAGGAAGTATCTTAAAAGGATATAATTCTGATTCAATTCCTTTTGGAATTACAGTGTTGTCAAGCAAATACAACTGAATGGTTTTCTTATAACACTAAGTAGATAACCTAAGATGGGATTCTTTCTCAAATTCTGCCAATATGTAGTTGGCAAATTATTATCCTAGCCACCTCAGTTTCTTTGACTGCACAATGAGAGGGTAAGGTTGATTGATCACATGGCTCCCTGGCACGATCTGCTAATTTTGTGTATAGATGCATTTATTGAGGTTTGATATGTGTCAGGTACTATGTTAAGTGCTGTCCATATATTATTTGATCTAATTCTCCCAGCACTTCTAAAAGGTATCTGATTTTAGTTCCATTTTATAGATTAGAAATCAGACACTCAGAGAAAACAGAACTTGCCCACCAATGACACACAACTAACAAGATTTCAGTCCATCTATAACCATCTGATTCAAGCATTAAGCTTCTAATCATGTTGGAACACTGCCTATCTCAGGGCCTCTGGGAGTTGCAGACCTATCTTCTAAGCAGGAGATTAGGTTACCTTCAGAAGAGAGATATCTCTCCAAGAAACAGACATGGAATTCTTTGTAGCTCCTATTAGAACTAAAGGCTGAGCAAAGCAAAGACTGAAATCAACCTGAAGCTTCTGTCTGTTCTTCCAAAGCCCCTCAAGGCATTTCTTGTGGCTGTGGATCACACTATCTCTGGAATGTGGATTTAGTACTAGCACAGCAACTTTGTAGAATTCAAATTAAACAATTAAGATCTGTACCACTCTTTTAGAACCTTGAATTTCCAATTCATTAACTGACTATATTTGCATTGTTTTCTTCTTGGTCTTCAAATAAACTATGCTTCTCTCTGCAACAGATAACTGTGTAATGTTCACCTCCGTGCGTTGGGAAGGTAAAATGCATAGAGTCACCAAGTTATATGGATTTAATAATGTAAGGCAGACATAGTTCAAATGCTTTTTGAGAGAATTTGTTCTAATCTCTAAAATTAGATCAAAGTGCACGCACACACAAAGGCATGCACACACATATTTTGGCTTTGTTCCTTCATTTCTAAAGCCTTCCTTTATTGATTCACTTAGGCTAGTTCCAGAGAAGGGTTTTTTTTTTCCTTAAGGACAAAGAGAATGTCTTTAATTCTACATCTGTGCACATAAACAGCCGCTATGTATGGAGGAGTAGTGAGTTCATATTTGTTGATATTGTGATGAAAAATATCTCAGAATCCACCTAATCTAGTGTGATCCAAACTTGCCTGATATTAAGAATCATCTACATATTCTTGGGCCTAAGTCAGAACTTTGGAGTCAGAATCTGTATGGAAGAGGGCAAGAAATATGTATTTTTAACATGCCCAGTGATTTTTATCATCATACAGGTCTGAAAAACTGATCTCCATTTTTACAAAGGGTGTACAAGTCTTTCTTTAGTTTCACCAATAGTTTTGGGTTTCACCTCTTTGGTTTTCAGAAACAGAGACCTGCTCATTTTAATCCATGGAAAGGAGAATTTATTATAAGGGCGAAGAGGATTCTTTTGGGAATCCAAGAGTAGGCAATGAAGTACAGCCAGGCCTCATGGAATGAAGGCTCTGTGGTCTTTCATTTATGATGTCCTTGCTATTCTTTGTGCATCAAGTTTATTTCCTTCTTTCTACTGGCCAGGTTTCCCATGACTGCAGCTTGTCCATGGTCCATAGTAGCCCCTTGACCTTGAGTCATCTCACCCTCAGATCTTTCCCTGGAGCCCACTGATTCAATGTTTCAGCTTTCCAATTCAATATTTCTAAGAGATAACTTATAGGCTCAACTCAGAGTTTTAAACCAGGTTATCAGAAATATTGTTACAGGTAACTCATTGATGCAATTAAAAATAACACTCCAGATGTGGTTGGGGACAGGCAAAGTACAGTAATTTTATTATCTGACTATCATGATATTAAAAATATCTCTAAGTAGTAGATAATATTTGTTGAAAAAAATTCATGATTGTGATTTTTGACTTTTGTGGAGATGTTTGAAACCAGTTTGCTCTATGGCTTATTCGGTTGTAGACAAACACTCTTCAGAGCTGTGAAACTAGGGGTATGCAAATGACTAAATAGCAGTAAGTAATGAGAAAATATCAGAAACACTTGAATAACAACAAGGTTTTGTATTGTTGTTATTCAGAGTTTCAAAGTTTTCACCCCATTTTTACTTAAGTTTTGGGGATTTAAATGGTCTTTCCAAAATGTATTTGGTAGCTATGAGATAGGGTCAGAAACACAGAGGCTATAGTTGAGGTGAAAACTACTTTCCTGATGTTGTTTCATTAAGAGTGGGCCAGGTGGCTTTCCACTGCTTAGATACCAAGTTAGAAATTAAAAATCAAGCCAATTTATCACTTTTGGTTCCAATTTTCTAGTTCAGGTGAACTGCTATCTCAAGAAAGAGCACAGTATGACTTGACTCCTTTTGAATTGCCCTAACTTTTTTCTTGGGACTTGCACATACATAACATGGCTGTCCATTGATTCTCTCATTGAGAAAAAGTTTAAATCAAAATAAAATAAAATTTCGTTTGGTCAGATCTCTAATTTATCACCATTCTGGGAAATGTCACAGAAGCAAAGGCAATATTATTTCTTTAAAAATAGTTGTGTCAGAAACTAAGAGTTATTTCAAAAACTTCTGGAGGTTTTGGCTCCTAAAGCTCACATGATGTCTGGTGACAAGCTCATTTGAGGCCCAAATAATAAAAATGTTGTTTGTCAGTAGAAGGAAATGATTCTATATAATCTAGTTCACATACTAATTACCCTTTGCTTTCCTGTCCTTTTTGCCTGTTCTCATACTACAGGCAGAAAATGCTTTAAAAGGAGGTCAGTCTCAAAAGAGTCAGATTTTCTTCTTGTTGAAAATGTTGATAGATGTTGAAGTTAAAGCTTGTTATAATGAATTTTTGGATTATTGGGGCTAAGGTTTTGAATTATATAGATCTGTTTTTAAATGTGAACATTGGAATATGGATGTCATTTCATTCACTCTGGTATATTTGTGAAGCATACTCTGTGAGGGCTATGAGAGAAACACGAGGCAAAGCTGTGAATGTCCTTTTGGAGTGTAAGTGCCCAGGGGGCAAAAGCTATCTCACACAAAAGAACATAACTAAGCACTGGACTTCCTAATACTAAGGACCATAGATATTTAAAGAAGGAAAATTCTGTAATGGTGAATCTTTGAAATAGATTTGTTTTATAAAGCCTCATGGGGGCAGGTGATGAGACTATAAAGAAGTTTTATTCTATCATTTATTTATATTACCTATTATTGAAAATCCATTTTCAATCAGATTAGAAAAATACACATTAAATTTATAATACATTCCTTGTTTTAAAAATACTTAAAAATATCTTTCTCTACCAAGTTTTTTTTAAAGGGATAAAGCATAAGAAGAGGATTAAACTTTTTCTCAGGAGGTTAGCTAATTGTTGCAACAGTATATGTAAGACTCAGGAGAGGAAGAAATGTGCCTGTTATGTTCTCTGCTGTTTCGTAGTGTCCAGCATAGTGTGTATTACATAGCAGTACTTGGCATATACTTAATTAAATGAATCATGTCCATAGCTGATGGCTGTGATTTGGTGAGATGGAGGATGGTTTGAACAAAAGCATCAGGATGGGAACTAGCCTGATTAGAATAGAGATCCAGGGATATGGGATGGTTGGAAATAACATGGTGTAACTAGGGAAAGGTTGTATTACAGAAAGTTTTAAAAGTATGGATGTTTGACAAGACAGGCTAAAGAGAGCCACTGAGTTTTATAAACAAGAAACTAATAATAAATGATTTTAGGAAAAATATCCTACAAGGTTACACAAAAATGAGTTGAAAAGAGCAGAGAGGCCAGTTACTTTATTTGTGAGTTAATGAGGAATAGACCTAGGTGATGAAAGATGAAATAGGCCTAAAAGCAGTATAGCAATAAAGGGCTGAAGAAGAATTAGGAAGTGAAGTCTGGAAGACTAACAGAATGGAGCTAGTATTGAAGGGAAGGGGGTAATTAGGAAGGGGAACCACTTTGGGTGGGTGGACAATTTGGGAAAGAAAGGTATCTGGACCAGTTTATGATGGAGCAATGATAGGACATCTATCTGCAGGTGGTTGGGTTTATACAAGCTGAGAGAGGTTAGAAGTCGGAGTCGGATTTATAAATCCAAGAAGCATTAACATGATAGTGACAGATCAAGCCATGAAAGGGTAGAGAGAGATAAGCAGAAGGCAGGGATCCTAGGGTCCAGAATGAGGGTAATAGCTGGTCAACCTGGATGAAATTCACCTAATGACTCCCTTGAGAGTAGAGGGCATTTCCTATTTATGTTCACACCCCCAACATGAAGTAACATGAATATCTCACAGTAGAAATCTTCAATTACTATTTGCTAAAAGAATGTAATTCCTGCCTGTATGAATCCATGGCAATCTGAGAACTTGGGAGTGCAAACATCTGAAGCACTCACTTGGGATGTGCTGATGATAGATAGAGCAGGGGACACGATTTTCCTTCTAACAGCATTGAGGCTCCATTTGACCCCTTTTTTTTCTGTATGCCACTTTTTCTTGTTAAATGAAAAAGAATAAGCAAGAAGTTAGCACATCTGATTTGTAGTGTGTTTTGGGTGTAAAAGAACAAGTTAATCATTCTTTTTTCTTAAGCAACAAAAAAGAAACAGACTTGACAGCAAACAAGTATTTACAGTGTGCTTGGTATTGTGTGGGTCCTAAAGAAACTCAGTCCTGTACCAGGTAGTTTATAATTAAAGTGGTGACAAGTTCTCTGAAAGCCAGCTTTGACCCTGTTCCCCAGGCTGCATCATTCTGTGTCCTCATTGGCTGGCATCTTTCTTCCATCATGGAGCAACAATATTGCTTTAAACAAACCAGCCTGCTAATTCATGGTCCTTAGGAGAAGCCATTTCAAATGCACAGATGTGAGAATAGCCTTAGACTCTACAATGTCAGTCTCCAACAGACCATGATTATATACATTCAAATTACATGGAATTTTAAAAACCATGAAATAGTTTTTAACAATATAGAATTTCTGTAAACACATGCTTTATTAACTCTTGGCAATGTCTTTGCTTATGGAATTCCTAAAGTCCAGAGGACCTGCCAGAATATTTCCTCTGCTTTTTCCTCTTTTCTTCTTCCTCATCAGGCATTGAGGGGAGGCTGTGAGTGTGGAATTTATATAATAGCCATGCTGGGTGGATGTGAAGTTTTAAATGGTGTCTTTCTTTGCAGTTAGGTTGACGGGCAGAATACTGCTGGCAAACTGGATGATTTCAGACTCGTGGCTCAGAGCAGGAAAGCCCATGCTGAATTGCTTATTCATTCTTCCTTTAAGGGGTGGCGTCTCAACATTCTACTCAGTACCCAGTTAGTTGGGAGAATATTATTTGCTGCTTCTTGCAGAGAGTATTTTGTGAAAAGGCAAAACAAGAAGTTTATTTTTTATCTTCTACTTTTTTTTTCTTTGACAGAGAATAGATTCACAGCCCAAAGTCTTTGACTTCCTTAGGCTTGGCATCTCTCCTTAGGGCCTGCTTGTCCTATCTGTCTTTATATTTATATTGCTGTGGACACTTTGGCTTCTTTTTCCCAAACAGCATGTGATGCTTTCAGCTCAGACTGGGCTGCTGGCCTCTGGAAGGCTCAAATTCTCTGAGGCTATATTAAGTGGTGTGTTAGGGAGTTGAAAGAGAAATGTTTCTTTGGGCCAGGCTTCTTCCTGGACATTACACATTACTTCTTCTCTTCCTTCTTGCTGGCCAAATGAACATCGTGAGCTTCCTTTGGAGGACCTACATAATTATATGATACACGATTGTGGTATCCCTAAATTGGGGCATGATTACATCATATACCGTACCCCATGAATTGGATACATCTGAGAAGTCAAACTTCCTTTGTAAATTCTAGTTTGGAGAATGGTATATGGAAGATAGTACAAGGTATCTACAGGTTGTCATTCATTCATTCATTCATTCATCCATTCAATACACATTTACTATGTATCTACCATGGATCAGCCACTAGGGATTCAGAATTAAAGCATGATTCTGTTGGTAGTATGGAATAGCAGGAAGACCTTAGGATTTGGAGTCAGAAGATATGGTTTTAGTCCTAGCTCTGTCACCTATTGACTTGGGAAAATTTGTATGAATGCAACATGCAGGGCCTGAGAGGAAAGACTGGCTAATTTGGCCTGGGATAGTTGGTAAAAGCATCAGAGGGGTGAGTTACATTTCAGCTGCTTCTCAAAGAATCATTGGGGGTTTGTCAGGTGGGCAAGGTGAGATGGGGATGGATTCTAGATAAATTGAATAGTAAAAGGAAAATCATATGTAATAAAAATGTACAACATCTTAAGGAGATAATAAGCTGTCCAAGGAGGCCAAAGCATCTAGTGTATGAGAAAAAACTATTGAGTATTTTGCCGAAAAGGTAGATTGGCACCAGATTATAAAGGCCCTTGAATGCCTTGAGAAGGAGTTTGGACTCAATCTGCTGCCAAGGCTAATTTAACCTCCATTTTTAATAAGATGGATCAAATGGTCAGAGTGTCATTCCATATGCTCTTGGTAGCAGCACTGAGGTGAATTGGAGAGATTGGGTCCAGAGGGGAGGAAGGAAGACAAGGGGATTTTTTTTAGTTTAGGTGAGAGCTGAGATATTATTGTTTTCCATGTCTATTTCAATAAAGCACCTTTGATACTTCTGCAACAAGGCAAGTCCAGTGAGCATGTGTGGATGAGTAGTGGAAGAATGTCCTAGACAGTAAAAGACAACCAGCTAGTTATCTAATTATGTAGTGGTGACTGAGAAGTCCCAGGAAAGCAGGCTGGAGAGGCCCCGAGGTTCTCTGGTGCCAAGTTTCAAAGGCCTCAATGGTAAGGGCTGCCACCTTTCCAAGGGCAGCAAGCTAGCTCCTTGGGGAAGTCCCTTGACCCAAATAACATGACTGAACACTCAGTTTTCTTTGTGTGAGCCTTTGAACCTCTTTGAAGTCAAGAGGATTTTCCCTCTGTCACAACCAGAATGTCAATTCTCTTTTATGTACTTTTGTCATTGGACTCCATGGGGATTCTCTTCTTGGCAAAAATCTTCCTCGTGCACTTGGCTGGAAGCCACTGTTGTTACATGTGTTGGACACAGCTGGTGCTCTATCAAGCCCAGATAATAAAAGCAGTGATGACTGTGATGTCAATCAGAGCTAACTGATAGATAAATTAAATAACATATTTAATATATTCTATGTATAGTAAAGGAAAGGACCATTGGTCTGGTCTTTGTGATGTATGTGGTGAAGTGAGAGGTTGTTGCAGGGTCAGGCAGAGACTGAATGGTGTCATTAGGATGAATGAAAGGTTCTATTGTGGTAACTAGATGGGAAAAAGAACAAAGTAAATATGATCCCCTACAAATTTGTGACTTTTTACTTTATGTGAAGTTTAGACTGAAATAGAAATGTTTAAAATTTAAAGATATACTTATGTAAGAAGTAGCAGAGAATGCACTGGCTATGACTGGAAATAATCCTGATTCTAGTCTGGCATTCTCATCTACAAGATATTATATCCTTGATTCAATTCCTTACCCACTTTGAGTCACAATTTCCTATTTGCAAATAGTGAGGGGTTGAACCAGGTGAGGTACAGTCCCTTTCAGTTCTAACGTTTTGCATCCATGATCATAATCTGCAAACCTGCCAAAACCTAAAATACAAGCAAAAAAGGCACACTGACCAATTCCGGAAAAGTCTTCAAAAAAGCAGCCCTTGTGTTCAAAAACATAAAATGGCTATTTCACACAATAGGATATTACACTATGGATGACTATGCAAAAGAATGGGAAAATGTTTATGGCATATTGTTAAGTGAAAAAGAAGATCACAAACATTATTACAGTATGGCCTAATTTTAAAAATGTACATATATGTGTCAACCACACAGTCACACACAATTCTAAAATAAAAGACACAAAATCTAATTATCTCTGAATTGTGGGTTAATGAAATATTTTTAGTTTTTCTACCTATATTTTAACAAGAAATGTAGATGTATTATGTGATAAGGAAAACAAGATTATTTTTTAATATGAGAAGATCAGTAAGAAAATTTTCGGGTTAATGTCCTTGCTTTAGTGTCCACATGCGTTTGAGTACCATATTGGTGTGAGAGGTAAAAACAAAGCTTAAATATATGCAAAGTACTTAGAAGATGGAAAAGGAGTGGGAATGGACTGCCCACATGATTCATTTGATTTGAGTCATAGGGCTTATTGAGAACCTGAGAGAACAGCTTATTTCCTCCAGCTGGTGCAGGAATGCTCTCTGCGCTAACGGCATTTGCTTTAGTGTGGGATTCCAGGGTTCCTCATCTCCCTGCCCCATGGGCAGTGCCACTCTGCCGCCACCATGGGGATCTTTCCAGGCCCACCCAGAAGGGAAAGCATTATTTAAATGGAGACCTGTCCCAAGCACTTTTTATCATGGGTACAGAATCGAGCTGATTATCTAAACCAGGCTCCTTATTTTACAAGTTAGAAAATTAATGCTCAAAATGACTAAGTTGTTAGCTTCAAGTCTCACAGCTAGTTAATGGTAGAGCTGGGATTAGAATCCAGATCTCCTTATTCTCTGGGCAGTGACCACTCCTCCCCAACAGCCCCTCCCCGCCCCATGTCCTGGTCCTTGTTTTCACACCTAGTGTCTTACAGATCCTCAGCACAGCCAAGAAATATACCTGGAAGTGTAAAAGGAGACCAAAAGCTATGACCATGTCTGGAAAGCCCTTAAGAACACACATTTATATGACAACATAGTTTAAATGAGAAGAGAGACACCCTGAACTTCCTTCTCATAGAACCTTGTTATAAGGCATATTTTTTTCCATTACTCTTAATTGTTACTTTCCTTTAAAAGGCCTATTGTTGCCATGGAATCATAAATCATCATAAGCTTGTTGTAAACAACCGTCAGTACATGGGGAGAGCTTGCTTAATAGGAATTCTTATGATAAAAGGCCAGAAGAATTCATTATGTTTTCTCAGCATCAGTTGGCATTGAAACCCAGCTAGTAATCTTACTCTTTTCCTGAGGTATAGATATATAGACAAAGTGGTGGTGTCTGGATTGTGAGATAAAACAGTTCCTCTGTACTCTGTACTTTAAGACCATATCCAAAGTATTTTCCCTAGTCATGGGCATCACTGAAGATATTGACAACTTAGGGAACACCCAGAGAGTATCAACCAAGGAGCTGACACATCTGCAAATTTAACACTGAGCAGTGGATCATTGGTGAAAATGCAATGCATGTGTTCAGATAGTGGAATCAAGGGATATAGAATGGAGATGAGAAGGAAGGATGCTGGTAAATGGATGAAATTTTCAGAGGAGATTTTACTCAACCCTAGGAAGATATTCATAATAACCAACAGTGCTCAATATCTCCATCATAGTAGGGTTTACATAGGGGTATATGACCAGTGGTCAAAGATACTAGAGAGGGACCTCCTACACTGGGAAGGTGGTGGGGACATGAAATACATCATCTTTAATTCTCCCTTCAAACCATGAGAGATTACAGCTCTGACTGAGGTCATGGACTGAGCAGAGATTTCTAAGACAGGTCAGAAACACCAGAACTTAGAGTCAGGAGAAAGAGGTAAACATCACAGCTTGGGTTAACAAAAATAGCAAGAGGCCACCAAGAGGAATAGATTTTTAGTATTTTTAAATTAATTTTTAAATTAACTAGTTAATTAATTTAAAATTGAGGTGAAATTAACATAGAGCATTATATTAGTCTCAGGCATACACCATGATTTGATATTTGCATATATTACAAAATGATCACCACAATGAGTTTAGTTAACATTGATCACCACACATAGTTACAAAATTTCTTTTTCTTGGGATGAGAAGTTTTTAGGTCTTCTCTCATCAGTTTTCAAATAAACAATATAGTATTATTAACTATAGTAACCATGCTATACATTACATCTCCATGACTTATTATTTATTTATTTATTATTTTATATTCATTTCAGGTGTGCAGTACAATGGTTAGACATTTATGTAATTCATGAAGTGTTCCCCCGGATTATTCTAGTACCCATCTGGCACTACATGTAGCCATTACAATACTATTGACTATATTCCCTATGCTGTACTCTACATCTCCATGACTGTTTTGTAACTACTAATTTGTACTTCATCCTTTCATCTTTTTCACCCAGCCCTTCAACCAACCTCTCCTCTGGCAATCACCAGTTTGTTCTCTGTATCTGTGAATTTGTTTTCATTTAGCTTGCTCATTTCTTTTGTCCCTTAGATTCTGCATATAAGTGAAATCATATGGTATTTAGGTTTCTCTGTCTGACTTATTTCACTCAGCATAATATCCTTTAGGTCCATCCATGTCATTGTAAATGGTAAGATTTCATTTTTTATGGCTGAATAATATTCCATTGTATATATGTACCATAACTTCTTTATTCAATCATCTATCGATGGGCTCTTAGGTTGCTTTCATATCTTGGCAATTGTGAAGAGTGCTACAGTGAACATAGGAATGCTTAGATCTTTACGAAGTAGTGTTTTGATTTTCTTTGAATAAATATCCAGAAGTGCATTGCTGGGTCAAAAGATAGTTCTATTTTTAACTTTTTGCGGAACCTCCAAACTGTTTTACAGAGTGGTTGTACCAATTTGCAATAGTGTACAAGGGTTCCCTTTTCTCCACATCTTTGCCAATGCTTGTTTTTTGATTTATTAATGATAGCCAGTCTGACAGATGTGAGGTGATATCTCATTGTAGTTTTAATTTGCATTTCTTTGATAATTAATGACCTGGAGCATCTTTTTATATGTCTGTTGTCCATCTGTATTTCCTCTTTGGAGAAATACCTATTCAGGTCTTCTGCCCATGTTTTAATTGAATTGTTTGTTTTTTGGTTGTTGGGTTGTAAAAGTTTTTTTTTTTATAAATTTTGGATATTAACTTCTTGTCAGATGTATCATAGGCAAATATCTTCTCCCATTCAGTAGATTGTCTTTTCATTTTGTTGATGATTTCTTTTGCTGCACAAAAACTTTTTGGTTTGACGTAGTCCCATTTGTTTATTTTTTCTTTTGTTTCCCTTGACCAAGGAGATATATAAGAAGAAAAATTACTAAGAGCTATATCAGAGAGTTTACTACCTATGTTTTCTTCTAGAAGTTTAATTGTTTCAGGTCTTACATTTAACTTTTTAATTCATTTTGAGTTTGTTCTTGTATATGATATAAGAAGGTGGTCTAGTTTAATTTTTTTTGCAGCTACCTGTTTAGTTTTCTCAACACCATTTGTTGAAGAGACTGTCTTTAACCCATTATATATTCTTGCCTCCTTTTTCATAGGCTAAATGATCATATAGGTGTGGATTTATTTCTGGGCTCTCTATTCTGTTCCGTTGATCTATGCTGTTTTTATGCTGGTACAATGCTGTTTTGATTACTGTAGACTTGTAGCATATAAGTGTGATACCTCCAACTTTGTTCTTCTTTCTCAAGATTGCTGTGGCTATTTGGCTTCTTTTATGGTTCCATATAAATTTTTGAATTATGTATTCTAGTTCTCTGAAAATGCCATTGATATTTTGATAGGGATTGCATTAAATCTAGAGATTACTTTGGGTAGTATGGTCATTTTAACAATATTAATTCTTCTTATCCATGAGTACGGTATATCCTTCCATTTATTTGTATCTTCTTCAATTTCTTTTTTTTAATGACATAATTTTCCAAGAGCAGGTCTTTTGCCTCCTCGGTTAATTTGATTTCTAGGTATTTTACAGTTTTTGATGAAATTGTAAAGGGGACTGTTTTCTTAATTTTTCTTTCTGATAGTTCATCATTGCTATATAAAAATACAACTAACTTATGAATATTATTTTCGTGTCCTGCTGCTTTACTGAATTCATTTATCAGTTCTAACAGTTTTTTGGTGGAATCGCTAGGGTTCTGTATATAATCATGTCATTTGCACATAACGACAGTTTTACTTCTTCCTTTACAATTTGGATGACTTTTATTTCTCTATCTTCTCTAATTGCTATAGCTAGGACTTGTGTTGAATAAAAGTGGTGAAAGTGGACATCCTTGTCTTATTCCTGATCTTACGAAAAATACTTTCAGCTTTTCTCCATCAAGTGTGATGTTAGCTATAGATTTGTTGTATATGGCCTTTATTATGTTGAATTATGTTCCCTCTATTCTCACTTTGCTGAGAGTTTTATCATAAATAGATGTTGGATTTTGTCAAATACTTTTTCTGCGTCTATGGATATGATCATACGTTTTTATCTTTCTATTTGTTAATGTGGTGCATCATATTAATTTGCAGATATTAAATCAAACTTGCATCTCAGGAATAAATCCAACTTAATCATGCTATATACTTTTAACATATGGCTGAATTTGGTTTGCTAATATTTTGTTGAGGATTTTTGCATCACTGTTCATCAGGGATATTGGCCTATAGTTTTCTTTTTTTTTGTAATGTCTGTATTTGGTTTTGGAATCAGGGTAATGGTGGCCTCATAAAAAGAATTAGGAAGCTTTCCCTCCTCTTGATTTTTTTGGAATAGTTTGAGAAGAATAAATGTAACTTCTTTAAATGTTTGATAAAATTTACCTATGAAGTCACCCAGTCTAGGACTTGTTTGTTGGGAGTTTTTTGATTACTAATTTGATTTCGTTGGTAGTAATTGGTCAGTTCAGATATTCTGGTTCTTCTTGACTCAGTCTTGAGAGAGTATGTGTTTCTAGGAATGTATCCATTTCTTCCAGATTGTCCAATTTGTTGGCATATCATTGCTTGTAGTATTTTCTTATAATCCTTTGTATTTCTGTGGGGGTTCACAGTTACCTCTTCTCTTTCATTTCTGATTTTATTTATATGAGTCTTCTCTCTTTTTCTTGATGAGTCTGGTTAAGATTTATAATTTTTGCTTATCCTTTTGAAGAACCAGGTCTAGGTTTCATTGATCTTTTGTATTGTTTTTCTAGACTCTATTTTGTTTATTTTCACTCTGATCCTCATTATTTCCTTCCTTCTACTCACTTTGGGTTTTGTTTGCTGTTCTTTTTCTAGTTCTTTTAAGTGTAAGGTTAGGTTGTTTGAGATTTTTCTTGTTTCTTGAGGTAGGCCTGTATTGCTATATTGTGTGTTTTTATTTTTATTTGTCTCTAGGTATCTTTCGATTCCTTTTTTGATCTCATTGTTAACCCAGTCATTGTTTCGTAGCATGTTATTTAGTCACCATGTGTTTGTGTATTTCTCAGTTTTTTTTCTTGTAGTTGATTTCTAGTTTCATATCATATTTGGTAGAGAAGATACTTGATATGATTTCAATTTTCTTAAATTTATTGGGACTCATTTTGTGGCCTAATGTGTGGTGTATCCTGGAAAATGTTCCATGTGCACTTGAGAAGAATGTATATTCTGTTGCTTTGGCGTGAAACGCTTTGAAAATATCAATTATATCCATCTGATCTAGTGTGTCACGTATGGCTGCTGTTTCTTTGTTGATTTTTTTATTCAGAAGATCTATCCTTTGGTGTCAATGGGATGTTAAAGTCTCCTACGAGTGTATTACTGTCAATTTCTTCCTTTATGTCAGTCAATCATTGCTTTATATATGTAGGTGCTCCTATGTTGAATGTGTATATGTATACTAGGGTTATGTCCTCTTGTTGTACTGACCTCTTTATTATTATATAATGCCCTTCTTTGTCTCTTATTATAGCCTTTGTTTTAAAGTCTATTTTGTATGATATAAATATTGCTACCCCAGTTTTATTTCATTTCTGTTTACCTGAAATATCTTTTTCCATCCCTTTACTTTCAATCTTGGTGTGTCATTTGATCCAAAGTGCGTCTTTTGTATGGGTCTTGTTTTCTTATCCATTCAGCTACCCTATGTCTTTTGATTAGTGCATTTAATCAATTTATATTTAAAGTGATTATTGATAGGTACATAGTTATTGCCATTTTATTTGTATTTATGGTTTTTTTCCTTCTTCTTTTTACAGAAGCCCCCTTAACATTTCTTGTAATTCTGGATTGTTGGTGATGAATTCTTTTAGCTTTTTCCTGTCTGGGAAGCTCTTTACCTCACCTTCAATTTTAATTGAAAGCCTTGTTAGGTAGAGTAGTCATTGTTGTAGGGTCTTGTTTTTTTATCACTTTTAATATTTTGTGCCAATCCCTTCTGGCCTGCAAAGTCTCTTTTGAAAAATTAGCTGACATTCTTATGGGAGTACATTTGTGAGTAACTAGCTTCCTTTCTCTTGCTGCTTTTAAGATTCTCTCTTTGTCTTTAACCTTCGGCATTTTAAACATGATGTGTCTTGGTGTGAGTCTGTTTGGATTCCTCTTGTTTGGGAAACTTTGTGTTTCCTGGACTTGTATGTCTATTTCCTTCACCAGGTTAGGGAAGTTTTTTGTGATTATTTCTTCAAATAAGTTCTTAATCACCTGCTCTCTCTCTTCTCCTTCTGGCACCCCTATGATGGGAATGTTGGTATGCTTGATGTTTTCCTAGAGGTCTCTTAAACTTTCCTCATTTTTTTTTTTGATTGTTTTTCCTCTTCTGATTGGGTGTTTTCTGTTTATCTTCCAATTTACCGATTGGGTCCTCTGCTTCATCTAATCTACTGTTGATTTCTTTTAGTGTCTTTTTCATTTCAGTTATTGTAGTCTTCATTCCTGACCGGTTCCTTTTTATGGTTTCTATGTCCTTTTTTATGCTTACTCTCTCTGTCCTCACTGAGTCCTCACTGAGTTCATCTATTCTCCCCCTAAATTCATTGAGCATCCTTATAACCACTGTTTTGAACTCTGTCTCTTGTAGGTTACTTGCCTCCATTTCATTTAGTTTTTTTTTCCTGGAATTTTTTCCTGTTGTTTCATTTGTGGCTTGTTTCTTTGTTTTCTAGTTTTAGTTGCCTCTCTGTGTTTGTTTCAATGTGTTAAGAAGATTTGTTATATCTCCCAGCCTTGGCCAGGTAGTCTTATGTAGTAGGTATCCTGTGTAGCCCAGTGATATAGTCTCCCTACTCTTCTATGCTGGGAGCTCTGAGTGTGTTCCTTGTGCGAGTTGTGTGTGTTCTCCTATTGTAGCTATGCCTTGTGGATGGGACTGACTCTCAGGCTGACTGGCTGTGGGAATTGGCCACACCCACAAGATAGGAGCTGCTGTGTAGGGGCTGACCTCATGGAGTGGGATTTGCCCTAGCAGCCTCATGTACCTGTTGGGACCACCTTTTGGATATGCCACTTATAGGGTTAGTCAGGCGGTGCTTTGTTGTGGTCTGATGCCAGCCTCTGGGTGTGTTGGTTCTAGGGCCCCTTGAGAGGGGCTCCCATGTAGGCCAAGGTCAGATGCTACCTTTGATTGCTCAAAGCTACCTGGTGGGAGCTTTGAAGTGATCTGTGGGTGGCTGCTGCCTGTGCTGGATCTGGAGGCAAGTGGGAGAGACCACGCTGTGAGCCAAGGTTGGTTACTCACAGAACTGGGCCTGGGCAGTTTAGCAAAAAGACCAGTGCACCTTAAGGCCTGAGGCTGCCTGCCAGCTAGCTGCCTGTAAGACTCCATGGCTGAAAGAGCCTTTGGGTTGTACGGGAGTTGGGTGGGGCGGGGACCCAAGGAGTCACCAGGGTAAAGTGAGCAGATTTCATCTGGCCAATGTAGAATCAGGTTTCGTGCCAGTGCTGAATCTGAGGCTTCCTGTAAAAGTCTCAGATTGCAGTAATGCCAGCTGCTACCCGTTACAGGTGTGCAGACACCTGAGATCTGTTCATGAAATACTGTAGCTCGGGGTGGGGCTCGTGGCCTACCGCTGAACGTCTCTCTTCAGTTGCAAGGGCCACACAAGGTGAAGGCTGTTTGCTTTCAAATTTGCGGCTCAGAGAAAGCATAGGATGACACTGCAAAAGTCTCAGATCACAGTGAGGCCAGCCATCGTCTGCCTTGGGCCTGCAGACCCCAGCTGTCCATCCAAGAGTTGCTGCAGCTCGGGCTGGCACCAGTGGCCTGCCACCAATTGTCTCCCCCAAAATGTGCGGGCCACATGGGCGCCCGTGAGCTGAGGAAGACTGTTATTTCCTTATTAAATGCTTTAATTTGTATTTCTTTGAGGGCCATTGCCTGCTCACAAATACATGGCCCAGGAAAGTTCCAGGGCAGGGCCACCTGCCTGGCAATGGGACCCCTGCGGGAAATTTGTGGGTTAGTGGGACAGGGTGGCAGGGAGACTCAGGGTGGAGTGGGCTGATCTCACCTGGCCACTGTATCTTCAGAATTAGCCCTATGGTAGGGAGGGCTCAACTCAGGCAAGATGGCTCCCGGCTGTAGACTGCTGTGGAGGGGGGTTTGACAAAGGAGCAATGGTGGCTGTCCCTCCAGCCCTTGGTTCGGCACCACACAACTCACCCTTTCCCCATATGTCTCTTGAGCCTCCCGAGCTGCTGAACCATCACCAGAGCCTAGGGTGAGTGTCTGTGAGCAAGTGAGTCTGTACATAGGCCCTTTAAAGGGGATGTCTGGGTTTTCAGGTTTCTTCTGTCTCATCCAGATGGCTGGAATTTCCAGACTTTTACAGTCAGATTTTGTGGAAACTCCTTTTCCTAGGACTGGAATCCTGGGCTGAGGAGCTCCCGTGTGGGGCTGGGGCCCCTTGTTCCTTCAGGGGGCCCTCTGCAGCTGTGCTCTCCCTCCCCATGCTCAACTGCCATGTGTGATTGTGGGGCCGGCCTGTTTTTCATCACGCTTCTTACCAGCTCAATGTGGCTTTTTCTTTATATCCTCAAATATATGTGTTATGATCAGCTAGACCTCAGGTGGTTCTCCAAGTTGACTGTCTTATAATTTGGTTGTAATTTTAGTGCAGTCCTAGGAGGAGGCAAACCCTGCTTTTACTTTGCCCATTATCTTGACTGGAAGCCCCCGTGATTTATAAATGGAAGATTATACCTTTGACCCCTTTTATCCATTTTGCTCACCCCTACCCCCTACCTCTGGCAATCTGTTCTCTGTATCTGTGAACTTGTTTTTTATTCTTCCCTTTTTTTTTTTTTTTTTTTAGATCCCACATATAAGTGAGATCATATGGTATTTGTCTTTCTCTGTGTGGCTTACTTCACTTAGCGTAATACCCTCCGAGTTCATCCATGTTGTTGAAAATGGTAGGAAAGGATTTCGAGGACTTAGTGACCTGGTTGCTTTTTGTGAATTTCTCCTTATGTTCCTGCATGTCCTGCTTATCTAAATTTTTCCACAAATATAGGAAAAAATGCAATAGAATGAAACAAAGCACATTTTGAAAATAGCTTATTATATCTAGCCTAATAAATCAGTATTTTACTTTATTAAACATATTTACTTATTACTATAACAAATAATTATAATTAATATAATAATTATTAAAATATTAACAGTTATATATGACTTATATTTCTATTTACTTACTAAATGTATTCCATCTTCTAAAATCTAGAATGATTTCTGATCAGTGCTTGGCCACTCTGTAAACTCTTATCAAACATGTAGTCAGTGTACCCCTAAGAGGACTTGGTCAATCAGAATCAACAAGTGTAAAAGCAGGAGGAATGGATTTTTTGTAGGGAAGGGTGTTACAGTTTCCTCAAACTTCTCTCAGAGATGGTAAGGATTGAGACTTTAAGGACAGTTTTCCATTACTGAATTAAATGAAGTGCCAACATTCATGTGTGATAATGGTCAATATTTCTCAGGCTTTGATCACAGTTTACTATCAGCACCAGAAAATCAGGGAGAATAAAGCTGTCAAGATATGTAAGATCTTTATTATATGTGAATTCCAACTTGTATATAAAAATTACTCCACTTATTGAGAGGAAAAATGATAGAAATATTAGAAATAATAGTGAGCTAGTAATTACAAATTGTCATAATAAAATTTGTAAGCTTTTTTAAAGGATGGTGCTATGTAAAATTCAATATGGACTGAGTTAATTAAGACTACTCCTGCTCTCAGGAGGTTATGTCAACTCTCCACTTTGAAGATTGTTAAGCAAAAATGTCTGTTGCCCAATAGACAACACCCTGTAGACAGCCATCTTGTTATTATAAAGCTCAGAGAAACAGAAATTTAAATAATATGCAAGAAATGAAGCTGGTGAAACAAAGTGTCTGATCATAAAGAAAACAAGCAAAAAACTCTCCTGGTAACAGAGCAAGAGGATCTTGGTTACTCAGGACTTAGGAAACCATGAACATATTTGTGTGGATCTTTTTATTATTATATGGGCCTCTGAGTTAAATGGAGATTCAAATAAAACAGGATGAGAAAAAGGCAAAAATCAAATGACCCTATAGTATAATGGTGTGTCTTATTTTGATGTTGTGAAAGTACTACCAATCCTATCAGTTTATTTTTGGCGAATGATTAGAAGCTTAGAATCTATTCACAGACTTAGTTATTACCCAGGAGGGAAGAAAACTATTTGTAGTAGGAGTAACACAAATATTACCAGTTTAATGAGTCACAAGATTTCTTGTTGAAGGCTGATTTTAGAACCTCCCCACAGGGACCTCTGCTCAGCCTGGTTAACCATTGTGGGGAAATGCAACTTCAAGAGGTCCTTGTTATTACCCCTTTTCATAGCCACCAGGACTTTGGAATATGAAAAGGATTTATACTGACAATAACAAAGATGATGCTGGTGATGATGATGATGATGATAACTTCCGTTTTGAGGGCTTACAATGTGTCAAAGGCTGTTAAGAAAAAAAACAATTTGTAAAAATAAGAGCATTTAGCAGTTAATTTTTCATTCATGTCTTATAATTGTGGCAGCTATTGGTGGCTCATCTTTCCATTATGAGCTTTAATCAGATTGTTTTTACACATGATACTGACAACTTCAAAAGTTTACATGTTTAAGATCAAGCAAAACTCTACTGTTTGCTCAGCCTGAACACTTCCTCGCCCACTTAATGCAGGGAATACTTTTGAGAAGAGTCAAGACCCTGCAGCCAATTACTTCAAGGTCTCGGCATTAAGGCCCCCAGGCAGTGCCAGCCTCCTGCTGGGAAGAGACAGAGAGACTTCACATTTCTTCAAAGGTTACCCCCAGGTCTTGTTGGAGACCTATTGTGTTGTGTACACCATGGGCATGGACTGCCCAAACACTTTTAGCTCTTTGTTAATTTTTTAGGTGGCTCTTCTGTACCCCAGCAATGAGATTGGAAAGGTTACAAAGGATGCTAGCGAAGATGGGCTAGACATAAAGCCTGAGCTTATGAGCTGTGATTTAAGAATGTAAGTGGAAGTATTCTTGATGGTAATTGCATAATGGTTAACAACAAAGGCTGGCTTTGGAGTGATATCCAGTTGAGTATATAACCTCTCTCAGGTTTTAGTTCTGTAATAGGGGAATGGATTATGCCTTCTGCTTCATGGGCTTATGGTGTACATTAAAGAAGATTAAATAGACTTGCTCAGATGATTTACCCAGCTAACTATCTCAGTTCTTTTAAGTCTCAGCTATATCATTGCTTTCTCAGAAGTGCTTACCCTGCTACTCTGTGTAAAATACACTCTACCCCTCTGCTCATAACTTTTTAGCACCTTACTCTGCTTTAGTTTTCTTTAATAATATTTATCATTACTCAAAACATATGTCTATGTGTACTTTTTTTTTCTTTTTGTTTCTTTCTTTTTCTTTTTCACTATTTTTCTCTCCCTCACTAGAACATAAGTTTTATGAAGGCTGGGACTTTTTAGCCTTGTTCTCTGCTCTGTCCTTATCTCCTTGGGGAGTGATGGCACATAGTAGGTGCTCAATAAATGTGTTGAATGACTAAATGGATGAATGTAATGAATTGATGTAAAATGCTTTGCATAGTAGCTGGCACATAATGAGTACTGAACGCACTGAAATTTCTGCTATCAATTATATGTGGATTGGCTTTAGGTGGAAAGCTACTCTTGGTTGGGCTCAAGGGCTAGAGATTGATAGATATATCATTATTTAGATCAGTGGTCCCCAATTTTTTGGCACTAGGAGTCAGTGCTCCTGTGAGAATCTAATGCCTGATGATCTGAGGTAGAGCTGAGCTGGTGATGTGAGCCCTGGGTAGCAGCTGCAAATACAAATGAAGCTTCAGCTCACTCAGAACTTGCTGACTGCTCACCTCCTGCTGTGTGGCCCAGTTCCTAACAGGTCATGGACCAGTACTGGTCCATGGCCTGGGGGTTGGGGAGCCTTGATCTAGAGAACTTTATCAAGCATTTGGTGGTATGGGGCCTAGCCAACAGGATCTAGAGGAAATTCCTTAACTCTTTCCACACATGGAAACCAGGCAGTGCTTGTAGGTCACACTGGAACACTATGAATGCTCGCCACGGCCAAGGCAACACTGTCCTGCTCCCAGGTACACAGCATCTGCTCATCCTTTTTCTTTATGGGAATAGGGAATTGACTTTTGCTTGGTGCTTACCTCTGGCCTCAACTTGCATAATGAATATTTATTTCTTTTAAAGTGTTGTATACAAAATAAAGTCACAGACACTATTAATCAACTTGAGCCTCTATATTTTGTTCCCTGGCTTCTACACTTATGATAATCTTCAGGTATTTTCAGGATGCTAATTTATACCCCAGGGGCGATTCTAGCCTCTTTTGCTTTGTTCCTGCAGAAACAGTTAAAATGTCCATCCTTGTGTTACTTAGGGTCCTCCCAGGAGCAGACCTTAGGATAGTGTTAAATGTTGCAAGAATTTTCTTGAGGGAAGTGCCTTTGTAAAAGGACTTTTTGAAGGACCAGGAGAAGACTGGATTAGCAGTCAAATCATGAGGTGAGCCTGGCTGAATGAAGGGGAGTAGGAGAGAAGGCTAGGTGGAAGCAGGCCAGACTGCCAGGCAGCCTAAGGAAGTTTCAGCAAAACCACTGGGAGTTCTTGTGCCTGGGTCAGCAAACTAAGGAGTCCTGTGTCTCCCAGGATGGAGTACCTCACTACACCCTATCACTGGCAGGGAGCAGCCCTTAGAAAGTGGGGCCATGGTGCAAACACATCAATAGACTAAAAAATACAGCATTTGGGGTTCTGGGTCAATTCATTTCCCTGCAGAAAGAGGTTTGTGAGGCACATTCTCAGCTTCCACACTCCATGAAGCTAGAAAATGCTGTAACCATCTTCTAATGCTGGTTGCTTTGCCATGAGGTACCTGGCTGCCAAATGGGAGAGTATCAAAACTTTCTCCCAGGAAAACATAAATTAAATGAGTTAACACAGAAATGATAATGGAGTTCCTTCTTCCAGCAGCTACCGTAGCCACAGTGGTTCTCTGAAATTCCTTGGCCCCAAAAAAGTACCACTCAAAAGTTGGTCTCTCTTCTTAGATTCCCCTACATCCTCTTCCCTAGAACACAGATTGTTCTCAGTAGAGCTGTGTCAGTACAAGTTCCGAGAGTTATAGCCTCCAAGAACCAGAACTACCACTTACCCTCAGAGGCCCATTTAGGTGTACAGGCGTACCCACTGGTCCAATCTCTTTCTATGATGATGTTTTCTTTTGGGATGGTGGCTCCTTCTTGTCCTGGGCCTTGGTTAGGGTCACCCAACTCTATGATGAATTTCCACTAAAGAACCTCAAGGAGTTGGGCTTGCTGTCTCTTTCCTCTCAGAAAGCCATTTGGGTTCCTTATGAAAATTTCCTCATCCTTCCCCTAGCACCTTAACATTTTTCTATCAATAATTTACTTCTGGGGGGAAATTATGGACACATGCTTCATTGTAGCTCTACCATACTTGCTAGCTTAGAATGAGAACAGTTGAAATAACATCTCAGACAAATATTTTCCATTATCTGTACAGAATAATCAATAGGAAAGTTACTTGGAGACAGTGCCAACATTCCATTTTCTGAAGCATTCTTGTGTGCTGGACTTTGTGGTCTCATACCTTTTTATTATTTCTTAACCACTGGTTAATGTGACTTGTCAGAACCAAGAGGTACTCCTTGTTCAGATTTGTGTAGATGATTTCTGCCAAGTTCCCTTTATTTTCCTCGAGTTTTGGTATAATGGGACAAGGTCTAATGAAGTGAGTCAAATAATAAATAGCTGATTTCATTCCCTAGAGCCCTCTCCTTCTGTGGAATATTTACTGTCTAATTTGTCTGTGGGAAGACGCAGCTGTTAGCGGGCAGCTTGTATGCCCCAAAGCAAATGAGGAGAAGACTTCCTGTGAACTTCAGAGCACATACTGGGGGTGGAAGGACTTTGTTTTTCACTCTTAGAGCTTGTTGCTCCCAAATAAATGGCTTTAAATGGAGATGAAGGGATAAGACTTGTGACTAATTTCTCTGGGGAGCCTAAATATTTCTACTGCTGACCATAGTGTATAGCCTCCCCTGTATTCTCACTGCAAGACTCATAGCAGCTTTATGACAAGGTGGGTGTTTCTATTCCAGTTCAGGATGGGGACTAATCCAGTCCTCTCGGAGGTGGTGTTCTTTCCATGACGCAGCTGACGCTCAGCCAGTGGAATCCCAGTGAGCTAAGGGAACAGGCAGTGTGTGTCAGGTTGATTCAGCTGAGGAAGTCATGGCCTTGCTTTAGCCTTATAAGGCCATGGTTCCGGAAGCAAGACTGTTTCAGTTCAAAAACCCAAAGCTCTGAGCATTCCCAGATGACATCTGTAGTTTTTCCAACACACATTGGGCATCCTTCGTTTCTTGCAGTGCTTTGATTGTGCAATCACAACTTGGCAGTTTCTCCATCCTGTGAAATCTGTACATTTTCTGCTCTGACATCTCAAAAATAATCTCTGAAGTGTTTTTATCAGGATAGTTTATTGTAAAGCAGAACCACTCCAACCGACATTTCTTGTAATCGGTACTAGGAGAGTGATGACTTAGGAGGGAGAAAGGTGTAGTGGTAGGAGGACTGACCTTGGAATTAGCTAGACCAAATTTTAGGACTTGACTTCCTTTCTTTTACTTGTTGAAAGAACTTAGGCCCTCAGGGGCTCAGATTAATTCTCTAAAATGGAGAAAATAGTATAAAAGTTGCAGGGCTATTGTGAGTATTAGATATAAGGTAAGCTAAGAGTTAAGTAAATATATGTAATAAGTCAGTTCTGTATAAATAGATATGTGGTGTGTGTGTGTGTGTGTGTGTGTGTGTAGTGATGGTTCTAGTGTAGAGATGGGAGTGGTTATAAGTTTACTGTATATGTAAAAAAATCTCAGCTCGCTTTTCAAGTCTCAATAAATCACAAATACATACTCATATGCTTACACATATCCTCACATGCACACATACATATACACCACATGCATGCACATATTCCTTGTAAACCTCAACTTTACTTTTGATAAATAATTTACTTCTGGGGCTAATCCAAGGCTAAGTGTCTGTGAGTTAGTCCTCAAACCTCCATACTGTCTGGGAATGTCAGGCTGGGTTCTGTGCTGACACTCACAGAGGTATTGCTAGGCCTTCCTTTTCTAGCCATCAACTGGTAGCAGGCACAATGAAAATAAGACCATTTGCTTTCAACTCTCTCACTTATGTCTAAGACATGAAGACAGAAATCATTCTGAATTCTAGTCTGAGACATCTGGGAAAGAGAGACTATTTTTCTTCAAATCTTGGAATGCTTCCCTTGTCACTGCAGCATTCGTGTTGTTTTCATATAGGGTTTATGACAGACCTTTTTTTGGCACAGTAAGAAAAGATATAATCTTTTCCTTTATGAGGGCTCTATGCCAAAATATTGGTCTCTAGCTTCTTAGCACATTTAGTAAAAGACTTGATATCTCATAATTCTGAAATGGAGTCCCAAACGATATATTGAGAAAAAAACTCCTGCCTGGAACAAACTTTGTAAATTCAACTTGTCATTTCTTTTAGCTAATTGGTATGCTGACCTTTATTTTCATTATTTAATTATTCAGCCATTTGATTAAGCAAAATATTTATTAATAAACTGTGGAAGTGCTGGGAATACAATGATGAGTAAGACAAAGAAAAGTGATTGTTTTTTATGGAGGCTATAGCCCATGAGTTAAAAGCAAGGTGCAAAGTGCTAGGAGGAAAGAAGTATAGGGAGTATAGGGCACTATGGTAGCACAGGGAAGGGCACTATGTGTGGACTTGTAAAGAGAGAAAGCAAAACATAACATGGGATCTGAGAGTGATACAGAGTGAATGGGTCCTGAGTTCGAGGGAAAAGTGGCTGTGGGTGATGCTGTGGAGGGGAGGTTGGGTCAGATCATCAAATCTCATAGGCCCTAAAATCCATCGTGGCCCTAAAAGCCAGAGTTTAGATTCTATTCTGAGGCACTGGGGAATCTATGAAGGATTTTAAATGAGTGTATCATGGGAGAAAGATCGGCATTTCATTTTAGCAAGATCAGTTTGGTAACAATGTAGAGTATGAATTGGATAGGTTTAAGTTTGAAAGCTAAGAGGATATTTCAGATTTATTGCTGTAATCAGTGCAAAAGGTGATGGTAGCTCCACTATTGGCAGTGGAAATAGAAAGGAGCGATGGATTGAAGACATTATTTAGCAGGTAGAATTGATAGGGCTTGGGAATTTATTGCATAGTCAAACAAAAAAAGAAAGAAGACAAGGATGATGCCAATTTTTCTAACTGAAGCAGCCACGTATATGGTGTGCCATTTACTGAGACAAGGAACACAAGAAGAGGAGAAAGTTTAGGGGAAAAAGGGAATTCCATTTGGGATATATTGAGCTTGAGATATCCATGATCAAGTGGAGATTTGAGTACACAGTGGGATATTCATATCTGAAATTCTGCAGAAATATCAAGTCTATAAATGTGCATTTGGAAGTTATCAACTTCCAGGTGGTGACTTAAGGCGTGAGGATTCATCCACTAAGAGGATGTGGAATGAGAAATGAACCAAGGGCAGACCTCTGAGGTTAAAGATGGGTAAGGGAAGAGAAACAGATAAAGGAGACAAGAAAGAGCAACCAGAGTAGTAGGAGAAGAAGGGGAAGTGGGGTACAGAAGAGTGGAAGAGAAGGTTTCAAGGAGGTAGTAGTCCAATGTGTCCAGTGCTAGTTAGAGATCAAGGGTGAAAGAGTTTGAAAGTTTCCTTTGAATTTTACAATAGGGGAGTGTTGTTTATCTTGGCAGTAGCAGTTTAAGTGGAGTATTAGTGAAGGAAGCCAGATTTCAGGGGACTGATGAGTGAGTGGGAGATAAACAGGTGGACAAATATGCGAGGGCAGGGAGATAGGGCAGTAGCTAGAAGGGCACAGGGGAAAGAGCAGATTTGAAGTTTTTTTTTCTTCATTTATATATGTTTAAACTTACATGAGGCTTGGGAGTGTTTAGATGCTGCCAAGGAACTGTTAGGGAGGAGTTAAGCTATTGACAGAAGAAGTCCCCTGGGATGAAGAGGGGGAAGTTCTAGATCACCTGTAAAGGAATTAGCTTCATAAGGTGTATATCTTTTCTACTATAAAATGTGAAGAAAGAATGTATATAAGCTGATATTTTTGGTGGCTGAAAATTTAATTTCTCCTGCCCCATCTTCTTCAAATCATGGCCTTTTATTCTCAGTTTTATCCTTGTATTTGTGTATTATTTTAAAATATAAGGATTTATTTACCTGGGCATTTGCCTTGTGTTTTAGGTTATCAGTTGATATCTTTAATGATTTAACTATAAGTTATGCAGGGGCTGAGCATCTGTTTGTTTACTTTGTCCTGCAAAGAAGTGTCCTCTCTTTGCTGAATATGTAGCCAGGAGTTAGGGCACAGCCTGTGGCTCCAAAACAGAGCAAAAGAAGATTAAGGCCTGGCCCTCATTTATCTAATGCTCTGACTAGCTGCAAATCAGCCTCAGACACTAAGTCTGCACTTTATGCAGATTGGCGCTTCATCTTTCATTCTTAAAAAATACTTCAAGAGCAATTTTCAGCTCACTAAAGGAAGGGAGTTTCCTGAGGAGCTGGTAGTGAAAGCAGGACCCATGTAAACCTAAAATATGCAGAGCTATATGTCTGAATTCCATACTTCCCAATTCTAGCAGGCCTATGGAAATGAGCTAAGTAATTCTGCAATAGCCCAGGTTTTATGTTAACATGATCTTTAGTCTTAAAATCTGTTATGAACTTTACAAAAAAGAACATAGTAGAAAACCTATTCCTACTGGAGCCAGATCTGAATTTTTTTTTAGGTGAAATACATAAGACTCAAACACATGTTCTTAATTCTCAGTGCTCCAATAGGTTAATCTAGTGACAGCATGGTTCCTGGAGAGGCTATCAGAGGAGACTTGAGGTCTGAGATGTCTTCTTTTTGACTTGCACAAGTCTTGTCATAAACATGATAACTAAGTCTCTTCCTTTGACTTCATCCTGGCCCTATATTTCTTCATGATCTACTAAAATACCACTGAGAAAGAGTCTTAGTCTTTTCATAGACAAGAAGAACTTCAGAACTGGTGACTCCTCAGAAAAAAGTCTTCATATATAGAAAGCAAGGACTTTTCTTAGTAGAAAACTCTTTCTGTTGTTTTAAGTTCCAGATTGTTTATCTGGTAACTGAGTTATGTGTTTTTTCATTTTCTTCTCCAGCATGTTCATGATTGTTTTTTTATTTTCTTAGCCTTGATTATTCAGAGCCACATTCGCATTTTGTAAAAATTGTAAGGTCATTTTAAAGCTCTTCTCAGCCTTGCCTTCTAGGAGTTACATTACTCTGTCACTCGAGTACTCTTTGAGAAGGAAGACATGGCTGTCAACATCTCTCCTTCCTACAGCTTCAGCAGCCTTGGGAGCTTTGTGCTGAATGTGGTAAGGGCATATTCTTTGTGAATGTGGTCAAGGAGAAAGCTCTTCATGATGTAAAAGATATTGGGATTTTGCACGGGAAGAATTGGCTATCATTTTGTGATTCCACCCATAATGCTTCATGAACTATTTCCTGGAAGCTGTTCAGTATTCAAGCTTTCAGTAGAAAAAAACATGGTCAAAACACAAGACTCTCAATTCATTAAGCTGGAAATATTGGCTATTAGAATTTATAGGAGACCTTTTACATTCATGGTAGGGGCTCAGTGGTTGGGGTACAAGGCAAGATTTGAGTCACTGAGGTACTATGGGACTGGGCAGCAATCTAGTTACAGGAAATCCATAATTCAAGACAAAAACAGAACTTGTAACAAGATTGACTTGTGCTTAACTGATAAACTCTTGAGCTTCTCATTTTCCTTTTAGAATGTGTTTGAACTGAGAAGATTTGATCCTACCAGTGAAGATGGAGTGGTCCATTGGTGAGAGTCAGAGGTAAATATATCCATATATTGTAATCGAAGGCTAACTTTCTTATGCTGTGGACTCTTTAGTGGAGAAGGCTATAGTGCCCTTCTATCGGAAGCTCTAGCAAACTAATACAATTGATAAAACCAATTAAGAGTTTGATTTTCATGGTTAACAAATAAATGGTTCCCAGGTCCCTTTCCTCAGTCCAGAAGAGCAGGATACTGGTAGAAATGACCTCCTGCCTGTTAGAACTATGGAACTTTGGGGGCAGTGGTTCTTAAGTAAGGTCTGTGGGTAGGCTTCATGGGGTCTTTCTTTTTATATTATTTCTTTATTTTTATAGCAATAGTAGCTAGAACTTTCACAAGATACTCAAAGATTTATGACTTTCTAAAAGTTTGCAACCACTATTTTAGAATCTGTTGCATATTCTGAGGACCTCTCTACCTTGGCTGCAGCTGGACATAGAGTATACCTAAGGACTACTGACAATCCTTGCAGTTGGAATTGTCCATTGTGCAACTCATGTGAATGGAGTTGCTATGTGCTCTGAGAAATATAGGAAGGCCCAGAGAACAAAGTGAAGGCATTTACTTAGATATACATTAAATATAAGTCATGGTGTTAGATGTAAAGATGTTAAGGATGCATAAGGAAATATCTGTAATCTCACATGTTGGGAGAGCTTCAAACCTTGATATTTTCTGAGTTTCATGACCCATAGTGGCTCTTTTTGGCTGAGGCCAGACAGACAGCTCTGCTGTTCTTGACCATAAGCTTGTCGAGCCTGTGGCCTCCTCCAGGTGGGTCCATGGATTCCCAGCCTTTTCAAAAGAGTATCTTTGTATAAGCAGTTTCATGATTAGGTCTGCTCTCAGAGAGAGCTAAGAGAGAAAAGAGAGAGAGAAAGAAACAAAACAACAACCTGATAATTCCAAATACTTGTGAGGATGCGAACAACTGGAACTCTTATATGTTGCTGATAGAAATGCAAAATTATGTAGCTACTCTAAGAAAAGCTTGATAGTTTCTTATAAAATGGAACATACATTTACCATGTGACACCACTCCTAGATGTTTGCACAAAATAAATTAAAGAAAGTTCACATTAAACCTGTATGTAAATATTTATAGATGCTTAATTCATAATAACATGAAAATGCAAACCACCCAAATGTTCTTCAACTTGTGAATGAATGAAAAAATTATGGGGCAACCACATGATGGAATAGTACTCACAATAAAAGGATGAACTTACTATTTATTTACAAAAAAGCTTGGCTGAATCTCTCCTGCTTTAAGTTAAAGAATCCAGATTCAAAGGCTACATACTATATCATTCCATTTACATGACATCTAGAAAAGGTGAAATAATAGGGATAGGGAACAGTTGGTAGTTGTGAGACATTAGGAGTGCGGGGAGGTTTTGACCACAAATGGGCATCACCAGGGAGTTTTTTTTAGGTGCAAAGGAACTATTCTATGTCTAGATTTTGGTAGTGATTACATGACCTTAGGCATATGTCCAAACTCACAGAATTATACACCAAAAAGAGTTAACTTCACTGTATATAAATTTAAAAGTAAATTTATAAAAGCAAAGAAAAAGGAAAGAAAAAAAATAAAAGAAAGTAATGCCTGGCTGGAGTAGAGTTTGTTTCAGAGCCAAGAGGGAGCTTGAGGTTACAAGGGGACAGTCTGCTCGCTACTGCATGTTCCACTGGCTTTAGCCAAACTCGTGGTGTGGACAGGCAGTTGGAAGAACATGGCCATTTTCAGGGTGCAGGAGCCCTAAGGTTTGACTCATAAAACTGGAAATAGAGATAAATCTTGGGAAAGGGAAGTTATGTTGAAGTGGACAAATTGGTCTTCTCAGAATGAAGTTGGGAACAAATATTTTGGTGTTACCACGTTGGAAGAGAAGAACAACGCAGATCATGGCTCATGGTGTTTGGCCGAGAGATCTGAAAAGCTACTGGAAGACTCCCAAAGCTTGGACCCTTCTCCATTACTTTTTTCTCTGCGAGCAATTAAATTAGTAAAGGCTGTGTCCATAAAGGGAGATCAACTCTTTGGGGAGAATTATGCTTTACAGAAGCATATTTTAAGCATTTTTGTAAGAGTTGATAGATTTTGCTTTTACTCTCATATGTTAGCCAGGGGAAGAAACATGCTATAATGGAGAAAACAAAGTGTTTAACCTCAGACTTACCTGGCTGGGTTCAGTAGGCTTTATGACCTTGTGCTAATTACTTACCTTCTCTGAGTCTTCATTTTCTCCTCTGGGATATAAGGTTGTTGTGGATGTCAGAGATGAGGGAGAATGAACTGAGAATGAACTAATGACCATCCCCCAGCCACCATCACCACACACACACACACACACACACACACACACACACACACAGATGCATGTGCACAGACGCTTGCCTGTTTGCACATCTGAGAAGGTTGGGAGAGCCATCCTAAACCAGTGTTCATCAGGAACAGATCAGGATCAAACTTATGTTCACAGGAGGAATATCCTTTCCTGACATGGGATGCGATTAATTGGTGTGGGTTATCTCCAGAAAAATACAATACCCACCTTAATGTGGCACCATGCTTCACAGGTAACCAGTGAGAAATTCATTGTTCTTCTCGGTGGGAGGCTAGACAGAAATAAGATCACCTGCTGCCCCCTCCCCACCATTCCTGCGACCAGCATCTACTCCTTTGCCCTTGGATTTGGCAAAATGTGGGCAGAGGGGAGCCTCCATCTGCCTCCTGATTAAACTTGATGGTGAGAAACCCCCATCCTGTGGGGAGGGTTGGAGGTTCCCTGGGTGGACATACAGAAATGCGGGTGTGTTGAGTGAGTGGGTTATGAGAGGAAGAGATGGAGAGAGAGTGTGCACCTCTGTGGGGTATGGTGCTTTCTGACTACCATGTCTGCCTGTAAACTTTCTTTCCTTTGTGTGGTAAAAGGCAACAAACAAGTTAAAAAAAATTACAACCTCCATTCCTTTTATATTAAATAGTTCAGTGTCATGGTATGAGTGATTGTTCATTTGTGTATTTCCATTATGGTTCTGTGTGTTGGGTTTGGAGAAGATCAATTAGGTGGAGGTACTTGGGACAGTGACCTTAACTGTTGTATGGCCATTACTATCATCACTATAGTTAATGTTTACTGAACACTTGGTACATACCAAGCCCTGTTTCGAGTGCTTTAATTATTTCAACATACATATTAATCCTCACATTAACCCCAGGTGTATACTTTTATTTTAAAGATGAAGGATGTGAGGCACAGATGGGTTAAACACCTTGGTTTTGATCATACGATGATGGGAGAATATAAACCTAGGCCATTTGGATCTAGAGCCCATGATTTAATTACCCACCTACACACAAAGCCCCCCAGCTGCCCCCACCCCCACATGAGAAGCTGCAAGAATTAATTCTTAAATAGAAGCTCTGGGTTACCAAGGAGCTCTGCTTGATTCTGAGATCATTAGGATGGATGTAACAATAATTCATGGCTCGAAAGGGCACCTACACATTGTGTTATTATGATTGGTACTGTCATCATTGTTGTCATTAGCTCGATCTCCTGGGAAAGATGGTGTGGCCTTCTCTCCCTGTGTTACTTTTGTATCCTCTACATGGCTGTAGCATAACACATTGCACTTTGGTTAGTTTCAGGTTATCTAGATGAACTTTTCATTACAAGGAGTTGTTTCAAAAACAACAAAGAGAAAAAATGAGATCTTTCTGGGCATTGATGACCACATGATATATATGAATTCCACACTTAGCTGAAATGATTATCAATAAAATAGGAAACCGAAAAAAAATCTGAGGAGCTTCAAGTCCCCACTTCTATAGAGAAAGGCATCAATTTGTTTAAGTCAGTTTAAGCATCATGTTTCTTTAGAAAAAGGAAGAATTGTTGGTGACTTTCTATATTCCACCCACACATTCACTTTGTGCCTGGTGTGTGCAGAGCAGCAGGACTGTGGAGTATGGTCCATCTCTTTAGGAAGGTAGTAGAGGAAAACCATGAAGAGTTCAGTGTCGATACCAGGCAAAAAAAAAAAAAAAAAATCAGGACAGGATTTAAATTAGTACCACCAGGGTCAATTCAAGGTCTCTCTTCCCAGGTTGGCTTGAATTCCCAGTGTTGAGCGAGAGCTAGTCACCACCATCCTGGATTTTTCAGATCAGTGAGAACAGAAGTCTTGTTGTGTGGTCACTGGGAGGCTGTTGTCAGACCCTTACCTCAGTTGGTTAAAGTGTAGTGTTCAAGTTTGGGCCAGTCCTCCTGATGGGTTAATACAGGGATGCAAGTCTTTTCTTTTGAATTTGTTGGCAAGTATTTTATACAAGAACTTTTTCATTTTTACCTGTGTCTCAGAGCTGTTTACTAATAATACTTTAATCAGGTTATTAAGGACTACTGATATTTACTACTAAAACAGAATTATGTATGCATTCTTTCTTCCAAGGAACATTTGACATTTTGCAAAGCTCTCATTGCACCTACCCATAAAGAATTGAAATTTCCACAGTTTTTGGAAAGAACGCCTTGTTATCAGTGTCCATTATCAGTGATGTTCTGAATTGGTTGGTCATGGTTTTTAATTTTTGATCTTCTTGTATTAATGATTATATTTAAAGATTTAAGGATGTATATTTTTAAAATTGTCTTGTCAGTGTAATAATGATATCACCATTTGATTTTTTCATTCTATTATTATTATTATTATTACCATTGAGATGTTTCCATTGGTAATTAGAAATTATCAGTGGGGTAGATGGATTACTAGGTCCTTTTTGCTCCATCTGTAAAAACCATTGGATGGGACATGGTGTTAAGGATTCAGTATAAAGTTATTTTCATTGATTCATTTCTGTTTTTTTCTGGGTTGTCCCTCTGGAATTGCATTTGTTAACTAAGTGGCTAGGTCTATGAGTACAAGGTCAACAGGGGAGATCAAAACCACAGCCCTGGTTAGAAAAAAACAGATGGCAAAAAAAAAAACAAACCAAAACAGTAATAAAACAAACAACCCTACAGTGCATACTCTATTGCTGCAGAATGGCATTCTTTCAAATAAAATGCAAGGCCTTAATATAACTTCCCCTTCAAAATCTAGAGACGTAGTCCCTATTGTCTACACAACCAAGTCTTGACTCTATTCTTGCAATGAGATATTTGAGCATGTTTACAATATTAGCTGACATTGCCCAGCTATAAGTCTTGCCATTTCCTTGTTATCTAACACATTGGTTTGGATGACTGTATCCCTCACTCACATACATCATGCCTTTTCTGAGGCTATCATCTCAGTGTGGATTGTCTATTTCCTCCTCCATCTCCACCATGTGCCTGTATGAACAGGCACACACATGTACACAGTCCCCTTGACTATCAGGTGAACTCCAACACATCCTGAAAAATCTAGTGCAACCTTTTGTGATTCTCTCCTATAGCTTTTACAGCATAGTAAAATTTTGGGTTCAGGAATGCTGATTTTGTTCTCAGTTCCATTGTGTAGCTAGAGCAAGACCCTGACCTCTGCATTTGCTTGTTTGTTTGTTTTTTGTAAGATGACAATAATCCCTTTCATCAAATGAAATTTATTAAATACTTTTCTTCCGATGAAACAAATCTAATAAAATAAGTTTTGTGTAACTTGACCAATCCTTCGTGCCAAATCCTTTCTTGTATTTGATTCAGATTTATGTCTGTTTGTGTGTGTGTTTGCAAGAGAAAGGCATGATGTGGAATATATGTATGTTGTTTCATGCTTTCCAATGAGCTCAGTCAAATGTATCCTGTGGTATTTACATTTTACTTCATGCAGTATAGAAAACACTGACTGTTTAATCAGTGACAAGTTTCCAACAAGCACCAGCCCAAGGAGGGACATGTTGTTAAGAAATATACAAGGTTACACAGTAGGGCTATAAATTTTGATTATTCCATATGGAACATTCTGTACTTTACAAGAGGAGCAAGACAGATGTTTGTCTCAATTTCATTTAAAAGGCATTTTCCTCAGATTTATACACAGAACCTTATGACTGATAAGTTTTTTTCATAACTCTGTCACCCCATGTGTTATCCATTATGGATTTAGAAGGCTGAAAACACCAAAGCCAGTGTGAGCCAGCACAGGCCTTATGCAGATAAACAGGTTTTTCTGAATTATCCCCTCTTTGAGGCTTCCCTCAGCTCATCTTGATCATCACACATGGGATACCCTCTAGACTCTGGATTTGGGTTCTGGCACTTCTGAATGTAAATGTTAGGATTTCACACTCTATCTCCTGGTTGTTCCTTTAGGGCCTTTCTATTAATCAGAATCCCATACTGGAAGGCATACTTTCATTTCCTAGAAAAAAAAAAAAACGTAAAAAAAAAACTTTGAGATAGTTCTTTATTCAAAAACAGTTGTGCATCTAAAAGAGACTGGGCAATTTTCTGGATACAGGGATATAAAGATGAGTAAGAAGAAATTTTTGTCCTTCAAAAGCTCCCTGTCAGCTCCGAGAGACAAAGTACATTGTGGGGATAGTCATAACATAGGTCTGGTTGGTGTGTCACTAGGACTTTAAGGAATGTGTGACCAACTCTGACTGCTGAAACTAGGTAGGGCTCATAGAGAAGGTGACATTTGACTTGGGTCTTGAAGAATAATTAGTATTTCACCAGTTTAAATCTTATAGATTTAAGCAGAAGATTATCTTGTTTCACTGCAGATAAAATAAATTGACATATCAAAATCAAACTTATTGGGCAGAGGGTAAAAAATAAGATATATTAGATAGTTCCAATTCAATTGTCAGATATAAGCCACTCTATTACAATTATAAGCAAATGCTGATAGGATATGATATTTAGTTTTTCATCCAAGAATTCATCCAAAATATAATAACAAAGATGTCATATGAGATTTCAGGACCCACTAAAAGGCTTCTAGCAGAATGTTTTGCAATATAGACAGTCCTCACTTGGCATGGCTGTGATATGTACAGATTTCAGATACCATGGTTTATTTAAATTATACCAGTCCCCCAACAACACAGTTGAAATTTCAGTTATCATGGTATATTAGCTGTGAATTGCATAAAGTATAAACTTTGCTGCAGCCTCTTCAGTCTAGGGATTATTATATGAATAAAAGATGCACTTTATGTTAAGTGACCATTGACTTCTTGTCACTTAGTCACAAAGTGACATTTTACAAAACTGGAATTGGCCAACAAAGATAAAAATATAGCAAAAATCAAAATTTGATAATGCTGAATAATGAAATGTGAATCGAATATTAATGAAGTTATAGAAAAACATAGCCAACTGTGAAATTGTTGACCTTGCCTCTGAGGCACTCTAGAAATGCAGCCAGAGGAATTTAGTGAGGATGAACTTATATAAAGGAGGAAAGTTTTAAGATGAAAATAATTAAGATGTGCCAGAGGAAGTGACGCCAGCAAAAAATCTTCACGTTAAAGGAACTCTCAGAGATATTTCACAACATTGAAAGCACAAAGAATAAAGTGTTGAAAGCTGACTCAAATTTAGAAAAGAGTATGACAATTTGCCAAGGCAGAGAAAAGATGCTCACACTACAGTTATGTTATGAGAAAAAAAAAGTAAGCCTACTTCAAACTTCTGTTGATATTGTTTTCAAAGAAATAAAAAAAAAATAATTCTCAACGTTTCTATTTTTTAAAAAATAATGGTATACTAAATAAATATTAACTTTACATTTCTTTACTTGCCCGTAACCAACAGTAAGAGTTTTTAAAGCCTCGACAAATATTTTTAAAGGCCATGGAATAATTGTAATTTTTCCCATTGATTATTCAGATCACTTTACATGGTTTCAGCTTACACAGTTATTTTTATGATTCCCTGTCACCGTGCAAAGCAGGAACTTCCTGTAATTTGAAAAGACCGAAGATGTTAAGTGCCAGTAAATGCTCACAGAGGGAAATATGTGCATCTGCTTCTGTTGTCAATTCCATTCTTAAAACAAATACTATATCTGTGTAAACGGGGTACTTTGCTTTCCTATTTCACAGACTAGGGGACACTTCCCAGATGCAACACAAATCTTAGGAAGTTGTATACAAATTTTGCAGCATGGATGGCTTTCATCTCTTTGGCTTCCTAAAGACTTCCCAGTTGTTTTTGGACCTGTTATCAGAGTTCACCTTCACAGAGGGCAGTTGTGTTCTCTCCTTTGAGTAAAGTTCACGGTAAGATTTATTTTTTAATTGTGTATCATATACTGGTGGAGTCACCGGATTGATGAAGGCCGTTGTAAGGAACATCAGTTGTTGCCTGTTCATGGTCCATTCCCCAGGATGCTGGTTAATAGCCTCCTGCTTTTACAATGCATTTCCCACTGTATACAATATTGGTGGGAATCTCTTAAGGGGTCTCTCACTTCCTTAGCCTTTCTGCCTGTAGTTCAAGTATTGAATAATGTAACTACTGTAGTTGAGTCTCCCCAAGCAGATGTATGGGGCAACTCTGTCCATTAATTCTGCTCCTTATATCTCCAGAGCCACCTTAATTCCCATTTCTTCTGAGTCTTATTATTTAATTTTTTTCTTTAATCTTGTAGATTATCTTGTATTCTTCCAATACATTTCCATTTATTTATTTATATTTGCCTATTAACCACAATTAACCAAGTTTCTTTGTTTATTTAAGGAATGTACACTGTGTTTTGTTCCTAAACTGGGCCTAGATAAAAAGTGAAGACAAACTTTAAAAGCTTCAGGCAAAAGAGTCATCATGAGATGTGTTCCACATCTTAACAAAGACTAAGAAATACCAGAGACACTTGGCTCAGTTCAATGGATTTCTTCTTCTTCCTCCAAAAGGAGAATTTTGCTGGGGCAGTAGCTCCAAACTCACACATACACTAAAATAACTAGATCTAAAAAAAAAAAAGAAAGAAAGAAAAAAAGAAAAAGGAAAAGAAAAATGGCAGCATATTAGAGTTTTATTCTTTTATTTACTCAAAGTCCAAGTGAAGTGAGAAAGGAACATCCTGTCACAGATTTCACTTATTTATTAAACTATTTGTTGAGCACTTACTATGTAGTAAGCACTGTTCAAAACTCTTGGGATGAATCGTCAACAAAACAGTCATAAATCTCTGCCTTCTTTGAGCTCCCATTCTAGTGGGTGGAGACCCAAAGGGAACTCCTTGGCCATTATTATTTTAATCTAAGGACTATTATGTGTAAGGTGCAGATCAAATAAAATTTTGCTTGAGATTTTGACTTTTTGTTTCAAATAGAAATCAAACCCAAACTAATAGCTTTCATAAGTGTTCAATTATTTTCCTATTTTTGAATTTGGCAGTTATTTTCCCTTTTGTCAGTCATAGCCAAAATTGGAAGACAAGTACATCTAGAGTGGGTGAATTTAGAATATATTTAAAAAATTCAGTAGTGTCTGGTGCCTGGAATTTGGTGAAAGATTCTTCACACTCTTGTTGCTCAATAAGCATTGGATAATGAATATTTCTGATCTGAAGCTGATTTCTAAATAGTAGATGGGAGTGATCCTGCCCTAGAGGTGTGGGGGAGGAAAGCTCCTTTCTCTCTCTCCTTCCCCAACTTCTGAGATAAAGGGGAAATTGCTATGGAAATGAATATCCTGAAGGCATTTACTGGCTCAATTTCATAATATTAAAGACAAAGGGGTGGGTGCTTTGGCAGTCAATGTGAATTCTAACATCTCTAACTGCATCTGGCCAGTTAACCAACCATTCCTATTTAAAGGAAAATTGAATACAAACAACTTTATTTTTTTCTGAAGCTGCCAATCAAACTCCAGTATGCATCTTTAAAGAAAAATTTTGGAAACAACTCATTGTCCTGCTTAAAAAATTATGTTATTTGGGTCCTGTTCAGTAGAAATTGTGACATTTGATGTACAAGGCATAAGATAAGGAGTCAGTGAGCACTGTGAGAAATATGAGTTTTTTCCTGAAGCCAGCTCAGTATCCCATCAACTCGTCTTGGCTTCTCACCCTTCATTATCTCACTTCTCTCTTTCCCCATTCTTATTCTCCTGGAATAGCACCTTCCAAAACACATTAAAATTAAGCCTTGCTTCAGGTACTCTTTCTAGAATACCCAAATTATGAGAAGAGGTGATTTATTTTTGCCAAATAGATAGCCCTTTGTTTTCAAACTATTTACTGAGTAAGTGGTCCTTCACATGTATACTTGGCACTATTTCTGGACTTTTATTTGTCTTTTTCTGTACTGATACCAAGCTTTTAATTCTATGGATTTAGGGTTTGAGCTCTGGTAGGTTCTACATAATTGTTAAATTCACCATCAGTTTCTTTCCTTCCCTCATGCTCTGCTTTCCCCTCTGCTTTGATTTTGTTTTTCTGTTTCAGTCCCACTCTTTCTCAGTATGGAATCTGTCACTGACTTTGATCTTCTGCCAGCATTTCAGCCAGTTTCAACTATTAATCCAAAATTCCTTGTGATATGAATAGTATAATAATAATTGGTAATGTAAAAGAGACTTCCGATGATGTGTTTTCATGATGACAGAATCTCTGACTTTTGATGGCACATACAGTCTTCAAAATTGCAACCCCATTTCCTATATACCTTCATATTTAGGTTTGGCTATGTTACTAAGTTCTTTTCACTGAAATAGAAACAGAAATATCACATGGAAGCTTCTGATAAACTTCTTAAAAGACAGTGCGGGTGCCCTTTGCTTCCACCCCTTTATTATCCTTTCCTCTGTCCTGCTGCCTGGAGTGTACCAGTTGCCATCTTGGATCATGAACTTGAGGAGCCACAAAGTAGAAGGGATTTGGATCTCTGGTTTTGTAGAAAATCAGACCAACCCTGGACTTCTTACACTGAGAAATAAGTTATCTTTCGTATTGTCTAGCACAATGTCGATTTAGACACTATTTACAAACTGAATCTGAGCTAATATGTTGGGGAAGCAAGATGAGGACTGCAGAGTAGAAGGAGGGTATTGGCCAGAAATGTGAATTAAATTGTTTACTTCTAATCTTGTTGAGAACTTCAGGAACCTTAACAAAACTTTTAGCTTTGGTCTAATATGACCCTTGTAGATTTGAGGCAAATCATCTGACTTACCAAATGATCAGATGCCTCAGAAAGGGTCATTGAGAAATTATTACATCCCAGAAGCTTAGAAATCCTCACTACCACTCCATACTGAATTGTCTTAACGTTTCACAGAAGTCAAACACTGTTTTTTACATGGTTTCTTGACAAAGAAGAGTGAAAAGAAGGAATGAGTTTCTGGTTATATGATTAAAGTATTCCAAAAAGTTCTGCTGAGTGAGACTGTTTGAGAAGTGCTATTACATACTTTTGTTGTTGAAGGACATGCACCTTTAGTTATTAAAAAAAACTGGAAAGAAAACACATTAATGAGGGTTATCTCATTATAAAATTGAGACTTTTTTTCTGTCATCGTGTCAAAAATGAGCACTCTCTTTCAGCTATGGTCTTGGCTCGCTAATGAGTATAACCCTTTTTCTGTAAGATTCAGGAAACCTTTGACAGACATGATGGACTTCATCCAGTGAAGGGAAAGGAATCCTGGCTCTAGAGTTTAAAGATAGGGAAGTTTATAGCTCCTCTTTGGAGTGTATGTTTATATGGACTTGCCCAAGGGTCTTGATTTTCCATGTACCTGCAGATCTGGTAACACAGAAGATTCCTTGAACCCAGAGGTAAATACCTTTCTATTTTTAGAATAATCATTAGAGTGAAAATACTGGAGGCAAGGAAGAAAGAAATGTAAAACTCCACTAGGCTCTCTGGAGAGTTTGGTCAAAGATAATAATCATTCAAGCTGTGGCTGGTGTAAGAACAATGACAAGGGTTAGAAATGTTGGATAAAATGAGTACTAATTGAAAATAAAACCACCAAAAGTAAAAGCAAACAATGTAATGCTCATTTAGGTGGTTATTTTCTCACTTTCTATTGAAAGACTGCTAGGGATCAGAAGGAAGAAATCACAATAAAAATAAGACAAGCTCTGCAACCACTATGTAGAAGGTGGTGGGCGAGAGGTAGAGATCCACCATTCTCAATGTAGCTTTCATGTTACTTTCTCTTCTGCGCAGGCCCTGGTCCCCAGGGCTTGTAAGTTTAAAGTTATTGCTTCTAAAACACTCTTTTTAAAGGTAATTGAAACCTGAGAGAATTAGTTTATCAGGCCACCCTCACAGTGACAGACTAATTTGGTTAGTTTAGAAGTTCAGGGCCTGTGGGAGTTGAACTCAAGATAGGTACATTTTGAAAGGTTTTTAGGGGCAGGAAATTTGGAGACTAGACCACTGTTGGGTTAGGACAAAGAAAGGCCAGGGCAGTGCCCACCCAACAGGCAGAGAGCTAAGGGCAGGGTGAATAGTAAGGTGAGATGGGGAAGGTCAAAGGCAACATACTTTAGTATCGAGGCAGCTTTATATTCAACGCTTCATTGACAAAGCATATTTTCAAATCCTGAGCCTTTCATTTATTAATTTATACCTTTAAAATGATGGGCTTTGAGGATAATGAAAATCAGGGATCTCTTTATTTTTCTTCTCACTTATGGAGTTCAGATTCAGAGCTTTAGAAATCAGATGAGAAATAGGGGAGATGGAGAAGCTTATTTCTGTTAGTATGTGGGAGGTTCCAACTTAATCTTAGGCTTTACTTCTTGTGCAGAACATGCAGATATGTATTTGCACGTATGCTTGATGAAGCTCCTAAGAAAATTCATCGAGAGAGAGAGAGAGAGAGAGAGAGAGAGAGAGAGAGAGAGAGAGAGAGAGAGAGAGAGAGTAGGTTAGGCGCACTTGATCTGATGAAAGAGATTTAGTCTATTGGCCTCAGAGGGGAAAAGACTTTTGAGTAATTTACGTTACCATTTGACTTATTTTCTGACGCAGCCTCTCATGGGCCTATCAGAGTCCTAGAAGAATGAGAAAGAAGGTGAAAACTAAGTCCTTTTTGAAACCATAAGACATCCTTGCATGGGAATATAGTATTGGTATTCAGCTGGGCAAAGAAAGTCCATGAAAGGGGTATAGGTCCCGCTTCTGTGTGGAACACAGTGTGGCTTTGATAGGCTGAGGTTCCCAGTGGACATGCTTTGGAAACTTCAGGATGTCAATATACTTGTCCCAATAGCACTCAGAGGGAGGAGATAGTACTCCAGGGATGTGGCTATGGTGCTTAATGAAAACCACAGAGGGTTCAAGTGGACACAGAAGAACTCCACAGGTGGGGGCTGGGTAGAAGAGAAGTAGAAGAAAAGTAGGAGATTCCACATGGTGGAAGACCTGATTGAATGTGAGAGAAAAAGACCTCCTGGGGCCCTGTGTCCTTCTTGAGAAGGAAGGCATCAGAGATGCTTGAGTGATGCAAAGGTCAATGAAACAGTGTGTGTGTGTGTGTGTGTGTGTGTGTGTGTGTGTGTGTGATCTCTTTCACTGATAAGGTTACTAATCACTAAAAGTACTTAGTATCTTTCTTATCTCCAGAAGATTTCCAGAGTGTAGAGTTATAGAATCCATCTCCACAGCCACAGATCCAAGGTAACTACTGCTCACAGTATCTGCTTGCCTGCTTGTTGATGGCATGGGTTTTAAATGAGGCCAGGGTCATGGAGCCAATCTCTGTACTAGCTTGTGAGATGCAACTTTCTCAGAAGATCTAATGCCTGGCCTATTTAACCCTCCAATATGTGGGTACTGTCTTTGGGAGGGGTCTTGGCAAAGAAAATGTGTGCGTATGTGTGTGGGAAGTAGATACGCTAGACTAATTATCCTGGTTTTTAGACTGTAAGTCTGAGTGTCTACTTGACAGATATATCTTCATATATAAAGGGGGCATACTACAATGAATAAAGCACTTATTAAGCACTTATTATATAAGTACTTTTACAGAGATTGCTTTATTTATTCCTTACAATAGTCCTATTAGATAGGTATTAATAGTGTCTTCATTCTGCTGATGAGGAAATGGTGGCCTTAAGAGGTTAAATAACATGCCCCAAAATGCTCAGCTGATAAATAGCAGAGACAGGCATAATTGACCCCATAATTCGAAAGCCCATGTTCTTAATCCCATGTGTTATATGCTACCTCACTCTTTAACTGTGATTTTTTTAATTAATTTTTTTCTTTTTAGGAAAAGCACTAGTAGTCTATATAAATATAAAAATATGGACAAACAAAATTTTTCAGTTTCTCTCTCTCTCTCTCTCTCTCTCTCTCTCTCTCTCTCTGTGTGTGTATGTGAAGGTGTGTGTGTGTGTGTTCTGATACGCTGTGGTGAAGTATTTCACGATCACTTTGGTTTATAGTTGGATGAACCAAGCACAGTGAGGACATGAAGGGATACAGCTAAAGCCATCCTTGGGGGTGAGGTAGAGACAGGGTTAGCACACAGGGTCTCTGAGTGGTTTAGCTACTGAGGAAATTGAATAGGATAGATAAAATTCTGCCAGGAAGTTGAGTTTGGGATCATTTCTACCTCAGCAAAGAGTAGAAGGCAGCAGGAATCCAAATCACTTATGTCCCTCTGAGGTCCCTTGGGAGGCGCCATTTTTTCCAATTTGCTCTGAAGAGTGTAAAGAACCACAATTTAGGGACTTTTCAGTCCAAAAGGAGCTATTGACAAGGCTCTCCCATTCCAGGTAATGACACTTTCCCCTAGGTTCCTGCTTGCTGGAATCCTCTCTTCTGCATCACCATTAGGAAGTTTTGTTCCCTGGTTCTTTTGCTAGATCTCTTTCTTGCCTCTTTTTGGTTAGGACTCTGAAAAGGCGCCATTCCAAGCATAAGGCTCTCTGTGCAGCACTCTGGTTCTTAGGAGGGAGTGTGAGAGAAACCAAACCCAAATGATGAAACACACATGTGTCCCAGTTCCTGTAGAGCCTCAGCAGCAGGATCTGTCTTAAAGGACTTTGATGCTCCGATGGAATGTGCGTCTGAAACTGGAAACTTGAGTGCTCTGCTCTTGGCACACTGTCCACTGGGAGAGCAGTAAATGCCCTCTCCACCGAGAACTGAAATGTCAACATAATGGGCAAATGGGAGCAACAGAACAAAATAACTTCACTAAATAAAAGAGATGAGAGGACGAAATGGGTGCCTTTTCCCAGCTGTCACTGATGTTTTTGGAGAAAAGATCTCAAAAATTCTTGGGCTGTTACCTCTTTAGGTATTTTCCTGATATTACAATCTTTCTTGATTAGGATACATTAGGACACTTTAGGGGTCTCATGGGGCTTCTGAGAACTGACTTGCCTACCTGTTGCAGCTTTGGGCAGTAAAGAAGTTTTTGTGTAGGAAGCAAGCTTTGTAGGAGGATTTTTCAGAATGTTGTGCTTGCTTTGGTAGCACATATACAGAATGTAATCTAAAGACTATCTGTACCATTTGATCTAGTCTCTTTAAAGGAAGATTTCTGGACCTTTTCTTGTACCTAATGAATAAAAATATTTGGGTTTGACACCTAGGAGTCTGCATTTCAACTAGCTCTGGGTAATTTTTATATCTATTAGAATTTGAAAACCATTGATATATATTCATAACACTCATGAGTGAGTACTAACCAGATGCCAGGCATGAGAGTACTTCACATGGAAGATCTAATTGATCCTTGAAAAAAATCATATGCAGTTGATATTCTCACTTTATAAAGGAAGAAACTAAGGATTTCAGAGCTTGAGTAACTTTTACTAGATTGCACACTTATAAGTTGTGGAAGAGAATTCTAACCTGGATATTTCTGCCCATCCACACAACATTGCATCATTAAGAAAAAATGTTGAAGAGCAGCAGCAATAAGAGAGAGCCAAGGTGAGTCCAAATATGGAGTCTCTGAGAGGCAGAGTGATATATGTGCACAGATATGACAGGTATTCTGCCTTATGAAATGTGGAAGGACATTATTCAGTCAGTTTTCCCTAAATGTGTTAATTGTACTAAAATCATCCTGGTTGCATCATGTGAATGGCTGACTATATGCAGAAGAATAACTAAGAGTTCTAGCCATGGAGAACACTGAAGGAGAGCATGAGGAAAAAAGGACTCCAACAAGGTAGAATGGGATAAACAGAGACTTAATTGAATTTGATCTTATCCTACACTTCTGCACATTGAATATTTGTGACTTTGACCTCCACAAACTCAGAATATCTTGTACCATATGTTCTGAGGTTTAAAATTCTTATGGACACCTCACTGTCATGATATTATAGGTCCAGACTCCCAGCCATGGAGACTTGAGGGATATATGATGATTCATATTTATTTTAGATTCACACTGATGCTAGCCAGACATCCTTTAAGTAGGATTATTAATCACCACACTGTGATGAGAGTTTGAGCCTGAAGGATTGAATTTGGGCCTAGGTCTAAGGTCACCTTGAGATCACTACCTTTATATCTTTTCTGACCTTGTTTATTTGTTGCCATCAACATCATTTTGGGAGATGCTTAGTTCTTCAAAATTGAGTAATAGAAGGGAGATGTCTGAAGAGGCACCCTGTTCCCCCTCTCTCCTTCCTTCTTTCCCTTTCTCCTATCCATTTTTTCCCTCCCTTCCAAAACAATTATATTAATTGTTATTTCTCTATAGTTTCATTCCATAATCTTGGACTTAGCAAAGGAACTGGATGCCAAGCTTATCAGCAATAAAATAATTTCTTTTTAGGGCAATATTCCTGACTTGTCTGACAGAAATTTAAAAACAATTGAAAAGATAATGTCTTCTCAATATTCTGAAATCTCCCTTAGGTCCTGCATACCCAGTATGAAAATGAATATTGAATACAAAAGTTTTTGGCGATCTCAACTCTTTTGTGAATGTAAGTTGGAGACGCCATCTGTTGGGTTTCTGAAACCATTCTCTAATCACATCAGGAATTTCAAAAGGACACATATACACATACATGCACATGCACACACACACACCCACACAGACACACACACACACACACACACATACACACACACACATGAAATGACCCAGGTCTCTTGGGAGAGGGGAAAAAAAGCAGATTTAGAGGTTCATATTCATCTTACCCATGCACTCATATCATTTTGAGTAATCCTGTTTTATACATCCATCTACATAAGAATATTCTATTGAGTAGGATTTCTAGATGTCTTCATGTAAAAACTTTCTCGTGTTCTTTATTATTTGTCTTCTTTATAGAAAGGGTTCACCCAATTTAAGAATTGATGGAGATAATTTTGCAATGAGAAGTGGTCAAGGTCTGTCTTATAAGGTCAATGGAGAGTCCTTGTCTATCTGCTATGACATACCTTAGACATTGTCTGCTATCGTTTAGCAGTTCTACCTGGCCTTACAGTATGCAGTCAAGGACACTGAATTGGGAGTTGGGAGACCCATGCTCTAGGAGGGACCCTGCCATTAATTTGTGGTGCCAGTTTAGATGAGTATAGTCTTCTTTTCTGCAGGGCTTCATTTCTTCCACTGTTTCCAGTGTCTTTTTCTCCAATACACCCCATACAATTGCCAGAGTAACTTTTCTGAAACAGTCACATAACATCTTTGCTTTAATAGCTATCAATAGCCTACAATAGAGGCTTTTAATCCTGGTTGCGACCCTTAATTAACTGCAAAGCAAATCTCAACTTCTGAGCATGGAGCTTGGAAGTCTAAACTTATAAAAAAAATTTTTTTTAAAACTCGACGTCTGACCTCCAAAGATATCCAAAGCCCTTCACAGCTGGCCACAGCTGCATATCCTCCAGAGTCCCCCACGGGTGCCATGCTCAGCAATCCTACTGCTCTTTCTTCAAGGCAACATGTTCTTGACCCCTCCATGTGCTTGGGTGAGCCCTGACACCCTTCTCCACCAGTGAGACCCCCAGTAGACCAGCTTCTGTGTCAACTCTTTCCCAGGGATTCCCAGTGTTGCAGAGGGAGAGTAGGAAATTTTATCCTGTGTCCCTACAGCAATTTGTATTTACATTTTTACTATAAATGGTATCGCTCGTCAGCAAATGTATTCATTTTTATGTCTATTTCCCTTAAAAGAATGTGATTTCCCTGACAGTAAAAACGATACCTTAAACAATATTGTGCACTTTGTACCCTGCTCCACTGTCTCGTTGTTTTAATATTACAATTTCATTTTATACCATGTGTAAGTCCTCCTTCTTTACTCTTCTTTTTTCATAATTATTTGAGTTTTTCAAGTGAACTTCCCCCCTTTAAGTATTCCAGAAAATTTGCTGATGTATTGACACTTTTAAATGTATTAGCATAGAATTATATGCAATATTTCCTTATAATAGTAATATCTTCCTTAGCTATAGTTTTATTCCTTTTCTCTTATCTAAAATTGTTAATTAATATTTTTCTCCCATTCACTGCTCAGTTTATTTATTTTCATTCTTCCTTGTTTATGCTGAAGGTATTTATAAAACAAGAGTTTTTCTCTAAATAAGCTTTGGCTGCATATTATGCATTTTGATTTTTAGTTTTTGTCAATATCATTATTTTTTTTTTTCTAAAAACTCTAAAACTGCAAATTTGATTTCCGCTTTGAGTATTCAGGGAAGTGCTTTAGCAACTCCTTTTTAACATTTTCCTGTGGTGAAATAAAAGGCACACAGAGTACATTCTAATAGCAGGACACATTGAGGGAAGTCGAGACTGAGACAGAGCTGGTACAGGCTGAGTTGGCGAAGTGCTTGATAAGCAGTCTGGGGATTTCTTGGCGAAAGATGCAAATATTAGGGCAGGCGATGCTCAAAGAAAACATGAGAGAGAATTAAGAGCAAACTTCAAGGGTTAGTCAAAGGCTGGCCTTGGTTCTGGTTTCTCTGACAGTAATGGTTGCTGGAAGCCACCCTTCTCCTCCTTGACCATCTCTGAGCTTTCACACCTGAGTGTTGTAGGGGACAACACATTCACACAACTATATCTGTCCCTCTCTGAGCATAAGGCCACTCAGGAAGCCAGTATGACAAGGCAAGGTATATATGCTACCTGGCAAGAAGAGGCCTTAACTACGTCCTCCTTTTTTCCTCATCTTCAGGGGTCTCCTCCCAGGAATCATGAATAAGGCCTTCTCTCTCCAAGTGGCAAAGTTAAAAAAGCTGGATAATAAGTTTTTTTCTCCTTCTTTTAAAAAAATCCACATTATCTTTATTTTCCTACTCTTTCTTTCTTGTTTTATTGAAATATAATTGACATATAACATATTAGTTTAAGGTGTGCCACATGCTTTGCTATATGTATTTATTGTGAAATGATCACCACAATAAGTTAGTTAATATCCATCACCACAAATAGTTATAAATATCTTTTTCTTGTGAGGAGAACTTTTAAGATTTACTTTTAGCAACTATTAAATATACAGTAGAGTATTGTTAACTATAGTCACCATGCTGTGCATTATATTTCCAGAACTTATTTCTGCTCTCAACCATTTCTCCCAGGCTCCCTGTCCTCAACACCCTGCCTCTGGAAAACACCCATCTGTTCTGTTTCTATGAGTTCAGTTTTTTTAGATTCCACATATAAGTGAGATTATGCAGTGCTCGTCTTTTTCCGTTTGATGTATTTCACTTAGCATAATGCCTTCAGGTTCATCCATGTTGTCACAAATAGTAGGATTCCTTCTTTTTTATGGCTGACTAATATTCCATTGCATATACAAAGCACATTTTTAATCCATTCATCTGTTAATAGACACTTAGATTGTTTTTATGTCTTGGCTATGGTAAATAATGCTGCAATGAACATGGAGTTGCAGATATCTCTTTGAGATAGTGATTTTGTTTTCTTTGGGTATATATCCCAGAAGTGAAATTGTTGGATTATATGTTAGCTCTACTTTGAATTTTCTGAGAAATCTCCATGATGTTTTCCATAGTGGCTGCACTAATTTACACTTTGAACCAACAATGCACAAGGGTCCTCTTTTCTCCACATCCTCACCCACACTTGTTATCTCTCCACTTTTGATAATAGTCATTCTTACAGGTATGAAATGATGTCTCATCATGGTTTAGATTTGCATTTCTCTGATGGTTAGTGATGTTGAGCATCTTTTCATATGTCTGTTGGCTATCTGTACACCTTCTTTAGAGAAACGTCTATTGCGTTCCTTTGCCCGTTTTTTAATGAGATTGTTTGTTTTCTCTTTTCTACTTGGATAACACCAGCAGCACCAGTGCCCTTTGCCACAAATGACAGAGCAACTCCCTTTGGCAAAGATGGACTTTATTTTTGGATACTTTTTTCTATTTTTTTTTTTTTTCTTTTTTGGTATGGTTTAAGCACTGCATGTGTTTGGCTTGACAAGTAAACCTTCAAAATGACAAGCAGTGGCTTGGAGGAAGCCTGAGATAAATGGAACACGGGGTCAGCCTGTGCCTCTTTCTCTGTCACAGGTGTCTGCATTCATTTTTCCTTTCTTTCTTTCATCTGGGTCAGGTTTGCTGAGCCCTGGGGTTGGAGAGAGCCTGTCTGCCCTCTTTTTTCCTGCTGTTTTCCATTTACAGGTTGGAAGGGGCTCTCAATGTGTTCTGGCTAAGGCAGTAACTGTGCTTTATCCTGCACAGTGGCTTTGCAAGTGAGCTTCCTGATGGTTCTGCCTTGCTTCCCACTTCTGTTTTGCAGATTCACAGCAGGACATCACATGATGGCTGGCAGCCCTCACCAGACGCAGCCTGGACTTTAGTAATAAGGTCATGTCCTTTGATCTGAAGTCAGCCTACGGACTATATGAACATTGAAATAAACTCTACGGGGTAATGTTGGTCCCATGAGAAGTTTGAGGAAGTTTCTCATTAGGCCCATTCTCTTCTTTTTAAGTACTTTCTTCAAATTTGGTGATGCCTCCTTTCTCCCTTCAGAGAATTTTTTTTTCCATTTCACATCTATCCTCAAGAAATAATTTGTTAAACTCAGCCATCCTGAGGTAGTATTTTTTTCTTGTAGAAGAGAGTACTAGTTATCCCCTGATTCCAGCCCTTCAAGTAATGAAATTCAATACTTGAATTTCATCTGGGCTGTGGCTGCCCACAATAAAAGACTACCTTTGCCAGTCTCTCTTGCATGTCCTTATGGCCAAGTAAAAAGTTCTGGCCTCTACTGGCTCTTCCCTGCCTCCACCCTCCTATCTCACTGAACTGAATGAACATGGGGCTGGAGAACATCTTGTGTCATATGAAGTGGGAGGACACACTAGGCAGAGCAACAAGATGGAAGGAACCTGGGTCTCAGTCACTGAGGGCTTGTGTATCATCCCAGCTTGTGCTTAGCTGTGTGATTTGGGTTCTGTTTCAGTAGTTAAGCCTGATCTTAATAAAAGTACTCATGAGATGTGGGTTGGTAGAGTCTGAGTGGGGAAACAGAACCTGTTCCATCAGAGAGAATCAGTAAAAGCAGGTATCTGGCCTCAAATCACTGCTGCAGGGGGCTTGCCACATACCTGATCACAGCTGTGCCCAGCAGCCTCTTTTGCAATCAACGATGACAGTCTTTCCATGTAAATTTTCTACTTCTGTGCTCCCTCCAAAGCTCATCCAACATAGCATATATAGACAGGAAAAAGTTCACTACCCTTTCTGAGCAAAAACTTTGAGCTGTTGTTTAAAACTGTGTTCTGTTTATCGACTAATAAATCCTTTTCCTTGAGTATGAAAATCAAATGTTTTCTCTGTTTCTATAAAAAGCAGTTGTAATTTTAAACACTTCCCTGGCATGAAGTACATCAGATAAAGATAAATAACCAGAGACCACTTATTTGTGTGAAACAGTTTAGGAGAGAGATTGGAAAACTGTTACTGTAAGGAGCCAGGTAGTACATGTTTGAGACTTTGTGGGGCCGGGATGGTCTCTATTGCAACACTCAACTGTGCAGTTGTAGAGTGAAAGCAGCCAAGGACAACAAACATGTGAAAGCATGGCCATGGCTGTGCACCGATGGAGCTTCATTTACAAAAACATGCAGCAGACTGGATTTGGCCTGTGGACTGTAGTTTCATGGATGACTCCTGATTTAGGGTCTTATAGCACTCCTCACTTTTCAGGAAAGTCGTATACCTGAGCATATAAAGGGTTAGTTGTTTTTTGCATTCTCCTTTCTCAAATTAGAGGTATTTTGACAATTGCATCAGTAATAGTCTTACTTAAAATATGTTAGCATTTCAGTTTGTTCTTTGCTTGAACAGGAATGATCTTACTGTTAAATTGGAAGAGCTGTCTACCTACTATACGATATAAATGCTCGCTGATATCAGTGAGGGAAGGGCAGAAGGTTGGCCTTTCGCACACCTCCTAGGTGTGTGAAAATATTTTGGAAGAAAGTACGTTTAGTGAAGCCAAACAATCTTAATTATAAGTTAATTTCTTTCTTATGTAACTGTATTTAATTTTTTTTAGTGTTAATTTTAGCAGCTGTGTGGAAGACACTGAGCATAGAAAAGTGTTCAGATTTGTGCATCTTCTTTGCTTTTATAAGTCATAATTTTAGTATATGCCTTCTAAGGTGGGAACTCAGAAATTACTTTTTGGCTTCTTTCCCCACAGGAGAAGAATCAGAAATGGTCGGGTACTTTCGTGTTTCCATTTTTATTTAGGAAATCCTGACAGGAAAGAGGCACACCCACCCACTGAGCATTTAGCAAAACTGGAGAACCGCATCATAATATGGGGGATTTATGTACATGCTTTCTAAGGTACTTTTGTAATAAATGTCCCTGTGGTTTTGGAAGGAGGAACGAGATGTTTATTTTCCTCTTGGAAACGTGTGGCCATGTTTTGATTCCAGTTCCTTTGAATTCAACAAGTCTTCATTGAATACTTTGTATGTGCGCATTCCATGCAGGTTAAAAGTGGGGGAGGGGAATGGGAGAAAGATCCAGGAACTTACGCAGAAGGAGGTTCCTTGTTTTTGGTTTGATGCTTTATTCTCACTGTTTGCACAGATCAGCATACTAATATAGGATAAGCGTCATGATTTTCTCTACTGTTTTACATTGATAACTAGAAGAGAAAATATGCAACCCTTTGGTCCCTCAATTCATCCAAAATGGTTAGGACTTTTCTGGGCATACTCCTTTTTTCAGATGTGTCTTCGAAGCACATGATTTTTAAAATATTAATTTGTCAAAAGTCCCCTCATAAAAGCATCTCTCTGTGGTACTGAAAGGGAACCAGGCTCACCTCATCAAACTCCTGCTTCAGACCCAGGAAAAACAGAGTATGTGGACACAAGATAACCCCTTCTGCAAACAGGGTGTCCTTTGAAAATGAACATAGCAAATATTCGAGGTGCTTTCCTTCCCACCTTTTCTCTTCTAAGCCATATATGGTAAAGGGGCCAAAAAGAACAGTCCTGCTGCTTTCATAAAAGGAATTCTTTGATGTGGGAGACTGAACTAGGCTGTTTGGGGACTTTGGTGGGAGGGAGTTGGGGAAAGGGGAATTAAAGTTCATGGAGGAAGCTGCAGTCCTTAGGTCAGGCTGAGATGTGACCCTCAAAGCTTGCCAAGTCCATGAGGGAACATAAGTTGCCTTTGGACGGCTTCTCAATGGCCCCTCTGTGGCCCTGAGTCCCAGGCCCTGGTGAGGCACTCTCTGATGTGAACTGGGAAGGTCAGTCTGCCCAGCAGGGACCTGCCTTGTCTACTCAGAAGGTTAACCGGTGGCATCTCCCAAGTAGAGACTTGGGAAAACAGAAACGCACACACACACACACAACTCTTAGCTCCAGCTACCTAGCTCTGTTAATTGGCTTCCTCTCCACCCATAAAGAAGAATGCTGATACTTTAAGTCTCTACCCCTACAGAATTCACTGGGGCAAGGTAAACTATCATTTTCTACTTAATTTGCAAGCCTCCAGCTCTCCTTGAATCCTGCTAAAATATCTCAAAATGTGTCTTGCGGATCCCAAAACTCTGCAAATGACCATTGTTTCTCTGACCCAAGCTCTTGTTTATTTAATCCTCTTAAAAGTCAGAATTGTTGCCAGACCATAGTTTTTGTTTGATTTCATGTTTTGTATTCTCCCAGGGACACGAGCAACATCAATTTTAAAATGGATCATGTTTATGGTTATTGTCTAGTCGGTTTGTCTTTCTAGTTCTCAGGCACTGACCTAAGACTGTTGTGTTTGGGTTCCCAACACTACCAAGAATGTTGACGTTTTAAAGTCCCTCTCAACATTCTCTGTCATACATACACGTACTTCATATTAAAGAAAAAGACTTTACTTTAAAAATGCACAAAAAAGAGATTTAGTTTTTATTTTGCCTTCATACCACTAACATATTTTTAAGGCAATTTTTTTTTTTTTTTTGCGGGGTGGGGGGAGGGGGGCTGGTGGATTTGAAAATTAGTTTCTGAAGCCTAGAATGTGAAGTGACATGTTGGTGGTCAGTGAGAATGCCTGGGAGAAGTTTTGGGTTAACAATCAACATGCTCTTCCAATTTGGTTCTTTTCCAGGCCTCTTGAGTTTGAACCACAGGTTAAAAGAGTATTCTGAATTCTGGTCTCATTTTCTCTGGAAGGTTTCACAGGGAAAAACAAAGACTTTGATATTAGAAAGACTCAGGTTAAGATTCTCACTCACATTCTATCTGTGAACTTGGAGCAGTTTTTTGATTTTTCTAAATCTCAATTTCCTCACATGCAAAATATAGATAACACCTGCCTGAGATCCTTCTGAAGATGAAATGTGATTATAGCTATAAAGTGGCCAACTCAAGGCCTGACAACAGTCTTCTTTCCTGACTTCCTCCATGCCTGTCTATTGCTTTTCTTACTGTGGGCATGTGGACTCTGGCTAAGGTAACCCATTACTCTACAGTAGCTCCCATGAATGCAAAGAGGATGTTGAGTCTTGGCATATGAGTATGCATAGTCAATCAACATAGGGTAGAGACAGTTCTTCCTGCTCATGTTAAAGGAAGAGAAAGCAAACTCACCTTTTTGGAGCTCTCTTACACACCAGCACCCTTAAACCTTTCATTTGTATATTTATTTATCCTAGGACTCAATAGAGAGAATGAGCCAAAGAAGACACTACCACAAGAGATTGTTTAACTGGAAGGCACGTGGCTGCTGCACATTGACTAAGAATGAAGGACAATATCTGTGTCCTGATGATGTGGTAAACAATATTGAATATAGTATAAGGTCACCTATCTGAAGGGTCACCTGTTCTCTTTTGGTTTTCCTTATTTGAAGGGTGGGAGAAATGACATCTACAATGTTCTCTAGAGATAGGAGGCCAGATTATAAAAACTTTACCAATTTCCTTTGAACATTCAGTGTGACTTGAGGACAGACCCAATAGGTGAGTGTAGTACTTGGTGTTTTATCTTTTTATAGTGCTGAGTGCATTGTTGGCATTAGAGCTGTGTTGAATGGAGGAAGGAAAGTTCTCACCCAATGCTGATAGCCCCTCCTACCAAAGACTGTTAACATGATGCATGCTTTCTTGTCATCTTCTTTCTCACTCTTCTAGAATATAAAGGTATTAGCTAGTAAGCCATTGGCCACTGTGCTAAGTGATACTCTGAGAGGAGTTTATTCATAGAATCTGTCCTATATTTGCCCAACTTGTTAGATTTTCTCTAAGATCCTTTCCATACTTTTTGATTTTTGGACTAAAACTCTACATGGTTGTAAATACTTGCCTAAGTCATTTCAACTTGCTTATTTGTATGGAAGCATTATTAACAGTGAAAAACATCACAAACCAAGACCTTAAAATAAGTGGGGCCATTCAAGAAAAATTAAGCAGGAGTCAAATGAAGACATTGAAAAATGTCATATTACCACATATTAGCTAAGGTCACCAGTGCTCAAGACTCTTAGCTATCTCACTGCTTTGACATTGATGTGTGGGCTAAGAATGTTGATTAAACCAACAGACTTTAAAAAGCATTCTATAACATAAGATTCTATTAAATACTTCCACTAGGCTTGTCAAAGATCCCCAGAGTGCTGATTCTGACAATCTATTAATGGAAATGTACACATGAGATGACTTGCTTTCTTTCTTTATATGCTTACCTAAGAAGATGTTAGACATGGGGGACACTTTGTGACTGGGAAAATACAGTCATCTGGGAGGAGTCTGGTGGGAAGCAGCATATGGAGCAGGTGTTCCTTGTGAGACCCTTTAGAAAAGCAGGAAGGAGGAAGGGGGGTTTAAGGAGGATGGAGCAGGTGAGAGCAGGGCAGAGGATACTCACATCATGGAAGGAAGGCAAGGAGAAACCAGGCTGCAATAAGGTGAGCACCGAGAATGAGCCCCTGAAAGCCATTTTGTCAGGCTTTCCCTGACCAAAAGGAATCATGCCCTGAGAGGAATAGTGGGGGGATACTTTAGGTTTTATGAATGACCTTTTAAGGACCTCTTGACTTGCTGCATCTATCCATCTCATCAGTGATTATTCAGTGCCTAAGACACTATGATAGGTACTGGGGTTAGAAAAAGGGATGTATAAACCTATTTCTACCTTTATAGAGCCAACGATGTCTCTGAGGGGAGCAGACCTACACAGAGACATGCACAATCTTATTAGTTTAGTGATGGAACTTCAGGGAAAGACGGCTAAGGCAGCATAGCATACACTACGTGGAAGATGAATCAGACTGCCAAAACCAGAGTCTGATTCACTACTTGACAATTTTTTCTCTAACAATGAACTATTTTTCAAATGTTAAGTGAATTTCAAATTTCTCTGAAATGACCAAAGACTACTTTTTGTTTTTTAAAAGGGAAATGCACACTACAGTCAGGGAGCTTGCATCCAAGTTTCTTTTTTAATTTGCTCAGAAGCGTAACAGTGGAATAAGAGTTAAGAAGGGCTCTGTGCTGAGGGATGGCACATGATGTGGGCAGCAGGTTCTACACTACAAACTCTAGGGCAAACAAAATGGAGACGTCAGAACATGCTCACCCAGCATGAATGGGTATGAATTATTCTCTGGTTGTTTCACTCCTTGAAATTTCTCCCTTCTTACTAGAGCCTCTTATAGATGATCTCATGCATTTACTTATTTATTCAGCACATATTTTGACCCCCAATTATGTGTTAGGCACAGTGGAAGGCACTGGGTATCCAATGATATACAGGTCCATATAGTCCTTGCTCTCAAGTTGCTTAAAATCTAGTGAGGGAGAAAACATTATTAGTTTAAGAATAATTGTAATATACTTTGTGTGTGTGTGTGTGTGTGTGTGTGTGTGTGTGTGTGTATGCACGTGTGTGTAATACCGCTGCCTAAAAAATATAATTATAAGATAATTTACAAAATGTCCAATAACTAAGTAATATGGGTAGTTATTTTACATTAGCTATTCACATGTCATAATTTTAGTACTGATGAGAGCTAGACTGACCAATCACAGGGTGTGATGAGAGTATATAATGGCAACAGCCTCTGGCTTGTGGCGGTTGGGGAAAGCTTTCCTGAGGAAGTAACTTTTAGTATAAGACTTGAATAAATGAAAGTTGACGAGGGTAAGAGGAAGTAGAGATGAAGAACAGAATGTGATCCAGGCAGAGGAAACAGGATGAACAAAGGCCCTGGGGCCTTTGAAACTAGTCTCTGTCTGGATTTGGAACTGTTTCAGGATGTTCCAGACTAGTCCTCTTATATTTTTCAAAGGGAGTTCAAAATGCCTTCAATTGCTGTCAGCTTATTCCCAGCTTTCCCCTTTTACCACCTCCCCTACTCTCATCCTCTGTCTAAAATGTTCAGTCATACAAGAGAGTCCATGTGTGGTACTGGTTTTTCTTTGACCCTGGTCAGCGGAGTGTTGATAGGAGACATATGTGTCTAGACAAACGATTGGTTAGTCTTTGTGAAAGTGTTTCAGGTCTGACTCAATCTGAGGGAGAGCCAAGAGAGAGATGATAAGGCTGACGGAAAAGACCTCCTTAATGAACAGCAGTAAAAAAACAGCCCCAAGGTTAAGGCTGGCAACAGCCCTGGCGTTTCCTGAGGCTTCTGGCCCCAGACGGCCCTTGAAAGCACTCAAGGCTAAGAGGTAGAAAGGTTATTTCATTTCCTCTCAGTTACTTTGTATTTTAACACTTTCCTGCCTCTCACACTAATCGTTATCACCATACCTCATGCTCCAGTCACCCTTTAATTTGGGGGGGTGGGTAAATATCCCTCTCAAGTGTGATAAAACGTCTAGGTTACACAGTCCATAAGAATGGAGGTTATTCAGTCAACTTTCCTGGTTGTCCCCTTTTTAAGATCCTTTCAACCTCAGAGTGTTCCTTTATAAAATGGGTGAAAGATGAGCCTATGATATCACCATGAGGACTGAGAGTTTAAACAGTGAATTATAAATTATATGCAAAGTTAGATATTAAAGAGGCAAATTCCCTTATTGTTCCCTAATATCTCCGGGTGGCTATTATCCATGGTGGAGGTATTGAACCTAATGTGCACTTAAGATACCTCATTTCAGGGGACCACCAATGTAATAATAGTAACCTTGCAGGATTTTTTCTTCCTCCAAATAAGAGGTATAAACAAGGTTTAAATTCATAACCAAGAAGTATACTTTGCTTTCAATTTTAATAAGAAAAATTTAAAATAAATAAAGTCACATCTTACCTAAAATGTTCAAAGCTCTTTCAATACACAGTCATGTGCTACATAATGACCTTTTAGTCAACCATAGACCACATATATCATGGTGGTTTCATAGATTATAATGGATTATAAGCAAAAAGTCTGTGATGTTAAAAGAAAAGGCAAAACCTGACTGTGATGTTGAATTTACTGCTAGTTCTGGGGGTTTTAAATAGAAGTAGAGGCTCAGGATGCTCTCCCCACCCCTGGCTGGGGCCAGGAGTTGGCAAGAGAGATGAGAGGGCTGAAAGGGAGGTTAGCTCTGGACTCGTCCCTGTTCTCCACCCAACCCTTGTCCCCACCATGGCTGTGTGCTCACACATGTGCACATACACACTCATGCAGCACAAACTCACTTCCCTTCCCTCCATTTTTTTTTGATCTCTCTTTCTTCCCAGTTCTGTTTCTCTCTCTCTCTTCCCCTCTTATTATTTCTCTTCTCAGCTTTATCTCTCTGGGTCTCTTACAATCTCAGCTCTCCCTTTCTCTCCCCTTCTCTTCCTTTCTCCCTCCCTCCACTTGACATCTACTCTCCCTCCAATGGCTCCTCCCTCCACAGTCCTCCCCCTGCCCCCACATTTGCATGTGCACATCAAATTAACCCACAGTTTATCTTTTATACTATATTTTTACTGTACCTTTTTATGTTTAGATATGTTTAGATATACAAATACCATAGTTTCAGTTGCCTACAGTATTCAGTATAGTAACATGCTGTACAGCCTTGTAGCCTGGGAGCAATAGGCTATATACTATTTACCCTAGATGTGTAGTAGGCTATGCCATCTAGGTTTGTATAAGTGCACTCTATGATGTTTGCACAATGATGCCATTTCTCAGACTATATCCCCGTTAAGTGACACATGACTGTGGTGAAATATAGATCTCACTTGGATCTCCTTCTTTCTCTTTCCAATGAACCCTGTGAGCTAAGTAGCACAGCTCTTTATTTTATGGACAGAAATTTGAGACTCAAAGAAATTAAGCCTCTGGCTCAAGACCATATACTAGCAGGTGGCAGAGATAGGTTTTGACCCAGGTGTTTTGATTTCAGGTCCAGTGATGTCTCTGCTTTATTTACTGCCTCTGGGCCCAAGAACTCTTGCTGCTGGGATAAGAAACAGTTTAGCCAATGGAGGGCATATGCTATGATTCATCATGGCATCCTGGTTTGTTTCAAGGCTCTACCATTTTTAGGCTGTGTGATCTGAATTTCAATTTTCTTGTTTGTCAAGTGAAGCTAGTAATGTCTATCTCAGAGATTTCCCCAAGGATTTTAATGAGCATGTAAGAGTCCCACACTGTACTTGTCAGAGGCAGTGCTTAAATGTTGGTACCCACACTCCTGCACATAGAACTTATTATATGATTTTTTGTTTATTTGATTATATAGTTATTTATTGTTTGTTTGTCATCTGCCACACACATATTATATACATGTCAAGTGGTGATAGTTTTCAGTCCACATTTTCCAGAAGGGCGGTGACATCATCTCCAGTGCCTACGACAGTGCCTGGAACAAGGTAGATGTGAATAAATATTTGCTTAAAAATAATATTAATCAAAAAAAATGTGTTGATGCTAAAGCAGAGAAATAGAAATACCCAGAAAACTAAAATAAAATTCAGCCTCTTTAAAGCTGGGACATGCCCAAATCATGAATGGCACAGGGAGATACACAGCAGTCTTGGGTTACTGCTGACCTTGCTGGGCTGCTTCCTCCTAGAAGCGTGAGGTTAGGGTATTCTCCTTGCATCGTTCAGGCTTCTTCTCTAGAAGCCATGCATCTCCCCAGCTCCAGGGCTGCTCTTGGAGCCAGGGCCCATGGAGTCGGGCTGACCGCAAGCGCAAAGAAAAAGTAGATCCTGTTCCAACATCCAGGGGATCCATCTTTTCTCCACCTTGGTCTTTAGTATCATAGTATCATGAACTGGATAAACCTTAGTCTGACAATGAAGATGAGTAGCTGAGCCATCTCTCTCAGCATGTGGGAATGTTCCTTAGCTCAAAGCAGAAATTGGTTGGAATTCTGGCATTTTTGGTTTAGAGTAGAGCCTGAACAGGTAAGTTTTTCTGTGTCTGTTTGCTAACAGGAAAGCCCAGCATCTCTGCGCGAGCTTCTAAAGCGCTTACTACTCTTATACAATTCTATTTGGGGGATAAGCATTAATGGACGGGACACATGGACAGCATTTCCCAGAAAGCACACTGTAGATTTCACTGTCTTTGTCAAAGGTGGCGGCACATGCAAAACCCGTGATGACACATGGGTCAGGCTTTGGTAGTTGCTTAAAAATAGCTGAGGGTTTGGTTAACCACAGGAAAACTGAGGTGGGGGGTGGGGAGGCAGTCCTTCTCCTCTCATGTTCTCTCGCTAGATGACTCGGGGTGGTCTATAGCTTCGTGTCTGAAAGCCAGATTTCTGCAGGCCACCTGTTGCCAAGTGGCAGAAATCACTTGGTACAAGTCATGGACAGCAACTGGAGTGGCTAGGGCAGAAAGGTGGAGCCTGGAGGACTCAAAGAAGCTCCTAGAGCCACATGCACCACAGCCTTGCCCTAGAGCTCAGTTGCTGATATCCAAAAAGGCATATGGTTGACAGATGCTTATTACAGCTATGACTGAATAAACTCAAAGAAACAAAATTCTGTACAGTACAGTCAGAAAAGCAAAACAAAACAAACAAAGTGAGCAATTGCCATGCCCATGCCATTTATACATTTCTTCGTGTTGGGGGTTCACTTCTGAAATTCACTTTTTCTTGCTGGCTGGCTCATGTAAGAAATAGAAGGGAGTTCTGGGTCTCTTTGACCTTGTTTGCCTCTTTCGAGCAACTTCTAAACCATGACTTGTAGAGCAGTATTAGAGAGAATGTCTGTGACTCTTATGAAATGGTGAGCACCTGAGGGCCACCCCTGCCTCCTGCCCCCACTCCACATGCACTGTATCTGGCACAGCATTTTGGGCATTTTAGGCACTTGGTGAATGTTTGCTGAACTGAAAAGCTATATGATTTTTTTGTTGTTGCTGTTTTTATTTCTTTTATGCCATTGCTGCTGTGCATGGTGTGTTTTCATAGGTGAATTTCCCCTTCTCCTCCAATGTGTTGGCTTGGCACATGTAGCTGTGTTTTGGTCCAGTTTGGTCCCACACTTGGCATTAGGAAATGATTTCATGAGAGGAGTTATTTGGCACTATCATGGAGAGTGATGAGAATGAGAAGGACAGGAGGGCTTGGGTCCTGCTCCCAAGCATGTCCAGGCTGTGGCCCTTAAAGCAGACATTCTCTATAATCACCCCTCTGAGCCCAGTGGCATCTTTTGCAGGCCCGTCAGCCTGCAGGACTAGAAAGAGCAGGACGTGAATCGGGATACCCAGGTTCTAGCTGGGGCTCTGCCCTGTGACTGTGCAAGTCTCATCGCATGTTTGGGTTTCAATTTCTTTATCAATGAAAAGAAGGGATGAGATTGATGACTGCGATGGCGCCTTTTAGCTCGATATTAAATTTACCATCTCCCTGTCCAGTACTTTGCCTCCTCCTTGTATGAGAGTCTGCCTGACCAAAGTCCTCTTGGCATGGTGACCTCCTGTAACAACTGTGATGACTTTTAGAATCATTTAACAAATAACCTGATTCTCTTCTTCTCGGGCAAGGTCTAAGTTTGCAAATGTAGGGTTAAGGGTTCGGAGAGGATCTACAGAGTGGGAAAATGGTCTTGTATAGCACGATGTGCCCTTCCAGTGGGAAGAGCTGTCACCAAGCAGAATAGTTTCCAGAATTCTCAGGGCTGCCCTCTTTCAGCTTTAGAATCTAGATGTACAGAATCTGACTGGGGCTTGTGGTGCTGTCATGAATCAGACTTATGTACCTGGTGCCAACTTATAGAAACAACAAACTTTGCATCCCCATGTCTATTTTCTCTTGTTAGGCTTAGAAAAATAAGTCCAATAGGATTTAAAATAATTCAACTTTATGAATGCAGACTCTCTAACAATTCTCTGTGTGGCCGTGATTCATGGTTTTCTTTCAATACGTACATCAAAGTCCTCTGTAGTCCAGGTTTCCCCAGGGGCTAGTCAATGCTCTCCTTCTTCATGTCTGCCCTCTCTTCCCTTATCCATCATATGGAAGTGCAGATGAGAGTAAAGCCCAGATACTGACAGCTTTACTTGTCCCTGGACTTCACTATATTCACCTGGAGAGTGGAAGTAAAGAAAATTCCTTCCCTCCAAGACTCTCGTTATGAGTAGGTTATACAAAGCTAGCAAAACAATTGGCTGCCATCCAATACTTTAATCTGCCCATTCTGACTGTTATGGACCATTGCCAAGAAGCACCCATAATTGAAATATTTTACTGTCAATGCAGAATGGCTCATCAGAGAACCTGGAGTTGCATGCAGATGGCTGGATCAGGTCCACATGTGCAAAAAGGCTAAAGTGCTCATTCTACTTCTCCAGCAGCATTCCTGGCTCTCCAGGAGATGGAATGTGCATCGTCATTGCTTTGTGAATAATGGGATGAATGTGCAATATGGGCTCTGTCCAAAGCAAGGGTCATTCTAGGCACTGCTTTCTGAATTAAGTACTACAAAGCTTGGCATTTGATTCAAAAATTCTCTTTGTTCCATTAGAACACCTGACAGAGACATAGTGGAAGATCATTTTATTTGGAATTGATTAATTCCATAAGCCTCAATTTATAAATATTTGCAATAAAGAGCAAACAGGTAAAAGTGAGATTTGACAGATGGATAATCAATCCTTTGATGTCATCCTTGGACAAAACAGACAAGTCCGTGTGTGTGACTTTCCAAATTAGTCCCACAAGGCCTGGTAGAGCAGGGCAGTAGGTCTTTAAGGGAGTCAAGCTGGCCTGTTTTGCAGGCCCCCACCTAGGCCTGACTCACATTCAGCCTCTGGGGATCTGTTAGAAAGTTCAAACGTGGTAACTTCTTGAACACAGGTTGAGGTCTATTTTAGACTCTGGAAGTCGAGGTAGTTTTTTCAGTGGTTTATGAAATATTAACTTTTTACAGAGATGAGAAGGTATATAACTTCAACACACATGGGAAAGTACATCTAGGTTGGCAAAGAAAAATTTCTGTCTCGTGTTTGAGTTGTGGTCTGCCTCCACATCTAGACGTTTTTGGTTTCTTGTAAAGAATTCTCTTTAGGTGCTTGGAAAAGCCATCTGTTTCTTTTTTCTTTCTTTTCTTTTCTTTTTTTTTTTTCCTTTCTTTCTTTCTTTTTTATTTGGTGCCTTGTCTTCCCAGCTAGACAATAGCCTTCTTGAAGAACAATAATCTTTTCTAACATTAATTTGCATTCTCCATTGTACTGAGCATAGTGCTTGGCAAAAAAAAAAAAAAAGAAAAAAAGGTACTCCGTGATATTTGAATCAATGCACAATAACCCTCCTGTTACTTAGTATCTCAATGAGTCTACCCAGATGCATAAAACAGATAACTAGGAGATGTTTTTGACACTCTGTATAAGTTGAATTCCCTGGGAAGCAGATGCTGAGATGGAGTAAGTGTGGGAGGTTTATGAAGCGGAGAAATAATAGAGAAATAATACCCGTAAAAGATAAAAGAGGGGAAGAAACAGGACTGAGCAGGGAAAGTATTCTGAGACCAGTGCAGATTTCACACCTGTGAAACGAAAAGGGGAGAAAGCAGGAATAGAGAAAGGAGCCAGCATTAAACTATAATGCAGATCTGACAGAATTTGGGGAAATCCAAAAGAGAGTTCCAGGGAAAGAGATTGCCCTTACAGGAGTCCTGTGTGGGGTGGAGAGGAGCAGGCACTAGTATCCCTGTTCTGTGCTGTCACTGGCTAAGGGCTGCCTGAGAAAAGTATGACAAGCACAAAAGCTGAGCAGATAGATGCAAACAGTTGGAAGCTGTCAGCTAACTGTACTTCTTGCAGCTGAATAGAAAAGTCCTTCTGGAAGGGAGATCCAGGCAGCACACCTCCATGGCTGCACGTAGTTCCTCTCCCTATTTTTTTTTTACCTTACCTCATACTATCCTTTCACATCAAATCTATAACCAACTGCCATTAAATTTATCTCAAAGATATCTTTCAGGTTAATTCATTTTCCCACGTTGCCTACACTAGCCCAAGATAACACCTTCTTTCTCTTAAACTCATGGCCAATCTCATGAGCATGTGGTCCGTGCAGCCTCACAAAGCCCCACAGTCCAAAGGATGCTCCATTTAGGGTTTAATGTTCTACATTAGCTACCTTGAAATTCTTAATAATTTTATTTTTGAATTTGTATTCAAAAATATGTAAGCAAAGTCTGATGGGACAATGGAACATGTGCTGGGGACTTGGAGCTTGGCTTACTTGTGATTCCATCTCCTTTCCAGATAGTTCTTGCCTACTCATTCATTCCTCTGGTCTTTGGCACCCCAGACCCTGTCTAGCCTTATCATCACCTTCTGCCTCTGATGGGGATCTGGGCACAGGTGGGGAGAAGTTTGGAGTTGAGTATGGGGTCTTGGGGGATGTCTGTCTCTATCCTGTACTGGCAATACCAAGGTGCATTTGGTGAGTGACTCAGCAAAGGTGAGCCCACCCCCAATCCAGGCCCCTAGCATGCCCTGGCATGGAGGTTGCAATAACTTTAACAGTTACCCTCTGCCATGGTTTGGGGAGGCAGGCCCATGGGAAGGGGAGATACCTGGCTCAGGTCCCGCATTCTAGCTGGGGCATAGTACTGTGGTCTGGATGATGGCAGGACATCTATGGGTCTCTACTCACTTATGAGTATCCCCATGTCCAAGGGAGCGTGACACCGAATGGCAAATAAAACCCCACAGGACAGATTGAGAGAAACTGCAGTATTTAAAGCTTTATAGCTTTCAAAGTACTTTTATCCTGCTTTGCCTCACAGTTTTATTTTACAGTGGTGCCTACAAATTAAGTAGTTGATCCTGCCAGCAGCACTGTAATAACTTCCTAGGTGTCTTTTGACATCTACCTATCCTCCTTCCAACCTGTTCTCCACATTGCAGACAGAGTCAGCACTCCAAACCAAAATCTGATTAGGTTACAACCTCATCCCCAGTTAGTGCCACTGATGGCTCTTCGGTGCTCTCAGGATAGAATCCTATAAAGTCTGTAGCTGCACAGTGGTCCACAACCTTTTTTGCACCATGGTCCAGTGCTCCTAGGCGAATCTAATTCCTGATGATCTCAGATGGAGCTGAGGCAGCGATGCATTGGGGAACAGCTGCAAATACAGACAAAGCTTAGTTTGCTAGCCTACTGCTCACCTCCTGCTGTGTGGCCTGGTTCCTAAGAGGCCATGTACCAGTACCAGTCCAAGGCCTGGAGGCTGGGGAACTCTGCGTAGCAGACACTGACCATGCTCTACCCATTTACTATTCCTGAAGGCAGTTCCTCTCCATGCAAACAGCTTCCTGCTCTCTCTTTCCCATAAGTATGCCGAACCGGTAGGAATTGGGGTCAATAGTCTGCCTTTCTTCCCCCTCAGTGGGACAAATCAGGTATGTTTTACCTGGTCTCTCAGAGTTCCCTGGTTGAATTGGGCTCACAGTAGAAATCCACTTATTACTGTCCTAGTATTGCTTTCCTGTCCTCCCTCCTTCCTCCTCCCTCATCGAGTGCTCTGGAATCAACTCCTAATTACACTACCTGAACTCAACCAATTCTTGTCTCAGAGTCTGCTTCTCAGGGAACCAAACTAAACCTGGCCCATTTCCCCCCTAACTTCACCTCGTGCTGTTCCTCCTCTGCCCCTTTGAGTTTGTTGACCGTTCCCTGCTTCTGCCCTCCATGGCCTAGGAACATGCTGTTTTTTCTTTCTGAAATATTTCACAACCTCTTTTTCATCACAGTTCCCCATTCCTAATCAACTCCTATCCATCCTTCAGATCTCAGCTGAAAAAGCCCCCTCGGTAGAACTTCCTGACTCAAAGTCATAGATAGATTCTTTAATTATACGTTCTCAGAGCCTCTGTTTCTTTTGCATCTGACAATTCAGCTCAGTTTGTAAATTTATGTTTATTGTAAGTGATAATTTGATTAATATCTATCTTTTTCAGTAGACTATAAGCTTCCTGAGAGGAATGACAGCATATCTTATTGCTGTTCATTTTTTCCCCCAAAACCATCACAACACCTGGCTCATCGTTGGTGCCCAATAAATATTTACTAAAAGCCAAATGAGTTCAAAGATATTTTAAAATTATTACAGAAGTCACTCACAACTGACAAGAACTCTGAGCTATTTAAGCTGTGTGACTTTGGGAAAGTTCTTTAAACTCTCTGAGCCTTAATTTCCTAATGTGAAAAAGAGGGTAACGATAGCCTGTATGTATTAGCGTTCTCGTAATAAGTAAATTAGATAATGCAGGTAAAGTGTTTGAAGGTATGGTACACACAATAAGTGCCAATTAAAATGTTACACTTGTTTCTCTTTATCTATACAGTTAGAACTAGGGAATATATGGAAAGATGATTATGAGGTGAAAAATAGAATGTATGAGAAAAGGTAAAAGCAATGAAATCAGTGTGTCTGGAATCAAGAAAGATTAAAAAGACTATGAAATGTTACACCAAGAATAAATAAAGAGAATCTCCAGGATGTTACAATGTGCTCTTCTTCTTCACTCAATATAGGATATGAGAAAATTTGGATAAACATCAGCACGTTAGATATGTTAGTTGTAAAGTAAAATTTCCATTAGGGACCTGAATTTAATGTTGTCCCCCACCTATTTCTATCTCTCTTTTGTAACTATTGTCATAATAACTTGACCACTATTTGTCTAAATGTTAGTGTCTCTGTGTTGCAAGAGAGGTGATGTGTCATTGGAAACTGACATCAGTGTTTCACGGCAATGTATTGGTTTCTATTCAGGAATAGTCAGGCAATTGGCACATCCTGTCTTTGCGTGTGTGCTTCTTCATGTGTTCTCCAGATGAGCAATTAACATTTAAAAATGCATTTCAGTGCTTTTTAAAGATGAAGAAATGTAAGACATTGGAACATACTTGTGACGTGGATTCTTTGATGTAATTAAAAGTTGAGATGTGTGAACTGTTGCCTACGACTTCAGTTTCAACGGCCTAAGACTTATTTTATTTTTGCCTGTTTATTTCAGTTGTGTATTTCGTATTTCTATTGTATTATATGTGTATCTTTAATTTGGACATTTAACAAATATTTATTAGGCATTTTCTAGGTGGAAGGGGTAATACAAGAATTTAGAGAAGAACTGGAGGTGTTTCCAGCTCTAGAAAGCCTTTTTCTGATAGGAGAGTGAAGAATCTAGAGCAAAATGATTCCTTATACGATTATTATTTAGCACTTGCTATCCTCCAGGCACTGTTGTAGGCACTGGTGCATGTCTTCAGTAAACAAGGTTCTTTATTGGAGCCTACAGTATGTAATTCCAGATTATATGTGATAAATTTCATAAAAGAGGAATACCAAAACACTTTGCAAGTTTAGAAAATAAAAAAAGACACATCCACCCAGAAACTTTCGAGGAGGAGAAGAACCTTAGAGGAAAGGTAGGAGTCAGCTTAATAAAAGGACTGAGGCCTTCTAGGTGAAGAGAAGAGGGCACAGAGTGGGTGAGATTCTGATTCTCAGTTTCACTGTATGGGGGTATTTTCCTACACCAAGCAGTTCTCCAACACCAGCTGGGTGTCCTACAGTTCAACTAAAATCTGATACTAGTGTTAAACAAAAATTTTAACTTCCAAGTCTGAATCTTCTAAAAGAAGTCTTTTAAAAGAATGGGTTTATTAGGCCATTGGTAACAAAAAAAAAAAAAAAAAAAAAAAAAAAAAAAAAAAGAAGAAGAAGATGGTTCTTGGGGCATGGAATCTAAACCCCCAGCAGCATAGCCAGGTAGAAAAGATAGTCCAGTTTTGCAAATATTTTACATACCAAGTAGTGGGGAGAAAGATGTTTTAAGTCATTCTGAAAGCATTCACATTAGTTATAGACAAAGGGGTGGGGAGAAGGTGAAGCATAGCTAGTTCCGAGATAGGCACAGCAGAGTTTGTAAAGCTCATGTGCAAATAAGAAGCAGAAGCTCCTGGTGTTTGATGGTACCTATATCTGAAATAGGCACCTGAAAATAAATTTAATAATTCCAACATACACTAAAAAGTGTGAGCAGTCTTTTGCAGGTTTTGCACTGTAGTTGTTAACTGATTAAGCCCATTTTGTCTCTTCCTTCCATCCTTTGGCCCACTGTAATTTAATTTAGGACTCAGAATTTTCTCCTTGTCACCATCTGCCTGGAGATACCTTCCGATAACATAGGTTAAGGGCTCACTCTCACAAGACCATCCTCCACTTCTGATGCCAGTCACAAGTCCAAATTATTACCTGTACTTCTGACCATCTGGCTAAATCAGAGCATCTCAAGACCCTTTCCTTGAGTTCGATTAATTTGCTAAAGCACCTCACAGAACTCAGGAAACTCATTTACTCACTAGATTACCAGTTTGTTACAAATGATATAAAAGGATACGAATTAACAACTAGATGAAGGAATACATATGGCGAGGTCTCAAACAAAGGAGCTTCTATTCCTGGTGGAGTTTGGAGCTGGGCACTGTGGCATGTGGAAGCGTTCTGGTTCATCAACCTGGATGCTCTCTGAACCCCATCCTATTGGGTATTTATGGAGGCTTCATTACATAGGCATGATTGATTAAATCGTTGGCCTCTGGTGATGGATTAAACCCCCAGGCCCTCTCCCCTTTCCTAGATGCCAAGGGGGTGGGACTGAAAGTTCCAATCCTCTAATCAGGTGGTTGGTTCCCCTGGCAACCAGCCCCCATTCTTAGGTGTTTTCCAAAAGTTACATTATTAACATAACAAAAGACGCTTTTTAGCACTCTCATTCTATAGGAAATTCCAAGGGTTTTAGAAATTCTGTGCTAGCAAGGTTGAAGAACAAATATATATATTTCTTATTATAAATCACAATATTCAGGAGGCTTGAGTGTTTGAACACATGAGCCATGTCTAGGGGGTTGCAAGTCATTTATTAAAGAGTTGACCACAAAAGTAGTGGAGAGAAAACTATAGAACAGGGCTTCTCAGCCTCAGCACTGTTTAATGCAGGACAGGGCAAATTTCCCCAAGTAGGGAGAATCCAAACCCTGCAAGAAAAGAAGAGAGTTTTTTGGCAGAGAGTGTAGAAAGAATTCAAAACACACACCAAAGTTAGAGTCATAAGGAAAGGTTATTAGAAAAGGGGTAACACTCTACAGACAGAGTGTGGTTTCCTCTCAGAGGCAGAGAGTGAGTGGGACAGTGAGAGAGACAGAGTAAAGAGTACTGAGAGTAAAGGCAGTGTGTGTGCGTGTACGTGTGCGTGTGCATGTGTGTGTGCGTGTGTGTATGTGTGTGCTCATGTGTATGCAATTCCTTCCTCCTGCCTTACATTATCAGGGCTTGAATTTACTCTGTGTGCCCCTGCATTGCTCCCTGTTGCAGAGTGGTAATAAGCAGGAAATATGGGTTTCCAAGCCCAGTACTTTTGTTGATACACTGTGGGATGCTGGGCAAACCATTTAACATCCCTGTGCCGCTGCTTTAAGTTATTGAGAATGAGGAAGCAAGACTCCGTGAAACATTTAACTTTCAGAATAGTTTGTGGTAAGAGATTGAGCATCCTGGCTAATTGGCTCTCCCTTCACTAATCTCTCATTTCTATGTTATGATCAAACCTTGGATTGTGGTGGAATCAACAGCCACTCTGTGCCTGTCTGTGTTTTTATCACAAGTCTGATCTTGAGCCTGGATATGTGGGTCCAAATCTTAGCCTTTAGTAAACTCTCTCCAAATTCTTCCTGAGGCTCTGCCAGTGGGGAGCAAAGTGCAAGATTCCAGGAAGAAAAAAAAAAAGAAAGAAAGAAAACCCCTGGATATCCTAGCGGGCAGAGCCAGCTCTTATAAGTAAGTTTGTTGCTCTGCTCAGACAATTGATCTGGGTTTAAAAGCAGCTTGATTTGTTTCTTTATACTTTTTTTTTGGTTTTAACTCAACATATACAGATTAAGTGCTTCTTAAGTGCCAGGAATTGCACATTCATCAGAAGACAGAAAACACATATTGTCATGGAGGTTACATTCTAGTGTGAGGAGATAGACAATTAAAAAAACAAATATTTGTGTTTTTGGGGGGGTGATTGTAGGTGATAAAAAATAAATTATGGTTGAGAAGAAAGAATGATTGGGGTTTTTAATCTATTAAATAGGGTGGTCTGAAGAGGCATTTCTGAAGAGATGATATTTGAGTAGCAACCTGCAGGCAATGGCAGAAGGAATGTCAGTCACAGCAACCCAGGCAGAGGGGAGTACCCCAGTGCAAAGGTTCCAAACAGGAGGAAGCCTGGTGTATTTGCTTGAGGCCAGACTATTGCCTTGAACAGGTTGAGGGACATCCTGTGATGCTAGGATGTGAGCAAAGGTAACCAGCTATTCTGATGTCCCTTTCTGTTTTTTCCATTCTCTACTCAGAAATGTGCAAAAAAAACCAGTTGCACTAGAGTCCACCGGGGAAAGCTGTGTTGTAGTTCCAGGTAGATCAACCTAGAAATCCACGGAGAAAACTCTGAATGATGTAGCTTTGTGTCTACAGGAATGGGAGCCAATATAATGAATCGGGACTAGAGAACTGGCCACTGAAAGATATTTGAGAATTGTGTTACCTCCTGTGAATATCAGTGCCAGGACACTGTGAGGCTTTGGAGTTTCCTTTTGTCCCAGAGACTCCAGAGAAGGCTGGCAATAAGTAAAGCTGCGATATTTAATTTTGTTTTAGACAGAGTTCATGTCTTCACTTACTAACACCTCTCACTGCATAGAGCACAAAACTAGACAAATCACTGGCACGTAGTACTCAATGTTTATTCAATGAATGTGTTATAATTGCATCATAGACCAGGAATCTGGCGAACTTAGGAGAATCTTGAGGGAGCTTCAGGTCCTGACCCTTGATTATTAAAGTATGAATTTGCTTTAAGGCGAATTTATGGAAAACAATGTCTAAATTCATATCAGGATGGACTCAGAGTCATAAACCAATAATTTACCATAAACTGAACAGCTAGAGATATTGTCCTGAAGGAGATTTGTTACCAGACCTGTAGTCGTCACAGGAGCCTGGGCTCATATTACCAATGACTTTTTGATGACTACATCCTGAATACTTGCCAAAATTGAGAAATATATCAGAGAACAAAGCTTGCTCCTATGTTTGTATGCCTGTGAGATTTCACTGTCTAGTGGAATATTCCAGCTGCCATTCTTGGGAGATGAATAAATTTTACATTTATCTGTCTCTTTTGAAATTTCTCAAGTAAAGGAGAATCACATGGAAAAAATCTGAGGAAACACTAAATCTTTTTTTCTTCTAATTCCTCACTATCATCACCATCATCATCATTACTACCACCACTACTACTACCACTACTATTTTGATTTTTTAAAATTGCTTATAATGACCTTTAGTTATTTTTCTTCCAGATATGTTACTGAATATTCTTTGTCATAGGTTAAGTTAATGAATTACTAGTTTTATTCAAAGAACACTAATTATTCAAATTTTGTTTATAGGAATAATAGTCTGTATAGTCATATAAAACTAACACTATAACCCTACTGTTTTACAAAATAACATTATGTCTGTTTTGTTTGCTATTTTCTGAAATCTCTTACTTGCTTTGTGACCTTGGGCATATTACTTAGCCTATCTGAACCTCATTTTCATCATATGTAAAATGGGGAAAAATAATAGTAACAATGTAAGAGGTTGCTCTTAAACTTTCCTGGGATCATATATACATACCTTTCCGTCCTGTGCCTGGAACAAGCTGGAGTTCAATAATCACAAGCTAGAATCATGAGTTATGAAAATAAATAGAACTGGAAAAAAGAAAGATAGTAACTGTAAGATAATAACCAAGCTTAATAACTACATTGCTTAACTTTGCATAAATTCAAAGAGCTCCTAGGTAGACTAAAGTCTTCAGAAATAGAATTGTTCTCCACAAGTTTGGACCAGTGTGGATTAAGTGGCTTAATTTTTTTTTTTTTAACCTACTATATACTCCTCTGATATCCTGGTTACATATTTAGTCTTCCCTTTGCATTATCACTCAGATTTTGATTTTTTTTTAAAGTCAGCATAAGGAGGGATAATCTGTACAATCATGATTAGATGGTCATACAGGATAATTTAAAGACCTTGGTCAACTCTGAGATTCTATTAGCCCCAGCACTCATATGGTACCATTGGTTGGTATATTGAGTCATAGTAATTATTGTATCCATTTCATAGAAGAGCACACTGACATGCAGATGTAAAGTAACCCCTCAGCACAAGTTCACACATTTCATAAGTGGTATTCACACTCAAGTTTACCTGACAACAACATTGACTTTCTTAAATAGTATATTATACTGTCCATACCAGTGGAAGTTGTAACCCCTTGAAAATTCTCAAACAATATATTTAATTTTAATATATCAATATATAGTATCAAGTTGTAAAGCAATAGAGATTTAAAATAAAGCAACATGGTTTATACAATAGCTGAGGTTATAGATATAGGGTTGAAATTAGACAGATCAAATAATATCAAATAATAGTTTCTTAACTAATATTGTCTTTTGTTATTTTAGATACAACTTGACAACCACAAGTGACAAGCTAAAAGACTAAGCAGTTCAGTTTAGCATTATAACAATAACAATAAACTTAATTATGTTAAGATGTACATAAAGTCTGTTTTATTTGCTTGATTATTGGCCATACATCCACAGACGTATGGTTACATTTAGTATCCAGTGCTTACAATTAGTATTGCTTTTATAGGAAAAATAAAACTTTTCATTCTCCCATTGCTTAGTTCACTAGTACTAAGCATTGTCTCATCATGAATTGTTTTCTCCAGTGCTGTGTTCTTTTTCATTGTTACTGTCATTACCATGTATATAATCACATTCAGATCCTAGATCTTACTCTCCAGTAGGGTTCTCTTGGCCTTGGCCTTGATTCCACTCTGGGAAGTGTTCAGCTTTTCCCAACCTAAAGCTTCAAGTTGCCTGGTCTTTTATCTTGTTGGAGTATCTCCAATATTATAAGTCAGGTCTAATTTCAAATACTCTTTCATTTTTTTCAGATTATGGATCAGTCCATGGATTTTGTTCAGAAGAATGTTACCATATCAGATTGAGTTTAGTCCCAAAGAAATTGAGGTTGCCTGGGGGACAAGATTGGGAGGAAAGTAGCGCATGACTCCTTTTGAGGAAAGTGAGGTTGTCTTGGCCTCAGAAGGGGAGAGGGCTCAGTCAGGGTATGCTCTGGACTCTGACCCGGGCATGTGGGGCAGGCAGGTGGGAATAGATGAGATACTTCCTTGTTCTTTTTGAAGAACTGTTCTGCTACCTCCTACTCCACCTCAACCCCCAGACTACCAGGCAAGGGAAAAATTCCTACAGGAAGTTTAGGCTTAAGATTGGTTTTAGGAGTGTAAAAGGTATGAAGATTTCCCTTGCTTTCCCCTGAATCCTCCTGCCAAAGATATTTCCATCTGTTTTCTATTGTCTGAAATTCCTTTAACATATGTCTTTAATTGCACAATAAAGTATTAAAGGCTTAAACTTGCAAATATGGTAAATGATGAGTCCTTTGATGAATTCGGGGAAGGGGTTAAAAAGAGGACTTTGGAAATATAGAAAAATGCCTAACCTTCACAGATTATCTTGGGCCAGTCCTGTCTATTTTTATCTTGGTGAGAAACTGTGTAGCAGGTTTTGTTTTGTTTTGTTTTTTTTTTGGAATGGTTCTTCACATTCTGAACCTCTCATCATAAGTCATCACTGTCTATTTCAGTGATCTTTTCCAGAAAATGACTTGTGTTATCTGTGGATATATCTGATGTTAGATTATTCATAGATTGTTTCTAAAATCCTTGTTGGAGAATTTATGTTACCTCTGGTAGGTGACAATGGTATTCAGTGTACCAGTTAAGTAAATTAGTAAGGGGACAATATGGGGTATCATACAGAAAATTGAGACAAAAAATGAAAGGGGTATTTGTCATCGAGGGAAAAGAGGGACATTTGTCCTGTTTTATATGAACCAGCTGCCTATTTTGGATTGAACTCAGCATTTTATTTATTTTGGTGTTTATATATTCAAAACATATCTGCTTGGCACCTGTTATGTCCTGTAAACTGTATTCAGTGCTGTAGTTACAGTAGTGAACAAGAAAACCATGGTTCCTTTTTGCACAGAGCCATTGTCTAGTGTATTAGAAGTGAAGCCAAAAGAGTCCCTGAGATCATCTCATACAAACCTCCTCATTTTACAGGTTAGAAAATGGAAACACCAAGAGATGAAGGAAATTGCCCTTTGTCACAGCTGGTTGGTGGCAGAGCCAGGGCTGTAATTTGACTCTTGCAACTCCCAGCCCAGTTCACTGGTTATACTAACCGAGTGGATTAGCACAGGACCACAGGCATTGGGGCAAGAATCTACTCGGACAGTTCCTTGTGGTCCAAAAGTGTCCCTTGCCCTTCCCCAAGCCTCATGGATGCCTAGAAAGTGACTTAAATATTGGGATGAATTTTGTTCATGACATTAGAGCATTTTGAGGTATGATGAGGAAGCAGAGCCATGGAGCATTATTCACTTTGGGAGAAAGTCATTTTCTCTCCCTTAACCCCAGCCCTTAGTGCATTTCTGGGCCTGCCTGAGCAGAGGAGTTTGGCTGACTACTAGACTGTTATTAAAATGATAATTAAAGAGGTAACAGGAAGGGAGCATGTTTCAATACCATGCAGAAGAGTCAGCACTTTTGCTGGATAATGAATTCTTTATACCTCAGGGTTATTATTCAACTAAAGGGAACACGCTCTTGCAGTTGTGTCTAGAATCAATAAGGATACATCTCAATCAATGGATTTAATGACCAACTTGTCACTTACAAAACTACATCTTAGAACAATAGGAAAGTAGGTGATGGTCTCGAATTATCCATACGGTATTTGCTACTGCTCCTTGCAAGGCTTTTGCAGGCAACTTTAAACTTCCTTTCAAGACCGACTTTTAGAGAGATCCAAATTCCTGGAATTTGCCTGGGTAATAGAAGTTTTAAGAGTTTATTGTGAGTTTATTATTGGATTTGTTTCATATGGCGCTGGAAATGCATTTTAACATGGAGAGTAGGGGATTGTTCCTACAATCCCAAAAAAGTCACCAAAAAAGGAGGAGCTTTCCCAGTTTCCCCAAATATGTCACCGATGGCCTTTGCCAGTCCTCGCTGCCCACTCCTATGGGTGAGCCAAGGGTCCATGCAATAGCTGGACTGCAGTGTCATTCCCCTCCTCTCCCTCTCACTTAAAGAAGCATACTCAAATGAGTTCCTCAAACTCATTTCATTTCTGAACCCTTCCTTGAAGGGGTTTCCTATTGATGATTCATGGAACTACTGTTCTGTAGAATAAAACTTGGGAAAAAGTGACACAAAGACACAAAAACTGAGTGAATGTGATGATGTGGCAAGAATAACCTTGCAAAGGTTCAATTTATTTAAACAAAATATGCAAATCATAAAATTTTAATTTTTATTGTCATTCTAGCCTTGGAGTTGGCAGAGACCCCACAAGTGACCAGAGGTGTTAAGTCTACCCACCTTAGTTCTAAAGCTGCAGAAACAATAGTAAGCCCCCTGGGCTGGGGGCAGTATCTATTTCTGTTCCAGAGAACTTGCCCAGGGAGCATGTGCCTCAGATCAACACAGCTTTCTCAAGTGTGAACCTTCACTGATGCCTCATTTCCCGTCAGCATGCGGGGAAAAGCAGGCAAAAAGATAGTCACTCAGAAAGTTAGTCATGTTGGGAAACTTATCTGTTTCAGGCACTGGTTCCTCTCATGCAAGGGGGTGGCAGATGTGTGGTCCAGCTTGTAGGCTAATGTCATTTCTCAGCACTATCACTTGCCCGTGTTCTATTTCCAGCTTGTCATTTATTTGTTCATTGGCTTGCGAAACTACCATCCAAGAGAGTAAAAGCATTTCTACTCCCTTGGGCCATTTCCTCCTGACATTCTTTACTGATTACCTCTAAAGCAGTTGTGATCACTGCTTTGGATGGTCAAAGCATCAGCTGATGGCTCTTTGTCTCATGAGAAACAGGCCAGCTCTGGCTGATCCCAGGAACATGCCTGTGGGTGAAGTTCAGGTGTACAGGGTCTTGGCCCGGGTTCCAGCTAGGCTACACTTTACAAAGAAAGTTTTAGAGGCATTATGATCTGGAGGTGTTAGGACAAGGTGAACTGGTGGAATTATAAATATTTAGTATACCTCCCACCTGTAGCAAGCCAACCCAGACTGGTAACAAGCAGAAATACTATTAAAGGTTCATTGAAAAGGAGATTCTATAGTCACCTTTCTCCCATTTTGGTAGCTACAAACCTTGATGTTTCCTGATGGTGAAAGAACTAAGGTTTGCCATTTTTCATAGAATGTTCCTTAGGGTCCATTGAATTAATCCACATCATATTATGTATATATATATATATATATATTCACTTACTATTACCATTAGGCACTGTGGTGCACATGCTCGTGTGTGTTGGAAGTATATAAAAATGTGTAACAGTCTGCCTCCAAGGGAATTTAATCTATTTAAAGATATAAGACACATATACAAGGCAGCATATGATAAGAACCATGTGCATCTGGACCATCAGCTGGCATTATGCTGCCTCTGATGGAAGGATTGCAGTATGTGCAGGGAAGGGCAAAGGCATTCCTGATGAGAGGAGCGGGGTCAGCAAGGGAGTAGTGGCAGTAACGTGTAAATGGAAAAGGCCTGGCTGGTGGGTGCTTGGTGTAATGATTGGCACAATGCCTGGAGTAGAATAAGTGCTTGATAAATGTTTGTTGAATTAGACTGAATGGTTAGAGTAAGAGAATGCTGGATAAGTAGGCTATTATCAGATTGTGCAGGGTTTTGAATTACTGTCTAAGTGGTTTAAACTTAGTACTCTGGATAATATCTTCTCTAGAATGCTTAAATTTCTGGAGGGCAACATACTAGTTCATAAACATCTGCCACTCTAACCCACATTTTCTCTTCTTTAGTGTTTTTTATAGAATTGCTGGGAAAAGAAAATGAAACCATGTTAGTGAAGCTGTTTACCAAATCTTGCTAAGTTTTGTTTAAACTTCACTGAAAAAATTAGATGATGGTTACCTGACAGTTCTCTGTTATGCCCACAGTCCCTTCTAAGTGCAAGTTAATGGGCAAGTCCTTAGGAAGCCAAATTATGTGTGGTGTGACCCCATTCTCTCTGGCCATAGATAATTGGATTTCCGGTGGGCATTGTGACATGACGAAGCACTCTCCTTGAAAATATCAAGAAAATGAAGCATTTAGTAGAGGGTGTAGAATTGAAAGATTATACTGGAGAGAAGAGCCAAAGAGAATGCAACAAACAACATATCTACTCACATGAGGAAGCAGAAATAATACAGAAGCAGAAAGTATGATGAAGAGAAATTATTTTCTGTGTACCTTGAGCCCAAGTTCTTTGGTTTCATATTCAGTTCAAGATACTTTCTGAACTTTTCCACAAAATTTCAAATCCTATCACCCCTTTTCAGTATTCATTGTCTTTGACTTTCCTGATGCATTTTACATAATTGCTTCCTCCTTTCTAAAACTATTTCCTGTGAAGTGTATTCTCCTAGACCTCTTTCTTCTTCTCCTACCACTTTCTTTCTCTTCTTAAGCTCCTCTTCCTCAATGCCCAGGGATTTTATGAAACATATTTCTCTTCTGTTTTACTGTCTGCGAGATTTTATCTATCTTCGGGCTTTAAACTTATATCACCTTGCATATGGCGCCCCAAGGTATGTCTGCAATCTGGATACCTTTTCTGAACTCTCAGGGGGCTCACATTTCCAGTTTTTTGCCCAATAACTCCAACTAGTTGACACTCAGCTAATTAGAAAAGGCTTCAGGCAGTCTCATGACCAGACCATGCCTTGATTAAGACTTCATTACCTCTTACCTGACATCTCCATTCCCAATGGATTTTATATGCTGCTGCAAAAATAATCCCTAAAACAAAGCTCTGATTTTATTACTTCCCTGACCCCAAGTCTTCAGTGACTCCTTCTCATCTACCAGGAAAAAGTCACATGCTTTAACTTGGCACTTTTGTTCATTTTTAATATGGTTCCTGTAGATATTTACTTATCTTTTAGGTTTTTGCAGATTAGAATCCTTTCTACATCTTCTCTAGCTTTCAAAATTCTATTTATTTCCCCCAAATTTCCAAAGTGTTGCTGCTGCTTTCGTAAAGCAATTCTAAATGGAATTATTCCTTTTCTCTAAATTTTCATAATTTCTTGTTTGTAACTCTGTTAAGGAAAATATTGTAATGTTGTTTTACTTTCCCCCTAATATTGCTGATTTGCATTTGGCTCTTAAGCAAGTGTCAAAGTTTGCCATGTGTGCCCGCTTGCTCTCTGATCCAGTCCTTGCCTGTCCCTGATTTGCCCTGTATCACAGGGGCTGCACCTGGGGATTGTGTAGCCCGTACTCCTGTGTCAACTGCTTTCATATAGGGTAGATTTCATATTGAGAAGTACTGGCATGAGATCCCAGGCTCTTCTCCCCACTTCCTTTATCTTGGGATGTGTCTCTAGGAAAGCTGTGTCTCTTTTGAGGCTTCAACTCCTACTTGATAGTTTCAGCTTCTGATGAGTGGTACCTGCCCTTGGGCTCCAGGAACTTGGCCTTCTTGTTCTTCCTGCCTAGGGACTGTGGTAGTGCCTGCTATTATTTGTTTCTGGATTGCTTCATAATTCTCTGACGGGCTTCTTTAATCACCTGTGTGATCAATTCCCACATGCTACATTTCTTTTATTTGAAATAGAAATAGTTTCTGTTTTTCTGAAATATATAATATTGAATGTACTCCATTCTAATTTTCATAGCAGAGACCATATCTTATCCTTACATGCTCCATGGTTCCTGGTTCAGTGACTTGTATACTGCAGGTGCCAAATAATTGTTTACTGAATAAGCACATAAATAAAGAAAGACTTTGGCTATCTTTAAAGGTAGCACAGTTAATTTTCAGGGAAATTACTCAGAAAATTTAAGAGGCACTAATCATATTGTTGGTCAGGGAAAGGTACCAAAATCCAAAAACTGAAGACAGTGTTTCATTGTTATGAACAACAAAAAGGCTACTGAGTGCCTTAAAAAGGACACCGAATTTTGCATTAGAAAATTTAGTGGACTAGAAAATGTCTACTTAAAAGATTTCTTTTTCACTTCTTCTCCTCGAATTTGAGGAATGCTTATAGATTTAGGGAGCTCAAATTATTCTTAAAATTAGCTGTCTCATCTTTTTTTCAATCCCAAATGTCAATTCTCTACCTTGGCCCTATGAGGTATTAAGAAGAAGAGGTTAAAATGGTTAGCATGTTATTGGTACATTGATTTTTGAGTTTTCCTTTGATGTTCTTGGGTTCAGAAGAATTCATGGGTTTTCTGAACCACTCACTGTCTCTGCATCTTTAGATACCCACACCTGAGAGCTTCAGTAATATGGATGAATATGTGGGAATATGGAAGACACAGCTGGAGTTATGAGCCAGTGTTTTCAGAACCATCCCTATTGCAGAGAAAAGTGGATTTATGTTTTAATTTCTTAATGGAACTCCCTACTCTGTCTTTAGATTGACCCATGCCCTTGACCTCTTTCAGCCTTAATTTCCTCATTCTTCAGGAAGCAGCACAATTCATGGAAAGGATTCTGTGGGGAAATGGCTTGATAAAATAGAAGATGAACTGAAAGTGAGATAGAATGTAATCATTACTCTAGATAGTCCCTGCCACAGAGAGTTGTTGTGAAAAGTAATGTGTTTGATGACTCCAGAGAAGAATGTTGACTTGTTCAATTAACAATTATTTATTGGATGCCTACTATGTTACTGGCACTGTGGTCAGTGCAAGGAATTCAAAAGAAGTTGCCATAAAATAGAATACCACTTCTGATTTTTCTACTGTTAATCTTTGCAGATCAAAGATCAGAATAATTTTTATTTGTTCAGATTCTTAGAGTTGTAAGCAATGAGAGAGGATACACATTCTGCCTGCTGAAGTTAGTATTTCTTACTCCTTTGCATGTAGATGTGGTCAGCTTTTTATCTCTTTAACAAGGCATATTATTTAAAGGCTCTTTAAAATGTCTCCATGCATTGACAGGAAACACAGACATTTCAAAATAATTTTGTGTCAGCTTAGGAAGAGGGAACTGGAGGAGTGAAGTCAAAGCCTCTGACCTGGAGGGTTGACCCCGTGATAATTTGTTGATTGCTGAGTATACCTTGGAAATCTTCTGGGACTTTAATTTTAATCTGACTTTTTTCTTTCTCCCGCTAGAGGAGGCTATGTCTGTGGTTGTTCACTTTAAAGGCATATGATATTAGATATTTCTGAAGGTTTGCTATCCCACACAGGTGATAAACCTTCACTGCCCTGTCATTGTGAGAGTAGTAGGCTCAGCTCAGCAGCTGGGGACCTCTCACCTTGCTTGGAGTCAATGGTTTCCCCCCATGATTTTGAGTTGGATTGGATTCCCTATTTAGAACAAGATACATCTTGCATGTGCTTAGACAAAGTTATTTATGTTGCGGTCACTGGATCTTCATGGAATGCCTAGCTCAAAAAATAAAAAAACAAAACTGAAGGTCTCCAAGGCATCTATGTGTATCTCGGCTTTTCCTCTGTCAGATCACTTATTTAATGAACATCTCTTGAGTACCTATATATACCTAGCCAGCCCTGCTGTTAAAGGAAAATAAGTCATAGGTGTTATACTCGAAGAATTGTGACTATAACATTAAACTTTTAAATTCTGATCAGGTTAACATCCTATAATTTTTAGCATGAGCTAAAGGATATTTGGTTTAGAAATCTACCCTATCAATACTCTTTATGTGGCAAGGTCAGCTTTATGAAGAGATTAAACAGGTAACCCTGTGATGAGGAGAGGATGTATGTCATTGATGAAAGACACTTTTCCCTAAAGTGTCCCCTTTTACCTTTCAAATTCCCACACATTTTTTTTCACTTTCTATTTCAGGCAATACGGATGTTTAAGTCTGTATATATTTTTTTTGAGTGGGTCATTTATTAAGCTTATTAAAATGTCAGTTTGAACCATTTCATCAATGTAATTTCATGCTAAAGCTGTAGAACTTTCCTTTATGAGCATGGAGAAGTTTTTTTCTTTTCCTTTCCTATCATGTGGTTTTGTTTCCCTTAGGCTGCTACTTTTTGCTATGTAAGGGAACAGAAAACTAGAGATAGTGAGTAGGAGCTTCCCAGATTCTAAGTGAAAAGGAAATGCATTGAGACAGTTTATAGTGTGGTTCAGCTGTAGCGAGGCAGGGTGAGGTGGGTGCTCAGTAATGTGCTGAGAACAGATTAGGGTGAAAGTGTTGGTAACAACATCAAGGGCCAATGATAGTTGAAGAAAATTAAATTTGTGGTTGAGTCAGTACATTTCCATCATTTCTGGTACAATCAGGTAGCTGGTTAGTGTGTGTGTGTGTGTGTGTGTGTGTGTGTGTGTGTG
>CM053509.1:56160806-56411858 GCA_028627145.1 Eidolon dupreanum
GCAGTAGATTTTAATAAATGCTTGGTGAGTGACTGAAAAAATGGTGGATCAAGGAATGGATCTATCATGTGGCTATATTTGAGGCTGCTTGCTTTCCTTCTCTCCTATCATTTATTCTCCTTTCAGGTATTCTCAAAAGATTAACACATTTTATTCTTAGATGTGTTACTTACTATAGTCTGTGGAGCACTTATGTCTAGCCAAAAGCTAACTTAGTCCACATTTGACAGGTGAAGAAGCTGAGCTGCAGAATAAACTGACTTGAACAAGGTCATGTGGCCAGAAGATCTGTGCTGAAATCTGACCTCAAAACTCTTTGACTCTAAATGTATGAATTATGCTGCACTGTCTCATATGTCTTATGCTTATAAGAATATATTCATTTATTATTTGTAAAATTGAAAACTTAAATAAAATGCTATATGAAGAACATTCTCTTCATCTCACACTCATCTCTTTTGCTATAAATGTAATTGCTGCCCTTTGCTTTATCTTTTTATGGCACTTAGATGGTCACCATGCTCCTTGTGCTATATATATGATTTTCAAAGATTAAAGTAAATAGCATGTTTTATATTTTCTTAAATTACTTTTTGTACTTTATGTGCATACAGTGAACAGATTTTATGATCATGTGACATTGGAAAGAGATTGAAATCTCTGTTTTTGAAAGAGAGCCAACTTGAGCTTGGTGCAGTTGAGTAATCCACCCAAAGTCTCACAATGAACGATGGCATAATTTTGACCACAACTAGGAAAAAATGGGAAAGAAGTACAATTTGTTTCTTGATCTACTTATCTCAGTATCACCCTTGGCACATCTTAAACACTGATTTATAATCTAATGAAGCTCTAAGGTGTGGTCCTTCTGAGAACAAACTGCTTTTTCTAAAGGTATCTTTAAGAGTGAAAAAACTTTAAAATTCAGAAGTGTTAACTCACAGTGGTAAAATGACAGGCAATCCCGTCAGTATTTGGGCAGCAACCAACTGCTTATACAGAGAAGTGATAAAACAGGCTTACCTGAGAATGAGACCTAAGTTTCTCATGTTATCTGATTTCTTAGTAACAACCAATGAGTGTTGATGCCAGTTTCCACCTGAGTGTCCATTTTTCTTTCCTTATCTTCACAAGAGCTCTGCAGTGACCCCAAAAGTAAACCCATAGCTACTCATGGCCCAGGAAAGACACCTGGACTGAGATGAACTTGGAGGAGACGTGAAGCATGGTCCTATAAGAGGAAACTGCAGTACAGACAAATTTTAACTTAAACTATTTGATCCTGGGAGTGACTCATGTTTTATATGGAAGACAAACCCTGATATAAGGCATTTGATAAGAATTTGCTTTGGTAGATCCCAAAAGTGTAGTTGGTTACACAATTCCAGGAAAGGCAAAGGAACTCTCCAGATCTTCGAATGTGTGTATCCAATAGAGGAAGGGAGAAAGAGAGTAGAAGAGCTGCTTTAATCAGTACTTTTCTGGTTTCTACTGCTGAGGTATCAGTCATTGTTGTCATTGTGTGGGTCTGGCAGCTGACCCCAGCAGACATGAGGTCAGGTGCTAATCAAATATGATGCATCCATAAATACTAATAGAGGGGCTCCTGGCCACACTCTTGGAGTTGTGGACACTTAGGAATGATTGCTGTGTGGGGAGGGGAAGGGAGCCTGAGTTCCTTGATGCTAAGGGAGTGGGAGCAGGGGAGGGTTAATATACAGGTGCTGGGCATCATAGACTTGCTGGCCTACTTATGCTCCCATGTGTTTATGTGTGTGTACAAGCACATGTGGGCATATGTGGGCTTTGTCTTTCTCTCCCTTAATATTTTAAATGGTTTCCTGCATGAATTCTTTCCCTGGGGTCGTCACAACCATTGAGTCTACCTTGCCTGTATTTTACACCATTGGGTACTAGGACATAAAAAAGACTGTGTTAATGTTTCTCATCCAACCAGGTTGGTGACCACTTTAACTCGGTTAGGGGCTTATCCTTCATTTTCTTGCATTTTTTTTCCCTGTCATTTTCTGTCACTGTTTCAGCAACTGGCAATTAACTGCAGGAATGGGAAATACTTTTATGATATATACTGGGAAGAAAGTAGTAACTTTGCTTTTAATTACTGTTTTCATATTTCAGTGATGTCCTTTCATTGGTGTAGTTCAATGATATTCTGTAGACTTTGCCACAGTTACCAGAGATACATGGACAGTTGCAGAGGTCTGTAGGCTACAAAACTATTTGCAACACTGTCCACTCCTTATATCTTGTTCTGGGTCTCCAGGTTCCAAGGATAAAAATAGAATTTTCTGCTCCATAAAAAAGAGGTTAAACCTTTCAGAGTGTTGTTTTGTTTAGTTTAGTTTTTGTTTTGGGAGGTTAGAGGTAGGTTCTAACTAAGATCATGATATTTTTCTTAATCAACAAATGAAACATGCTTTGGCAAAGATATACTTCATGTGAACAAAGGGTTTTGACTTTTGAAATCATAAACTAAATTTGATGTGCAAAAACATCTTTATTTTTCTTTTCATTTAAATATTAACTTGGAATGCTAGTTATTTCTAGGTCAAAAATTGCCATGTGCAGATATAAAGCAATATTAAGTTTAAGAAAAAAAATCCATCTCCCCAGCAAGATTATATTTTAAAAGTTTTTAGCTAACCTGATATACATTTTATACATGTAAACAAAAAGAGTAATGCATATTTATAATTTAAAGTCATTAATTTTGTAACATAAACATTTAAAAGAACATATAAAAATCACATTTTAGTTTGAAATACAGCTTTCTTTCACTCTTGTTTTCTTGTATTTCCATTATGAACTAAACTTTTGGATATAAAATGTGGGCTTTTTCATAGGTCTTGCTCAACTCCAGTTTCCAATGCAAGAAATATTTATTGAATGGCTAATTTTGTGCAAGGCAAGGAATTTGCCTCTTCTGATTGGCGTTGTGCTGAGAACATGAGTTCTGTGCCTTTAACCTGTGTGCTAGTGTTATGAGAGCCATCCTGTAGGTGAGATTCTACGACAGCGGTATGGGAGTGGTAGGGAGCATCTACTTGTGTATAGTGGGTCATTCTGTGACATAGGAACAATAATTTGACATGTAGGAAAAGGCTCTCACTTTGGAAGGTAACCTGTTTTGAATTATCCCTACATTATTAGAAAACAGAGTCTTTCAGGGAAGGACTATGCTCGCTCATTCATTCATTCATTCATTCAACAAATACTAAATGAATAACTTAATATAGAAGGCCCTTAGGAAAAGAAAATGAATAAGATAGTGATTTTCTCTTGCTCTTATGGAGTTTATGTTCTAGTAGGAAAAAAAGACTTCAACAAAGGCCTAAATACTTATTACATTTCACTTATTACAGTCTTGAGGGTGGAACGGTAGGCTACTATGAGAAAATATAACAGGGGACATCTAATTTGGATATCTTGAAAAAGTGACATTTATGTAGAAGTATGATGGATGAAGAGAAATTAGCTGGGTTAAGGTGGTGGGATGGGGTTGCAGAAGAAGGTTGTGATTTAGAACGAGGACATGACAAGTGATAAAATCCTAAGGCATGCAGGTATGGTCAAAGGACTAAAAGAAGGACAAAGTAGGGTCATAGCTATGGTCATGAGTCTTAACTTTATACTAAGGACAATAGAAAGTTTTGAGTAGGGGTGCAACACAATCAGATAGGTTTTTAGAAGAGGATTTGGCTGCTGGTGGGGAGTGGGTTGAAAGATGGAAGGATGCAGGGGTAACAGGAACAAGGCCATTTTTTCCAGTGTAAGCTGGGGATGATGGTGTGGTTTCTGTGTGATTGGATGCTTTTTGTGTATTTGGAATGATCGATCAGGATTCAGCCGTATGTTTCATGGGTGGTTTATCAATGTTAAGGTGAGAACACTAAATGTTTGGCACTCAATCCCCTGAATCCACTACATACCTCTCATTTTGGGTTGCATTTCAGGATGGTATGTATAATGTTATGTGCTTCCTTAGAGCTTAGCACCCTGCAAAATTTAAGGCAGCACCTTCTATCAGCTCTAGCTTTTATAATAGGTGATAAAATTTTGATTTTTTTTTAACAGCCATCTGGTTGCCAACATTTTTTATCTTATTATTATTATTTTGACAGTTAGCGTGCTATGATGTTGGAAATGCCCTATCCATTATGCAATATCAGGGTGACTAAGTGAGAAAGGATTCTCCACACAGGAGACATATCCCAGCTCTCTCTGAGCCTCTGAAATGTGAGTGTAGGAATCAGATGCACCCTGACTCTGCAGGTCACGTGCCCTGTCTTTCTGCAGGTGCTGCTGCTAAAGATGTGAGCCACACAGCTGTATAGCCACTGAGATGTAGCTCCCTGGAGGTAGAAGCCATCTAACTGTGGGCAGGTGTTTTTACTTAGTTGCTTATTGTATTGAATCAGGTTTTCTTACCTTTTGGTAGGCTATAAGAAACATAGCAGAAAGACCACAAGCTTGGAGACAGGCACATCTCAGTTGTGCCATGTAGAGCTCTGTAACCTCAAGCATATTGTTTAACTTCTCTGAGCCTGACTTTCTTCCCCTGTAAAAAGGGGGATGATTATAATACTACCCTTTTGAGATTCCCATGAAGACTGAATGTGATGGTGTATGTGAAGTGCCCTGCATGGGGCCTACCACACTGCATGCATCTGATACTGAGTTTCCTTCCCTATATTAACCACGTAATAACTAGCTTGCCTGATGTCACCCAGGGGCCCCAGAGTCTTTCTGCGGTAATAGGATCATTACCACATCCTCATATTTTGTAGCTGATTTGTGGGAATTTAATTTATCTGTGCTGCTCCTTCCTTCTGAGGGCACGGATAATCAAATTTTTAGTAGAAGGATGAGGTAAACATAACTATAAGCTCTGAGAATATCTGAATATAATTTGTAGACTGTCAGTAACATAATAAACCAGTCTGGCATTTGGTCTCTGACAAATGCATGAGAAGATATAATGTTGCTCTCAAAGAGCCGAAAAGGTGAATCCTTCATCTATAAATTTATTGAAATCTCATTCACATAGCAACGTTATTCACATGGCCAGGACATGAAAGCAACTGAAGTGTTCTACGATATGATATATCTTTCAAAATGATTGGCTAAAGAAGCCGTGGTACATATATACAATGGAATATTACTCAGCCATAAGAAGAGATGAAATACTGCCATTTGCAACAATATGAATGGACCTCGAAAGCATCATATTAAGAGAAATAAGCCAGACAGAAAAGGTTGATAATCACATGATATCACTTGCATGTGGGGTATAAACCTAAAAGCAACAAATGAACAGGACAAACAAACAGAGACTCATGGACATGGACAATGGACTAGTGGTTACCAGAGGGGAGATGGAAGGGAGGAGGGGGAAAAATAAAAAAAAAATGTTAAAAAAATAAAAATACAAAAGAAATCTCATTCAAACTTTGATGATCATCTTCTATCATTATCTTCAGGTTAATAAGTCATGAATATATTCAAAGAAGTGCTTTTTTTCATTGGGCCTAAATTTATCCTTTTGTTAACTTCAAATGATGCTTCTTCATTTTAATGTTTTCTTGGATCAGAGAATAAATCCTTACTCATCTAACCCTGTTTTCATTTTAGGCAGCTGAGCTACAGTAAAAAGCAGTGGACCTGGACTTGGGAAATAGGTTTAGAGTCTTCTTTCTGCTACTTGTCATTTGGATAGATGTAATTTTTTTGAAACTAAAATTTTCTCACATGTGAAATGGTGCTAATTTTACCTACTCTGCCCCTTTTCCACGTTGGCTGTGAGGATCGAAGGATATCAATGAAAGCTATGTAAACTGTAAAACACCATATAAATGATTTTCATCACACACCTGAATTACCATGGAGACTGAACGTAATTCTTTCTGATGTGAGGGCCTCCCCAGTTCTACTGAACCAGAGTCTCTGTTGGTGGGGCCTAGGCACTGCTACTTAGAACAAAATATAATTATGTATGTGCAGCTAGAGTCAAAATCCACTGTCCTCTAAAAATATTGGAAGATATCACTATTCACAATGTTATAGACTTCATTTGTCTTAACAGATGAATTTGAATCCTTCTGGTTCATCTTAAGCTGCAGCTCTTTACCTCTCACACTTTGAGTATTTTCAGACCTAGCCTTATCCTACTCTTCCATTGTCATTTCCTATATCATCTTTCTACAGCACAATTCTCCAGCCACATCAAACCAGCTGCAATTCACTGAAAACCTTATTCACTTCTCCACCTTTGTGATTCTCCTCAGTGATTTCCTGAGAGGCCATTTTTTTCTAGGGTGCAGGGACCTAGTCTTCTTGCAGCACTAATAATGAAGACATAGACTTTTCAGATAGGAAGTGATCTTATGATCATTCAATTTATCTTCTGCTTTATAGAGGTAAACCCTGAGAATCAAGAAGCTAAGTGACTTTCCTGAAATGACACAGTTATTTAATGATAGTCAAGATTAGAATCCATCCTCCCAGACTAGTGCTCTCTATACCACTTACTCTTTTGAAAATATTAATTGAGCACCTGTTATGTTCCAGGCACTGGTATATGTAGTTGTACCATAAATATGTAAATGGTCTCATGCACCTTCCATGCAAAATATAGAGCACTTGTTTCTAGCACTTATTATTTTAAAAATTATTCCTTTTAGTATGCTTGATCAAGTATATACTGATCTTTAAATATTTCAGGACATTATGCTTTCACCTATAGTATAACATTCTACCACTCACAGCCCATGTGTATGGTTCTTGCATTACGTATCTGATCTGAGTTTTGTGAGGGCAGGGCCTTCTATTCAGGGATTTCAGCCACCCTCCTATGCCTGGCTAAGATAATTAGCAGAGATGGGACTGCTTCTGGTCCATTTTCCTCAAACCAAGTGCTCCTGCATGACTACCTCACTGTTACTCCTTTGAGTTGCCAGAAATAGTCTTAAGATGAATCCTTTAACTTCAAGTCCGGTGTCCTGACACCAGTTCTGTAGGACTCAATTTCCTGAAGTTTCTTCTCAGTATTTCTCTTTGGGAGAAATTAAAGAATTTGATCTAAGGATTTTGTTAGGATTTACAGAGCCTGGCTTGGGTCAGCAAATCATGCTATCAATCTGTTTCTCAGCTCAGATTGCACTAGAAATCTCCTCCTAAAAACATAGATTAAATGTGTAGAGGGAAACTATGATTTCTCATTCCCTTTGTTTAATTTGGTCTAGGAATAGAGATTCAGGGGATGGAATTTTGATCACTAGAGAGTTCTTCCTGAAAATAAAAAGAGCATCCTGTACTTCTCTATTTGACGACCCCATATCAGAAGAACTGCATTAAGCAACACGTACAAAGCTCATTGTCTTTTCAAATTTTCCTCTGTATCTCTGAATTTATGAGAATCCTTTACTTCCATTAGCAATGTCAGTTTAAAAAATGAACAACAGTGATGAATTAGTACTACATGTTATAAGATCAAATATTAACTAATGGCCACGGCAGTGAAAAAATTAGCAAATTCATGATCTCACATTTCTAATGCCAGAACCTATAATGTGTAGTTTAAAATATGCTGCCTTCATTAACACCACTAGAACTTGTAGGAAATTTTTATGAGTCTGCGATCTTGAAAGGTCTATATTTCATTTTAGGGATCATAATTAGGCAAATACTCAATATTTATATAAAGAGTTTAGGGACATACTCTTTCTTATGCTATTATTTACTTTTTCTTCTTGAAAGGAAGAAAACTACATTTGGTAGTTGTTGTTTTCTGCTATGGAAATTAGTTAAAATTTGGTCTTTGGCCACATTCTCTCTTATGTGTTTTTTATCCATTTCTTTTTTTTTTTTTCATTCAGTGAGTAATTATTAAATGCCTACAATGTGCCAGACATGCTGCTAGATGCTGGGGATACCACAGCGAACAAATGCATTCCCGCTAGTGCAGGAGACAAAGATTATATCTTTGAAAAGATTTAGTAAAATTGACAAACTTTTGACTGAAATGATGAATATAAAAAAGGGAAAGTATAAATTTAATAAAAAGGGAAAAATAACCACACTATTATCTTATTAAAAAGACAATATTTTGTAGATCTATATGCTATCAAATTAGAAAAAATTAGAACAAATAGATATCTAGAAAAAGATATCAAAACTGATTCAAGAAAAGATAAAAAGTCTAAATGATTTATTAACTATTAAGGAATTGAACCAATTATTTAAAATCTTCCTATAAAGAAAACATTGGCCCCAGTAATTTTGGAGATAAGTTCTACCAATAACACAAGAAATAGGTAATTCTAAATTTTCAAATAATAAAAAAATTGGAGTACTTTCTTAATTTCCCATGAGATGAATAAAAACTTGGTTCTAAAACCAGACAATGACAGATAAGAAAGGAAAATGATATGGCAGTTTTATTCATGAACATAGATATCAAAATGTTAAATGAAAAATGTTAGCAAACTGTATTCAGCAATATATTAACAAAATACAAGAAATTATGGCCAAGTTGGATGATTTCCAAAATGCAAGGTGAGTTAAGCATTAGGAAATATATTATTGTAATTTACCATTTTAAGGTTTGAAGTAAACAAAAATGTAGTCACCTTGATAAATGTAAGAAAAATATTTTATAAATTCCAACAACCATGGATGATAAAATTTGTAACTAAGCAAGAAAGCAAATTTCCTGAACCTGGGGAGTAGTTACAGAAGACTTACATGATACTTAAATGCAAATGTTAAAAATACCATTCTGTTTAAAATCAGGAACAACACAAAAATGCATGGTATCACTGCTTAAATTCAAGTGGTAAATCAAGAAAAATTGAAATGTTTAAGGACAGAAAAAAGAACAAAAATATCAATATTTGTAGGTGATACAAATTTTTGCCAAAAAATAAGAAGAATCTACAAAGTTTAATGTTGTATCTCAGAGGTATATTAAGGTCCTTGGACTCTCAAATGTAACTTACTTGAAGGGAAATGTTAAGGGTTAGTATATGTTGGACGTTAGCAGTTGTCTAGCTCAATGCTAAATTATTTATTTAAAATAATAGTATTATCTCAGCTACCATTTATTGAACAGCAGCTCCCCAGCTAAGAATGGATAAATTTTTATTAATATTTCTATCTTCACAGAAACTTTAAGGTGTTATTCAAGGTATTATTATCTTTATTTTACAAATGACAAAACAAGGAGAAATTTGGTAATTTACTCAATCTCACACAACCATAAAGTAGCAGAACTGAGATTTCAAAAAGAGTCTTTTAGGACTTGGTTCCATAGTGTACCAGTTAGCACGTCTGCTTTAGACGCAGAAGGTCCTGAGTTCATGCCCCAATGGAGCCATGGTCCATGGTCTATGGCCATGCCATCCTGAGTAAGCCTGATGTCTGATCTGGGAAACTAAGCAGGGTTGGGCCTGGTTAGTACTTGAATGGGAGACCACTTAGGAAGACCAGATGCTATAGGCATAAATAATCATAATAAATAATAAGAAACAAAAAAAGAGGGTCTTCTGGACTTTATGCCTATGTATTTCACAATACAGTAAGATCTCCAAAGGTGCAGAGCTTGTGTCCTACTGATGTCTTAGGTGTTCAGTAAGTATCTATAGACTGTTACACTTGGAGCCAAAGTTAAAAACTTGGCTCACAAAGTGAATGACACTTTTAAAAATCAGGAGTCAGGGCTGTTAAAGCAGTCATCACTTCCCAGGATTTTCTGTTTTTTTTTTTTTTTTTTTTCTTTCCCCCTTGGGGCCAGAAGGGACTTTCTAGGGAGTTTATGCTGTTCGGGCACTAGAAAGAATAGAGGACATCTATATTAGTTTGCTAGGGCTGCCATAACAAAATACAACAGACTGGGTGGCTCGAATAACAGAGATTTGTTTTCTCACAATTTTGGAGGCTAGAAGTTTCAAGATCAAGGTGTTAGCAGGTTTGATTTCTTCTGAGGCCTCTCTCCTTGGCTTGCAGATGGGCTCCTTCTCGCTGTAACCCTCACATGACTCCGTGTTGTTTGTCAGTGTCCTAATCTCCTCCTCTTGTAAGGACACCAGTCATATTGGATTAGGGCCCTCCCAAATGATCCATTTTAACTGAATTGCTACTTTAAAGACCTTATCTCCAAATACATCGTATTCTGAGGTACTGGGGTTTAGACTTCAACATGAATTTTTGGGGGGACACAATTCAGCCTTCAACATTATCTCAGAGATATAATAGGGTAGATTTGCAGTCTCAGGCAGGTTGGATACCTTCAGGGTACATGTGATAATGAATCTTTAAGGGCAATCCTTTGACAAAGAACAGCAGCAGGCAGCCCTCCCCGGCTTCACTGGCAGTTATCAAGAATGTATTCACTCACACTTCAGGCTCAGAGAACTACTTTCACTAGACTCATTGACGAAATGGCAAATGCAAAGTCAGTTCTCCACTGAGAACAGAAGCAACAGGATACCCTCCCTCCTTGTTTTCCACTCATCTTTTAGGAATCTGCCAAGGCTTGGTGAGTGGGAACTTCAAAACACCCACCCGGATGCCTATGCATTCATCAATTCATCAATTCTGATAAAACAACAGGAACTTAGAAGCAATTTTAAATTCCCAGATGGATTTAGAAAATAATAAAACTTTGACATTTTATGAGAGTATTCTTTAAGGTCATGTTTTGGCATCAGAGGCCATACGGGGGCCATACAAATTAGAGCATGGGAAGAAATCTGCATAATAAAGCTGAACTTGATGACATCCCTTGTGCTCCTTCTTTTCTATTCTTAGCTTCTTCCCATGTTCCTTTTAAACGAGAAATGGAGCTCTCTCTTTTGAAGATAAATCTGGAAGCAGCCTTGAATCCAATTCAAGGGTAAGTTCCCGAAAAGCTGGCCACCAGTAAGTCCTTGCCCAGTCCTTCAATTTGGTAAAGAGATATCGAAACTATCTTCATCTGTTGAGTAGAGCCTATGGGTCTCTAGGTAACTCCTGTAGTCATTACTTGAATTGACACTGACCTTGAATCTGAAATTAATGAATGTGTACATAGCTGCATTTTAAAATTGCTTTAGCATTGTTCTCATAGAAAGGCTCATGGAGGATTAGGGAATTGGAAATTAGGTCTCTAGGGTATCAATAAGGAGGATATATTTAATCGTTTGAGTGATGGTTAAATAAGTTTGGAGGATAGTATTTGAAGAATAATATTGTTTTCCAAACTTACACTTATGGAATATGCCCACCTTTGTCATGGTTCACTGTTTCTCTTGACTCAGGGATTGAATTCAGAATGCAGGATGTCCTTGAACCTCAAAGTTTACTTCAAGCATCACAGTGGCATGAAAAGGGAAATGTTTAAACTTTCATTTTACAGAGAGGGCATGGAGGGCAATTAACATTTATCAATGTTTGCTGTATGCCTGGCACTGTGCTAGTAACATTATATTATTTCTTTATTTAATAAAAAAGAATGTGGTGGCAACATTTAGCACCAATGTGTATGGATTTAAGGCTTGGAGGAAGGCACATGAAATGCAGGATGCCCAATCACATCTCTCCTTTTTCTCTCATCTCAATTCCCATAGGCATGATGGCTATACTTCTTTTAGTCACTCTATTAAACGGTACTTTAAAACAGAGCTTTTAGGAGATGCTCTGAATTTGAAATTCACCTATAATGATACGCTGTCCTTAACCACACTCTCTAGAGAAGACACATGACTATTACTCTATCAAATCTTTCTTTTTCATTATCTCTTAGCATTACTTACAATTCTATATTTCTCTTGTGCGTTTTGTTGTAGTTGTTGTTGTTGTTGTTACTATCTAGAACCTTCTAGAATGCAGCCTATCTTGTTCTCTACTGTGTCCACAGGGCCTCAGTGATGGGCACAGAGTAAGTTTCAGATGTTATTTGTTGCATGAACATACGTAGTCCACCTTTATCCTCGATTTCTCTTTCTGCGATTTTAGTTATCAGTGGTTAGAAAATATTAAGTGGAAAATTCCAGAAATAAACAATTCCTAAGTTTTAAATTGCCCGCCTTTTTGAGTAGCATGATGAAATCTCGCGCGATCTGGCTCCGCCCACCAGGGGAGGAGTAGTCTCCCGTAGCTTCCCTCTAGACAACGCTCCCCACCATTAAGTCACTTAGTAGCCGCCTCACTTATTGAGTCGCCTGTCGAAGTTTTGCAGTGCTTACGTTCAGGTATTATTTTACTTACTAATGGCCCCAAGTGAAAGAGTAGTGTTGCCGGCAATCTGGAAATGTCTCAGAGAAACGTAAAGTGCTTATTTTGTATCGTCAGAAGGTTGATAGAGCTTTGTGCTGCGACATGGTGTCTACTTCACGTTCACCTCACTTCATCTCATCACATACGTATTGTATCACCTGACATCATCATAAGAAGGGTGAGTACAATACAGTAAGATATTTTGAGAGGAGAGAGAGAGGCTGAGAGACTATATTCTTATAACTTTAATTACAACATATTATAATTGTTTATGTTATTGTTATTGTTGTTAACCTCTTCTATGCCTAATTTATAAATTAAACTTTATTGTAGGTATGGGTATATAGAAAAAAACAGTATATATAGGTTTTGGTACTATCTGTGGTTTTAAGCATCCACTGGGGGACTTGTAATGTACCCCGAAGGATAAGGGGGGATAAATGAATTAATGAAAATATTTAGGCAAATGATAGTAACCACACTAACTGGCTGATTGGTTTGGATGAGACACTGATGTTTAGAAGAAATCAGATCTCTCGTTGATGGTGGCAGAAATCTCAAACTTTCCCCATGAGTTCACAGTAATATAAGACTGAACTTACTTCCAACCTGCTATTGTAATGTCTGATGCGTTACTTAGCTCACTAAAATATGCTCCCATTTTTTTTTTGTAGTTAATATTTCCTTAGTGGGGCACTACCACCAGACACAATGCCAGCCACTGCAGAAACTGGAATAAAATAATAAACGGGGCTAATATTTATTGAGCAGTAACTATATGCCATGAACACTTGTGTAACCTTTCCTACTATATAATATTTTATTACTTGGATATTACATAATTTAAAAATCTTTTCATCTTTTGATGGACATTTAAGTTGTTTCCATTTTTTGCTATTCATACTTACGAACATTTTAATGCATGTCTCCTAGTGCACAAAGGCAAAGATTTCTCTAGGGTATTGTTTCTCAAGTTGGACAAGGAGCTTAGCCTACATTCTAGACCCATGGAGTCAGAATCTCTGTGGATAAGACCCAGAAATATGGATTTTAACAAGCAAGCTTTCTAGGTGATTATGATGCCCAGCAGAACCGCCTGGGGAGCTTTCAAAAAATACCAATGGCTGAGCCCTACTGAGAAATGATTAAGTCATAATTACTCAGGTTGAGGCCAAGTGCTTCTACAGTGCTGCCAGAGTTGAGAACTATAACTATTGGGTATGTAAGTAGGAATGAGATTTTCAGGACACAGAATATAGGTCTGTTCAATTCTACTACGTAAAGTCAAATTGCTTATCCAAAATGGTTGTCCTACTTTATGCTCCCACCAGCTGTTTATGAGAGTTCCTGTTGCTTTGCCTATTCACCAAAACTTGTATTATTTGACTTTTTAATTGTGCAATTTTGATAGGAACGAAATGGTATCTTATTATAATTTAAATTTGCATGTATTTGATTAATACATGTGCATCTTTTGATATGTTCAAAGGCCATCAATGTTTTTACTTTTGTGAAATGCCTGTTCATATCTTCTTCCACTTTTTCCCTGCTGGCTTGTCTTTTTATTGATTTATAGTAATTCTCTATGTATTCTGGAAGCTTACACTTTGTCAGTTACATAGGGAGCAGCTATCTTCTTTCTCCTAGTTTTGGCTTATTTTTTAATTCTCTTTATGGAGTATTTTGATTAACATAAATTCTTTTATGTCATTTAATTTCTCTCTCTGTTAGTGTTTGTGATGTGGTTTTATTTTTTATTTTTTTGTGCTATTTGAAAAATCTTCCTGCTCAAAGTCCAAAAGATATTCTCTATACTTTCTTCTAAACATTTTAAACCTTTGCTTTCACATTTAAGTACCTAATCCATCCAGAATTAAAAAAAAATCAGTGGTCTAAGGTAAATATCCATTTTTACTACTTTTCCTTTTGGATAAACAGTTGTCAAATACCATTTACTAGTTAAACCCATCCTTTCCCTACTTAATTGCCAGCCAGCTTTGTTCATGTATCTGTTTTAGGTAAATGCATGTGTCTGTTTCTTAGCTGTCTATTTTATTTGTTGATCTTTTTTTCCAACCATGAGCCAGTGCTTCACTGTTTAATTTTAATATGTTATAACCATTCTTGATACAATAGTTGGGAGCCAAGTTCCCTACTTGGTTTTTCTCTAAGAACATCTTGGCTATTCTTAGTACTTTGCACTTTAATGACTTAACAATTGTAAGAGATCATGAAAAGTCTTGCAAGAATTTCTATTAGAAATGCACTGAAACTTTAGATCAATTTGGGGATGTATAGCATTTTTAAAATGTTGACCCTTCCAATTAATGAAGATTTATGTCTCTATTTAAGGTTTTTAGAATGGCTATCAATAAAGATATATATTTTTCTACATAAAGTCCTTACAAAATTTTGCTGGATTTGTTGTCTGGATTCTTAATGTTTTTGTTGTTATAAATAATGTCTTTGCTTTTTTGAACTGTTGGTATCTGTATATGAAAATGAAATTGATTTCTATATATTAATCTTATACCTGAAAATCTATCTAAATTCATTAACTAATTCTAATAATATTTCAGAAATTATTTTACATTTTTTGCAAACAATTATATCTTTAAATCATGTACTAGAACACCAAGGTACATAGAAGTGGTGATAGTGGTCATCCTCGCCTTGTTCCTGATTTAAAGGTATTAGTGTTTTCAACATCTCATCATTGAGTAATATATTTGTGGTAGGATTATTGTCTTTTTCTTTTTTAGCTATTCCTGAGTAGTATAAGAAAGTTCCCTTCCAGTCCTAGTTAGCTAAGAAGTTTATCTTGAGTAGTGTTTGAATTTTATCAATTGTTATTTCAGTCTGTATCAGAATAATTATTTGGGTTCCCCTCACTCTTTAGTTCATTAACATGGTGAATTAAAGTAATAGGTTTTCTAAATTTCTTTATCTGTTCTTTGACATAAATTATTTAAACATTTTTTTCAAAATAGAGTTATTTTTTGGCTTTGATTTTTCACTTTATCATATTGTAGTAAGAATATGTGGGCTGTAAAATACAGATTTTTGGAATTTTTTGAAACTTGCTGTGTGTTCTAGAATGTATTCAATTTTTATAAATGTTTTATGTCTACTTGAAAAGCATATCTATTTTCCAATTGTTGGGTGCCATATTCTAAATATATGTACTAGATTTTTAAATTGTGTTGCTTAATTCTTCTCTATCCTTACTGCAATAGTGAGGATGGCTTAGGTTATAATAAATAGACCCACAATTAAAGTTGACTTCTGGCTCATGTTTACATTACTTTTACTGAAAAATCAGGCGGACAGAGGATCCAACTGCTTCCATGATTGCCTCAGCGGGGGAAAAAGACTTCTGCAGTGTCTCACAGTGGCCATTAAATGCTTTTGCCTGAAGCAATACACATAACTTTTGCCCACATTTTGTTGGCACAGAAAGTCATATGACCAAAAAAGCCACACCTAACTTCAAGGGGCAGGAAAGTGTCTTCTTACCAAGGAAAAATCATTATTTTTGTGAATAGCACTGATGACCACACTTTCTGAGTTATTTTGTCTACTTTTTGATTACTGAAAAAAAGGCTTTTAAAACTCCTATCATGATGATGGACTCATCAATATATCCTTGTATATTGGGATACTTTTTTCTTTATACAGTATAAAGCTATGTTCTGAGGTGGCTGTAAATAAGAATTCAAGTACTTTCAGAGGAATTATATAATGATAACTTTTGCTCTTCAAAATGTTCTGGCCTTAAATCCCTTTTGTTTGTTATTAGTAAAGATTAACTATTTGGAAAGATTATATTTAGGGAGGCTGGTATATAGACTCCCTCTTTTAATTTTCAACTTTTAAATTTTCTTTTGTCTTAGGTATGTCTCTTATTAAAAAGTAAATTTTAAAAATATGTAACTGGATTGTTATATTGTCTTAAAAATATCTTCCTGAATTTCAAGAAATTTTTCTTTCTTTCTTCCTTCACTCCCTCCCTGCTTCCTTCCTCCTTCCCTTTCTGCCTCATCTTCTTTCCCACTTTTTGGATTGATTAAGATTTCTCCCCTACTTCAAAATTTCTTCTTATTTATACTAGTTTGGAAGTTATATAGTATTTAATATTTTAATGTTTATTCATTTTGACATGAATATATGTTAAAGTACAAATTTAGCCAATCTCTTTGTCCTACTTTTGAATAATACAAGGATCTCAGATTCTTGCTAATCAAAGTTTGATTCTTGACACATCTGGGAACTTTTTAGAAATGCAAAGTTTCCACCCTGGACCTACTGAATTGGAACCTGCATTTTACCAAGATCACCTAGTGACCTGAGTGCATATTGAAGTTTGAAAAGCTCTGCCTTAGAATGTATTTAATCCAATTACAACCTTCTTAATTCATATGCTTTTAATCTGACCGGATCATTTTAAACCCTACAAATTAGACTTCATTGTTACTATTTTATGCAGTTAATATTTGTTTAGAGTTACCCATGTTTACCATTTTCTTTGCCCAGCATTTCTTCTTGCACATCACATCTTTTTTTTCAGCTCCTTTCCTCTTTTCTTAGATACATCTTTTAGAAGTTCCTTTAGTAAGGTGCTATTGGTAGTGAACTCAGTTTTTGTTAATTGGAAAATGTATTTATTTTCTCATGTTTTTAAAATATCTCATTGCTAAATAACATTTCGAGGTCAACAGTTATTTTTTCTTTGTATTTTGAACATATTTTTATTGTAATTTGACTTCCTTTATTGTTGTTGAGAAGTGATCTGGCAGCTAATTGTCTTCCCTTTGTATTTAATCTCTCTGTCCCTCTTTCTCTCTCTTTTCTCTTTGCCTTCTCCAAAAACCTTCTAATTTATATATGAATATATGAATATAAATGAAAGACATATGTGAAGATACTTATGATAGATATCAATCCCAAGGTTCAAGAAGCCTAATGGACTGTGCTGACACATCCATTAAGGTTCTTGAACCTGGGTATAGGTATCTTTCATCAGTTCTGGGAAGTTCTTACTTATTAGGTCTTTGAACATTATCTTTCCTCCATTTTTTCTCTTCTCTTTTCTGAAACTCATTATATGTAATGATGATACTCATTAGAAGTTGAATCTTCTACTCTAACCACCATATCTCTAAAACTTTTTTATTTTCTACTTTTTTATTTGTGTATAATTACTTTCTAGGTTTTTTCTCATTTCTATCTTCTAGTTTACCAATGCTCTCTTTACCCATATCCCTTGAGTGGAGTCGTTGGTCCACTCAAATTAGCAAATGCTCTGAGAGAAAACATGAACTCCAGAACTGGCTCATGCTACTTAATCACACTTGCATGCCATTTCTGGGCTATACCTTCCCTTTATTTTTGTGTCCCAGTTAGCCATGATTTTGAGAAATGTTTATAATATTTGATACATTGTTTTTATATATTTTATTCTGGGGTAGATTTCTTTACATATGTATTTCACCATATTGCTAGAAATGGAAATTTGAATTTCTCTTACACTTAATGTATTTTGCCTAGTATTTTGGTTGTTTTTGTAATGTGCTATATTGTTCTTAGGTTTCATTCCTTTTGGGCAAAATTCCTATCTGATTCATGTTGAAGTCCTCAAGTTAACTAGTGTACTTAAATAATACTTGTTGAGTAAATGATTTAATAGTTAATGTAGCTTTCTCACATTACTCAAGATCTGATTGTGGGGAAATACCAGGAGAAGGAATGCCATGAATTTAACCATTAAGAACTCAAGTACACACCAGTTCTACAGGGAGAAATGCCTGTTCAAATCCAAACTCTTTTTTCATCTCCTGTTGGACAACTTCCTAGGTTGAAGAAAATTAGGAAACAAAATATTTTCTCTAGATGCTGACAGAATTGTACAAAAATTTATTTTCCATGAATTATTTTACATTTCTAATTATTTTTAAAGGACTACTAAAATAGTTTTCAAGTTCCAGATCACAAAAATTAAAATGCAAATAAATTATATAATCAAGGAAGACACTGAAAGGTAGATGGCAAACAATCTTAGAAAATTATCCTTTCTCTGGTCTTCTACCTCATCTCATCACATAGCAGCTCTTGGTCATATAAGTTCCAGTTGAGCATAGTCTTTCCAATTTTTTCATATTTAAACAATTAGAGAACAAAATCCTTACATCTATATATCAGTTCCAAATATAAAATTTTTTATAGTCAAAAATGACAACATATTAGCAACATCATCTAAAGATGACCAAATCACTCAGAATTAGATGCATCAAACTCCTTATTTTATGAATTAGACTTAGGATTTAGGATAAGGCTTACCCCTAGATGAGTTTCTACTCTCAATATCCAAAGATGGCCACAGAGTTTATTTCCATGTATGAGAGAGCAATAAAATGTTCAAGCCTATAGCCATGGCAAAAAACTTATGGTTAGGAAGGGTTTTTACCTAACATAAGAATCAGCCTTTAACCTAAATGAAGCACAGGATGAGATATTCACAAGGACTGAAAAGACATCAAAATAATATTGGTGAGTCTAATGATAATATTTATGTTTATACTTATTTACTTCTGTCTAATTAGAAAAACAACAAAAATAACCCTTCAGTACATTAGGATAATGAGGAAAGTGCAATTTAGTGCTTCACTGACAACACAGAGTCCCTGTATCTCCGCCTATTCAATTTTTGCACCATTTGACAATATTGGCCCAGACCATCTCATCAAAAACTTTCACTTCTCCCTTGGTTTCTAGGATAGTAAATTGTTTTGGTTCTCTTTCTATCTTTCTGTCTGCATCTTTTCTCTCTCCCCTCTCTCCACACCCTGCCCTCAGCCATTAAATGTTGGCATAATGTGAGATTTTATAGTTCATCATGAATCACCTCATTAAATCTCATACTTGAACTAATTCCAAGTCACCGTCTCTATGTGTTTCTTTTAGTTCTCTAGGTCAGTGTTTCTAATTGCCTACTTAACGCTTTCAGCATGACATCCCACAAGAAACTTCAATTATTCATGCAAAAGAGAAATCATAATTTCCCCATTTCACATCTATTCACCTGATCTAGAAATCTTAGTTTTGTTAATGTCTCACTTTCCTTTACCAGTCTCATATAATTATGGCCAAAATTCAGTTAAATACTATACAACCAACAGTGTACTTCTCTGCTTTTGCTCATGACATTCCCTTCTCTTGAAATTCCAGTAAAAATTCAACTTATTTTTAAGAGCTAACTCTAAAATTGACACTTCTATAAGTCTCTCTCAATACCCCTCAATGAAATGAATCATTTCTTATTTTTAATTTTGTGAGTTTTCTTTTACATATCACTCTTTTGGTAAAATAACTGCATGCACATGTAAATCCCTTCCTATAAATTGTGAGATTGAGGGTGTGGCCTGTCTCTTAATTGTTTGTGTATTTCCCACTGAACCTAATATAATGCCATGAAGTGTTAGGCTTTCAATAAGTATTTCTAGAATGAAAGATATTTGCATGAATATTCTACCTGTTTCAAACCCAACCAAGAAAATCTACCAATACTGGGGGGTGCGGGGGGCGGGGGGAGAAATAAAAAAGAAAAAGAAAAAGAAAAAACAGAAGATAACCCCCAAAGAGAACTTTTATGTTTATTTATACTAAGGCTGTTAAAATGAGAGTCGCTTTAAAAAATCCTTTAATTTAGTATGGGCTCTAAAGTCAATAGAAAAGGCAACTTTAATATGGATAAGCTCTTAAATGGTGATGAAACAAAGCAGGCAGAGACTACCCCCATCCCCACACCCTGTCCCAGCCCAACAGACACACACACTCAGAATTTGGCCAATGCAAGAAAGACCCAATATTAACTTCAATTCAGTGTAACATATGTTTAGCATTTACTATATATGAGGCATTTGGGGGCAAAAACACAAATGAGACAGTTTTCAAAGGTGTTCTTCTAGCATTACTTTTGCTTTACCAAAAAATTTTCCCTTTAACTGAGAATGACTCTTGTTTCTAACCAAGAACCAATGATATTATTCACAGGATAATTTTATTTTTTCTGATAATGTTATTAGCTACTTGAAGTACAGTTACACTTTCAGAGACAGATTTAAAGGTGCTATGGTAACAGAACGGTTAATGATAGGAATCATGTTAACAATCCTATTAACTTTAGAAATATTTCTAAGTATTAGATAATGCAGAGTGCACTTAAAGATAATACACTTATTTCTCATAAAAGTCTGAAATGTCAGAAATTTGCACTTACCCCCATTAAACAAGTTGCCCAAAAGAAGGAATCCACAAATTTTCTTGAATGATTCCTAAAGTATGAGCACAGTAATCACTCAATTTTAAATTATGTGCAAAATCAGAATTAAAAATCATCCTCTTAAATTGACTGTTTTTAGATTTGTTATCCACTTTTAGGATCTCATAATACACTTTTATTGCTTCTGTGAACCACAATGTACATGCTGTACTGTCTACCTCCAACAGGAAAAAACTACTTTTTAACACATGCAATTTAACAATAATAGCCGGGGAAATTTATGTCTGAGTCCTAGAACTGGAATTTCCTGCATTATGTGTATTCCATTTTGGAAATATGGCTGGTTTGGCAGAGTGAAAAATAGATGGCTTTGGCTCTGTTGAGAAATAACACTCTGAACTGGACCACTGTGAATCCTGGGGGTTTAACTTTTGTGTTTGGTGAGTTGGGCTGAGTTCTGGAAGATGAGCATCTTTGGTGGACATCAGTAGATGTGCTAGAAAAGAAGTTATAAATTGGGTACCTTTTGGGAAGAAACAGGGCAGAAAAAATGAGTATCTAAACCATAAATTTATGTAATTATTTACATTATGGTTATAGTAATAGTTATCCAAGAAGAGAGAGCTGTGTCACATGTCATGTCTATCAGTAACCAACTAATTCATTTAGTAAATGCTTGTGATGTCATGGGGCTGTGTACTAGAGATGAGGACACAGAGTCCAGTAAGACATGGCACTTTGTTCATGAACCTGTTAATGCTAGTGAGTTTAGTCTTATTAAATTCTTTAATCGTCATCAGATCAGATATTGCTCGTAAAGGTGGGTTGCATTCCAAGTTAGAAGATAATTTAGCTTCTGAACTTGCATAATAAAGTAGTAACCTAACTTCTGCTTATCACATATTTAAAACTAGACTTGACCATATAATTTATCACCTAAACTAGGGTCATTTTGAGAGTGAAAGGAAGTTACTTACAATTATGCCAGGGTAGCAGGCATAAACCAGGAGAGAACCTAGTTTATATATGGTCAACCTATAAACCCAGAGACTGTCCCTTAATCAATAATGTATGCTACCCAATTCAGGGCTCTTATCATGGAGAGAAACTAATGCAGGGGTCCTCAACTCCTGGGCCACAGATTGGTACTGGTCTGTGGCCTGTTAGGAACTGGGCCGCATGGCAGGAGGTGAGTGGCTGGCAAGTGAGCAAAGCTCATCTGTATTTGTAGCCACTCTCCAATGCTAGCATCACTGCTTGCACTCCACCTCAGATCATTAGGCATTAGATTCTCATAGATGCATTGGTCCATGCTGTCAAAAAGTTTAGGAACTGGGACTCTAATCTAGCCACTTTCTGAAATGAATGGCTAACAGATGTGGTATTATATGGAAGAGTATGGAAGACATGTTATTCATGCACTTTTCCGGGTATTGCCAGCTCATCATTTCCTCATGATCAGGGAGGATCAGAAGTTTCCATATATGAAGCATATTAGCTTAATCTCCTACACAGCTGTCATCTTTAAATTATGTTTTATTGTTCTGAGTCAGTATTAAATGTCAGTACGAGAAAGAACTGTGCAGCCATGTGACTTCACATTTGTGATTATGATAAAAAACGTTGAAAAATGTTCCCGTTGTGTCATATAACAGTATGTAAAAGGGTCCATATGCTCTCTCCTAGAATGTTCGCTCTCTTTTTAAGAACAAATGAGCTCCTTTCTATCAGCTAAAGATTTATATAGGGTTCTAATTTGTCCATTTGTGTCTGGCTCCCAGTGGTCAGTCACAAGAATCCATCCTTGAGGTGAAACATTTACTTTCTACTAATTTTCATGTTTGGTTTTATCTCATTTTTGATGTGCCATTGTCTTTCTTCTAAATTGGTTAATTATCCAACATTTTATCTTTTAATATTTAATAATTTCTAATTACTGAATAAAGTTTTGGTAATTGTAAAATATTAAATTTTGCCCTGGTGTTCATGGTCTGCATATCTGACCTCAAGCTCCTGGTTATTTGACTCCCTAATATTATCCCTCATGCACTCTCTCCATGTGAACTTTGTGCTCTTTCTAGTACATGTATCATACTTTTTGCCTTTGTGCTTATGGTCATGCTGTCCTCTCTGTTTGGGGATTGGAAGAGAGATTGTTAATATCTGTAATGGGGAATAGAATTGGGAGTTTATTGAGAGAAGAATAAAAAGATTGTCCATCAGAATATTTGTAACCCACTGGAAGAGAAATATTTGGAACCCACTGTACATGTTCTGGCCTGGTGCCATTATGCTTTATTTTCTTTTTTGTTACATCAATTAACCCATTTATTATAGGCTAGCCATGTTTCAAATTGTGGAGCCTCTACTGGTCTTTCAATTCCTTCAGTCTTCTGATGGAAGACATTACTATGACAGCAGAAGTGGTGTTGTAGGTCCAGGCACCACTAGCTACAGTGTTCATGCAGGAAACACAGTGCCAGATCCCCACAGCTCTTATCTTCATCTTGGTTTTGACACAGAAGGAGCAAGTGTATTTGGCGTGCTGGCTGATTTCAATTTTCTTTCCATTTTTCTGAGGGAGGCGCCATAATGGGTCCCATATTTACCAACGATACCAACCTTCTTGATGCATTTAGCCATGTCGCCGCCAACTAGGTTGGAATCCACAGAGCCCATTATGCTTTCAATGTGAAATACTTGTCCTGGAAAATTTACCACTTGAGTAAGCAGAGACTCATTTTTAATATATTTTTTTCCTGGGGTATGGGAAAAGTGAGTGGTATGGAGATAATACAAATCATGTGTTAGACACTGGTCTGCTAAAGCCATCTCCTTCTCTGGATAGTCAGTCAAATCTCTTAGGCATTTGCTACCTGACTTCTACCCTCCAAAGTCAAAAGTCAAGACATATGCCCCCAAAAATAGTATTGCAAAAATTTACCTCATGATTATAATTCTATAATCTTCTCAGATAGGAAGGAAAGAATGGGAAATCTTTGGAGTCATTTCCACATATGACTATGCATTCAGGGTCTAAATATTTTTGTAAAGTCACAAAAGAAAAATGTAGAAAGAAAACATGATATATGGCGTAATATTCACAAATACTAATTTTTTCCATTGCCCCTTCCTTATTTATTTTCTCCTTTTTTTTTTGTTGTTGTTATTCATTTTTTAGGATGGGTGTTTGGACTGAGTTCAAGCACATTGCAAAGGAATGGTGGAAAGAGACTGTGGTTAGCTAGGTTATACTGAAAGACAGCAAAGAAATCAAATACCCACATTGGCAGTGGCCTAGAGACCTTCCAGTGGATACTGGTTTGGTATAAGCACAAAAGATCCATGCACAGGGGCTTGAAATTGTGGTTAGACCCATTTACTTTTCAACACATGAGGAAGTTGGGAACAGAAGTCTGAATTGTCACTGAGAGGCAATCTTTAAGCTAATTAATCAAGCGAGGGGATCCAATGATCAGGAAGTGGTGGCAGCAGGGTCGGTTTTGCACTTTAGGCCTGCAAGCAGGGCTTTAGATTATCCTAGTAATTTGACTGTTGTATGGTCTCAGAGAGAGTTGTTTGCCATCTCAGCATACCTGTTTGCAAAGCTGTAGAATGTAGACCTCCTTATCTGTTTTTGTGTTGTACTGTCACTGGTAGTTAGAAAATATTTCACAAAGGTATCTGTATAGTGACAATGGTAGTAGGCTGGAAATACAGATGATTAATTATGATTATGTCAGTTAGGGTAATGGTAAAATGTTAGGAAAAAGTTGTAAAACTGGGAATGTGAAAAAGGGTGACAATGTTCTATTCTATTATACTGAGAGATGAATCTTAAAATAATCTTTTACTAGTTGGGAAATTCACTAGAGAAAGAGGTGTGTCCTACTCAGCTTTGAGCCAACAGTGCCTAGCACACTGAGGATATCACTTAATGCATAAAGACTCTTCTAATCCATCTCCTTGACCTTTGCTATGGTCTGAAAGTTTGTGTGCCCTATATCCTCACCCAAAATTCATATGCTGAAATCCTGACTCCTAAAGTGATATTGCTGGGAGATGGGAACTTTGGGGGGTGATTAGGTCATGAGGGCAGAGCCTCATGAGTGGGATTGGTGCCTTTATAAAAGAGGCCCCACAGAGCTAGCTTGTCCCTTCCACCGTGCGAGGACATTGAATCTGCTAGCACCTTGATCTTGGACTTCCCAGCATCTGGAACTGTGAGAAATAAGTTTCTGTTGTTTACAAGCCACCCAGTCTATGGTATCTTGTTATAGCAGCCCTAATGAGCTAAGCCACCCTTAAATTTTTTTTTTTTTTTTTTACGGAGGTGTGCCTGATAGTATTTTTAAATATGATTGATATCTTAAAGGTCTCTGTGAGAAAATATTTCGTAACCAACTCAGTAATTTATATTCCAAACTATTTTATTTTTAAAGGATTTTTTTTTTTTTTTGCATTCTAACCTAGATCTTACCTGCCATTATTTAAAATCTTTGTTTTGTTCTGTTCTTCATGAAACTGGAACATCATCTTATTCTGTATAAATGCTCTGTTTAAAAGTTAACAGTCCTACCTGGCCATAACTGTCCTCAAGCAGTGAGAAGACAAGTCCACCATACAGAAAACAATCACGGAATCATATGAGACGGATCAAGTGCCTAAATGAATGACCTATATGCGATACATTATAGAGAAGCAACAATGAAAATTATTCACATGGCTATGTGGATCATTCCTTGGGCCAGAGTGTTATTCCTGCATTTGTTGCTGCTGTGCCTTTCGATATATGTATTTTTTCTTATAACTTTTTAATTTGAAAAATTTCAAACTTAAAAGAAACACTTCCTTTACAAAGATCCACATTTGATTTTGCTTTCTCTCTCTTTGTTTCTCACCTTTTTGTTTTTTATTATCACTCCCTGAGGGAGACATTTTAGACATTTATAAAAAATCATTTACCCCATTAAAATTTAAGAGTGCAGATAAGCTGTGTATATATTTATAACTCTTATTATAACTAAGATTTTTTTACTCCCCAAGAACCAATGTTTACTATCTTATTTTTCTGTAACATTTGAGAATAAGTTTGAAACATTGTGTACTTTTCCTTTAAATATTTCAGCATTTATTTTTTAAGTACAAGGACCACCTTACATAATCAAATTAAAGATACCAAAATCTAGAAATTTAACATGGACAAAATATTATTATCTAAATCACACAGTCTGTATTCAAATTTTATCAATTGTCCCATTAATACTGTTTTGTAGCTAATTTTTCTCTACTTAGAATTCCACATGGTATTTAGTCATTATGTCTCGTTAGTCTTATTCTGGAAAATTTCCTCAGTCATTCTTGACTTTGACATTTTTAAAGAGTACATGCTAGAATTTGTAGAATGCCCCTCAATTTGGGTTTTCTGATGTTTGGTCTGGATTAGATTCAGGTTTTGCATTTTTGACCAGAATGCCATTAAAGTGATGTTATGTCTTTCTCTGTACAACACATCAGGAGACACATGATATCTGTGTGTCCTAGTACTAGTGATGATAACTTTGAGCATGTGTTTAAGGTAGTGCATGCCAGTTTCTCTACCATAAAGTTACCATTTTTTTCCTCTTGTACTTAGCGAGTAATTTGTAGGGAAATATCTTGATACTATGTAAAAATCCTGTTTCTCATAAAACTTTCACCCATTTAGTTTTAGCATCCATTAATAATTTTTTAAACCCCGTCATCTGCTTCTATAGTTTTTACTTGAAATTTTGTTAGAGTTTTTTCTTCATCTTCATTTATCTATTTTATTTATTTATGTCAATATGGATTCATAGATTCTAATTTTATTCATTTAGTCATAATCTATGACTATTTATTTTAGTCCTCAAATTGTGCAAAATTTTGCCCATGGGAGCCCCACCAAGCTGGCTCATGTGTCCTCTGACCCTTGATTTTGAATAATAACCATCCTTTTCAGTACCTGAGATAGCTCTTCAACTTATGTCCTCCTTTGTTGAATTCTGCCATGATAAGAGACAAGAAAAATGAAACATTGAATCTATAATCAGTAGATTAGGCTGTCGTTGATAGATAAGTGACTTTCAACGTTTGAGCCTCAGTTTACTCATTTGTAATATGCAGCTAGTAATAGTGTCATTATTTAACTGGGTCGTTGTGATCAAATAAAATATTGCATAAGAAATGCTAGAAAAACCATAAAACTTCAATTGTATACAAGATTTATTAGTATTTTTGCTTTTATGATGGTAATGGCATGTCTTATTTTACCAGCAAAATACTTTGGATGAAACAATAGGCAATGACCTAGAAATAAGAATACTTTTGATAAGTACTGAGGATCTGGATGTTATAATGAAGTTTTTAGAACTGTTCCATTTTCCAGAGGACTTCAAATACACTATTTTCATTCCTTTGATAAAATGCGAAATCATGAGGTGTGGAATTGTCTTTGTAGAATATTATTATTGCCTTAGTAAATCCCTGCCTTTCATTTAAACATTGGCACCTGTTTGATGTACATAGTTCACTAGAAAGGCATTTGCTTACAGTCTCATTTATCCTGTAATGTCTGGAAAGCCTGAGAGACTGAGGTGCAGATAAAGCTGCTTGGAAAAGTCTCGTCCCCTGAGAGCAGAACTTTTTTCATTGGTTCTTTTATTTTGTTTGTTGTCAGTGTAGTCCTTACTCTTCAGTCTCAGAAAATCCCCTGGAAGTTTTGCAATGCTGGGGAAGAGGCATTTCTTGGAAGTTAAGTTTTTCCTTGAAGAGTCTTGGGCTAACTTATTATTCAATGAATAAACTGTCTTTTACTTGGTTGCAAACATTTATACAATTACCAGAGAAAAGAGAATTAATTTGACAAGTGGTATATTACATACAGAAATCTTCACCTATTTTGGGGGTGGTCCTAGTAGGACTGCGAATTTGTTTCAGATCACCTCAGTTGAACTTTGAGTTCTGGCAAAACCTAATAACCCAAAAGCAAATGCCCCTTGATTCTGCCTGGGCTTGTTGGCTGTCAGGTCAACATCTTGCCAGATCTCTAGGTTCTGAGCTCAGGTGGGAGAGGTTTGAGTGGTATTTAGGTCAGGTCCTTCATTTTCATAGCTTTCCTAAGCCCAGTGATTACTCCTGCAAACACTTTGGAACTGTATGTTAGAGAACTATAAAATAGAAAAACTCAAACAATAATCCAAGACTCTTCAACTTACCTACCCCTCACCAATGCCATATGCTAGTTTACCTGGTAGAGGGGCAATGATAATGAGGCGAGGACAGTATTGGTGTTTCTCAGTCTTAATAATTATATTAAATGAGCGTTAACTATTTATATAGGCCTGTGAAGGATACAAGAAATTTCAGACACAGCCCTATTCCTCAAGAAATTTTTAGTCTAGTCTCTTACTTTCCCATAGCCTCACTTTGAATACACCTTACTTAGTTTTTATCATTTGACCTTTTGAGTCTATAGAATAAGTCCCTGAGGGTGGGAAGTTCTCTGCTACCATCTTGTGCATGCTTTAAGAAAACATTTCTAATCTTTTCTCCATGTACTCACTGTTATTCAGGATTGAGACTCCATGAGAAACAGTTTATGGCAAATTAAAGAAAAGAAGCCTTGAACTTCCGAGTTCATTTTTCTCTCCACTAGCATAACGTGGCTATGGTAGATTGAAAACAAAAGCCACAACATTTTGCAGCTCCTCCCATCATAACTGCAGTTATTTCCTTGCCCTTGGAATTTGTGTTGGCCGAATGTTTTGCAATGTTTTGAATGATTTGTAAAAGGCGACTATAGCAGTGTGATATAAAGAGACTTGTAAAGAACTTGCACATTAGACCTCACTCTCTTACTGCTATTGGAACCCTGTAACTGCCACCCTGTGAACAAGCTGGGGCTGGCCTGCTGAACAGTGACCCTGTATCACTCAGCGAGCCAAGCTCCAGAAGCGGAAACACCTACCCGACTGGTAGCTGACAGCAAAGGCATGAGTTAGTAGAGCTGAGATCAGCTACAGAACTACTCAATTGATCCCAGCTAGAATTGCCATCAGATAAGAATGGTGTGCTGGATAAATGATTGTTGCTTTAAGCTACTATTTTTAAAAAACTTTTTATTTTGATTCACAAAAACTAAAAATAGAATAAAGTCTGGTGTACTCTTCACCCAGCTTTTCTTAATGATAGCGCATCATCTATAGCTATAGGACTTTACTTCTAAGACAAAAATTAGTCTAGAAATTAAAACTAAAATTTAGATTTAATGTGAATGTTAAAATTTGCCTTTAGATTTCTCTTCAAGATGGCAGAATGAGTACATACATAATCTTCTTGGCTCTTAACAGAGAACAATGATTTAAAAAAGCACAAGTTATACAGGCCAAGTCTGGGTGGAGCTGTCCTCATGTCCATGACTATAACTGATTAAGAGACACTTCATTGGTACTCAAAAAATGCTCCTACAATGACAATTAGCACTAGTGATAAATTATATTTTTCCTTGTCATGTTGATATCGCTGCTCTCATCCTATCATTTCTTATTTTTTAAAAAAGAGAAAGAAAACTTATGTTTGTTTATTTGTTCATTTGTTTGTTTTGGTAAACACAGCCACACTCAAAAACAAGAAGATAAGATCCAATGATCTGGAGCTAACAGAAACCTATAATGGGAACAAAAGCTAAAGACAATTGGTTCGTAGGAAACAGATACTGCATACAAACAATAATGAAGGCTGAGCTTCAAAGATCACTTGGTAACAAAGACATTGCTCATCCCTCTAAAGGCAAAATACCTGAACTGGTCTCCCCAGATCAATGTTTATAGCTTCTGACAATCAGTAGACATGAAAAATTCCACTAACTACCCATCATTGGATCCTGATTCCTGTGGTTTTGGGGTGAAGAAGAGCCATCTGGGTGAAAATAGGAGCCAGACCCTGGTGCATCTAGTCATAGCCCTTAACATGGTGTTACCGGTGGTGGCTGGGAAAAAGATAACTGTATCTTGGTTTGGTGATACACACCTGAATTGCTAGGTTAAGAGAACCAACCCTTAAACCACCTGACAGAGAGGGAGGCCTACTAGAAAAAAAACTTTCAGGTAAGATAAGCTTTCAAACAAAATTACAAAATACATAAGGAAATTTTCTGTCGTGAGGATAGTCAGCAGACCTAAGAATATATAGACTTCATAGATGAAGAACTAGAAGTCTATTGAATCTATAGATTCAACACACGAGGAATTAGAAATAATGGTGTAATATAAAAATATGTTAAAGTAATTACTTTGGAATCATCAAATAAGAAAAATCATTAAATAGAAAATGAGAACAAGGATTATTAATCAAGGACAGGCAGGTATTAAAAAGATTCATATAAAAACTTTGAAAATGGAAAGTATACTTACTGAAAAAAAAAAATGTAGCTGATAAGGTAAACTGTAGACTAGCCATCTGGGCCAAGACTAGAGTGAGGCAAAGGAGGCACCCAGGGTGCAAATTTCAGTAGGCATCTACTGTCAGGTTCAGACCTTGAGCTTGCACAGCCCGAGAGTGAATGCCTCCTGAAACTGTGCACTCTGGGCACCATGCTCTCATTACCCTTGTCCCAACTCTAGTGCATATGGCCGAAGAGAAAATTATGAATGAGAAGATAAAACTGAAGGATTAATCTAGAAAACAGAAAAAGAGTTTTAAAATACAAAAAGAGAAGTTGAGAGACATGGAGAAAAGCTCCAAAAATATCTCTTAAGAGTGCCAGAAGGAGAGAATAAAATAATAGAGAAGAAATATTTAGAGATAACCTGAATATTTACCAGAACTAAGATATTAATCCTTCAGTTGAAATAGTTTGTCTTTATGAGATCTTAAACGATTCATTATAAACTACTGAAAATATGAGTCCCCCAAATTCCTGATTGTCCCCTGACCCAGGCCAGTTTAAACGAGTTGAAAAAATTCAATTTAATCTCCAGGCATTGGCACATTAAAAAGGATTGTGGATGGCACAGATGAATTGTGGCCTGAATTTTACTTGTCCGACCAGTAAACATTTCTTGATCAAGTTTCCAGAATTCCACTGCTTTGAGTAGCAGTGGCTCAATAGTGACTTGATTGTCTCATCACTCAGTGGAGTTTGGGGAAAAGACTTTTGTTTGCAGCTAGCAGTTAGGAGTTAGGCTTGAGACATGTTTGGGAGCCACTCTATCTATAGGCCTTTCTTCCTTGCTACTGCATATGAAATATTTTCAGCCCCCTGTGCTTCTGTTTTTCTGCTTCCTCTGGCAAGGGAGATGTGTTTTGCTTAATAGACTGCAACATAATAGCACAAATCCTTCAGTAGAGATAGTACTGCTTTAATCCTTAAAGCTGTTTGCTTTTCTTTGCTTCTTATCACAACTAAATATGTAGCTACAGGCAGGAAGATGACCATTTTGGCCCAGGTGATGAACAGTTAAAGAAAGAGATGGGTCATTGCTTATTTTATGCTCAGGTTAGCCCTTATGCCAATATAGGACTAGTAATGGGTGCAAAATTTATGTCTCCTTTTTAATGGGGTTCTTTACGACATGGGTGGTAAACAAAGTCTCAAGTTATGAAGAGGTTTGGGGCAGGTGGAAATCCTTAGCATATAGGAGAGGGAGAATTTTGAATAAATAATTTGAATCAGACTTACAAGTCTCTTTGTTTATTTTCAGGTAATTAAAATGTTCTGAGTTTGGAGGAGAGATAATGCTTTGGGAATTACTCATTTTAAATTAGAGGTTTGGCATCCCTTTTTAGGAGTGAGTAATTAATTTCTTTTGTGGTGTCTGTGTGCAAATAACACAACAAGAAAATAGCACAGAGCCTGCAGTTGAAATGTGCCTGGGAAGAACTGAAAAATGTCACATTGCAAATTGGGGCTTAGCAGATGCTAAGTTGAAAATCTTACATGGAAAACATAGAATTTAAATTAGGACACTGAAAGCTTGGAGCAACGTGTGTGTGTGTGTGTGTGCACGTGCGCACACGCGTGCATGTGAGCATTGTGTGTATGTGTTTGCATGAAAGAAAGACGAAGAGACAGAGATACAGAGATATAGAGTTTGAGAAACAGAGACAAAGAGTTAGGGGAACCAAAAAAAACAAGGAGACACAGACAAAAACAGATGACTTGAGAGTTCGATTAAAAATCAGGAAACAGAACTAGTGAGAGAAAATTTGCCTGGTCCTTATCAAAGCACAAATATAAGACATAAAATAAAGATTGTTTATTATGTGTTAGACGTATTATAGAACGTAAAAAAATATACAATAGCACGGACCACTTCTAAGCAGGAGAAATAGGATATGGAAAGAAGTAGGTTGGTTGTAGCTGTGTAATATGGTAGTGCAGGATTAAAGGGCAGCACATTTCAGGGTTAAGTAAGATTAACTAACTTCCCCAGTTAGATCCCAAGACCTTGCTTATGTGGTCTGGGGTCCTCTTTGTGCAGGGCTTCAGTGAGTTTTATCTCAATGCAGCAGTGTGGTCTGAGGAGCCTCAAAATAACTTAGAAATAAACATCTATCTAACGTTCATCTTCCTAACTCATGCCATCTCAAATAGAAAATACATTGTAGATTGTATGCTCATTAAGAATACACTCATTCTGGACTCAGTTAATGCAATAATCTTTATATTAGGATCTAGCTTTTACATTTCACAAATCGCTTTCCCATACAGCATCTGATTACATCTTTAAGACAAGCCTATATTGAGGATCTATTATTGTTTTGCAGGCAAAGACGCTGCAGCACAGGAATGCTGAAATACTTGCCCAAGGCTAATAGAGCTAGGAAATGGCCTTGAATTCAAGTCTAATATTTTTTCTACTGTTCCATGTGTCTGATTGCCTGCCATATGAAATGTTTTTTATATTCTGCATTTTGTTCAGTTTTCTATTACAACTATGTTAACAAAAAAATGCTAGAGTCCAGATTTATAGAAAAATATCATATCTAATTTCTCTGTTAGAAAGTAATAAAGATCCATAATAAATATGTGGGTTTTTTTTCTCAGTCACAACTTTTATAGAGGGCCACGAGATTTGGTGGTCTTATGTGTTAAAAATCATTGCTGCATTAATCATGTCAACATAATAGATTTTAGGAAGGCTTTTCTGAGCTCCATTTAGGATAGTTTCTTGTTAGTATTGAGTAAAGTGGTTTGACTTTCTGTCAAACTCCATCCAACCAGGAGCAGAATGACCAGTTCCCTGGCCAAACAGAGTGAGGACGGGGGGCTTGCCTTGTCTCTGGCTTATTGCTGCAGTTGGAAGGAACGTGACCCAGAACGTAATATGGGAAAAGGGCACCACATGTTTCCACCTCAAGAAGGTGAGTTTGGGAAATAAAAAGAACCTCATTTCATTTGAATCTTTCAGCTTTATAACCTCAAATTTTCCATTTGAGACTCAGAATTAGACTCAGAAACAGGTTTTGAGAGTCAAAAGGAAAATAAGGGAGACAGAGTCACTTTCAATTTTGGCTTACATTACACATCTTAAAGATGGAAATAATGGATGAAAAGCTGAGTAGATGATTAAAAATAATGCTGCCCTCTTGTTTGGCATTGCCAATTTCTCCTTATATTTATCCCGTGGGTGGTTCTTTTACATTAATGAATATTAATGATGAATGGAATCAGATAAATGTTTATCTCTTTGATTCAGGCAGGTATTCTTCAATAAATGGCTCTCAAAGAAACAATCTTATTGAATTTCCTAAAGATAAAGCTTCGGCAGAGCCATCATTAACTCTGGCATTCAGGTCCCCCCAAAACATTGTGCTTGCCATTGGATACTTCTTAGAGACAGGACTTCAGAAGGTTGGCAAATTCCATATATCTGAGAAATCGGAATCCATATTCTCTAGTGAGATGTATGAATGTTAAGGCGTCTCAGGCTTGACATGCCAGAAAGCTGAATCAGGATGAATAAGTTGATGCTTTTCAAATTCAATAAACTTTAATTTAATCTCAATTATTTACCTAGGTCTCTGCTAGGTGATTTGATATTTGATTATCTTATAGGTGTTTAAAATGGTGTTATTGCCTCCATTGCACAGAGTTAGGACAAGTAGGCTCAGAGATGCACCTTTGTGATAGCTCACAGGTGGCAGAAGCAGCAATCCTTTGGACATGAAGCCTTCACACTCTCCGTTACACCCCTGTGGCACACCAGTCAGGAGACTCCACGTGGTCTGTGACCAAAGGCGCTCTGAGTCACTAGAGAACCTTTGCTTCTTCCAAAATTATTTTTCTAGAAGGCTGGAGAAGAAGTATTTCTAGCACTTGAACATCATGGCATTGGTTTTATAAACAGCAAGCTTCTAAAACGAGGCCTGGGAGAGAGGTTTCTTATTGGGTGGGAGGAGAAATTGAAATCATTACAAAGTATGATATAAAATGCTCTCCAAAGAATGCTTCCAGGGGAAAAAAATGGAATTGGTAGCTTATCTGACTTACTTACCCCAGTAGAAACCTGAGTTGAGAGCCATTTTACAGAGCTGTTTTCAGGTGTGGAAGGTTTTAATATGTGATTTAAATAGCCAAAAAAGGGGGCAAGAGAGTTAACTCTAGAGAAAAAAAGGCCAAGAAACAAAAAAGCAATCAATATGGTCCTTGGCTCAGCAATAAACATAATTTACATAGTCACAGTAATAACTGATAAAACTCTACTGGGAAGATGGAGGAAGGAAGATGGGTGTGGTAATGGAAATGAGGAGGTGATGTGAATGTTCCATCTGAAGTCTCTGGACTGTGAGTACAATTGCTGAGTAAAATGTCAGCCCCAGACTGTGAACAGCCTAGTCTCTAGGTGACTCAGGAGACTGATTCTATTTTGTTTTCTAGCTCTTGAGGCTCTTCAATCCATAGAAAAGGACTTATAATTTTAAACCTATATTCTAAAACTAGAAAAATGTCTCTAATATAACTTCTTCCCAACTTCAATTTTAGAAAACTAACCAAAGAGATTTTACCATAACCTTTTTTTTTTTTTTATAATAAAAGAGTATTAGATTTTTAACTTATTGACATGGATAATAAAACTCCATTTTTACAGATCTCCTGGCCATGATCAACTTTTTGAGGTGTAAATTTGAATCAGGAAGTAATCAGCTTTGAGTTATGGAACAAGTTGCCTCTTTGTAGGCAGATCACTTCCTCTCCCTGGGTATCAGTTTTCTCATCTGTGGAATGGAGTTGAGCTCAAAATCTTTATAGTTCCTTCTAGCACCACATTTATGGTGGCAGAAATGGAGATGCCCATGTATCTGCAGGCCTGACCCTCTCACCTTAGTACTGATGAGGTCTCCTGGTCCCCTGGGAATACATCCTTAGGCTCAGAGCTGGGCTTGCTTTCATGGGAATACTCTCCAGCCCTGGCTGCTCCGAGCCGGATGAGCACAGAAATTCTTTAGAAGGCCTCTGAGGACAAGGGGGCCCAAGAATCTATAGCTGGGTTTCTGTCACAGACATGAGTGTTGTGTAAGGGATGCTTGTGTCCCAAGAGGCTGACTTCTAGCAGCAGTTTTCTGGGGAATCAGCCTTTGTTGTTATCAGGAAAAACAGGCTAACAATATTCTTACATGTTCACACTTGGTCCTCCATCTGGACAAATGATTAATCTGACTTGCAGAAAGTGTTTACAGAAGACAGCCAGTGAGAAGAGTCTCTTGGAGCCAGAGATAAACATAAAATGGCAAAAGGCAAAGCTTTTCAGAATTCCATCATCAGGCCAGGGGCCAAATGATGCTCCTGGGAATGCTTCTGCCTAACAAACCAGGCACCAGATGCTTTCCCAGCCAAACTCTTTAACTGTCTGCATCCCACCCAGGGCTTGAAGAAGCAATGTGGTCAGTGGGTTATCTATAGTCTGTGCTCTACTGAGCCCAACCCTCTAACCTCCTATCATTTGAATTCCATGGCTAATTTTAGTATTGCTTCCAAACTGTTTAACCAGGGATTAAGGGCTCCTTCTGGTACTGTGGCCTGGGGCCTTAGAGAGCCAAGCCCCTCTCAGGTGTAGCATCACCTTGTTACTGATGCATAAGGGCTGGGTTTTTGGTTTGCAGTGTCATCTGCTAGTGGTGGAAGAAGACAGGTGGGACCCTGAGTGACAGTGGATGGAACTCCTACCCACTGTTCTAGGACCAGCCGTCTTGGCTAAAGACTTTGAAGTGAAGCCTCTAATTCGTTTTCCCTTTTATCTTTCACATTCATCCTCATCTCCCCCTCCTTATCCTCTCTGTGCTTCACCTAAGTAGGACTAATTCCTGTCCCCAAGTTCTCCTGGCATTCTCCCACATCTGTAGCTTCTGTACCTAGAGTACCTGTATTTCCTTTTTTAGCTTTCAAAGCCTCTAACTCCCTCACAATATTAACTCTTCCAGGAGATTTTTACAAACCATCCTTTCCCCAGTTAGAAGTCATGCCTGTTTACTCTGTGTGTTTCTGTGTAATCTTTAATTCCAGTGCTTCTGACAGTTGGAGCTTGTGTCAGGCAGCCTGCCTGATGTCTTGCTTCTCTCCCTTCATTACCTACACTGGCTTCTAGCAGTCCTGCAAAATGATCACATTTAATTTCTACCTTTTGTGAAAGTTCTTTTACTTTACACATGTGGTTCCCCCTGCCTGGAATGCTCTAACCTGTACCATCCCATCACACCTTTTTGCCTATGTAATAGTTACTCATCTTTCAAGTGTCATCTTCAATATCACTTTGTCATAGAAACATTTTTGAAGCCCCAGACTAGCTCATATCCACCTTTTATGTGCTCTCACAGGACCTTGTATGTCCCTTCATAGCATTTATCACTATTTTAATGTATTACTTAATTCTGTGCCTATTTGCTTGATGACTAACCCCCAGGCAGGCTAGAATAAAAGAAAAGCTTTGTAAATATAGTACTATATTTTTCATGGTTTTTCCTGAATCCTTAGTTCCCAGTGTGGTGTTAAGCATGAGTAAATGGTCAAAAAATGTTTGCTGAATTAATGGATGTGTGAATTGTATTTCTTCTACTTGAGTCTGAGTTCCCTCACAACAAGTGGCTGATCTCTGCTTCCAGAGCCAGGGCTGGGGGCTCTAGTTGGATGTGGGATTTGCATGTGTGTGTGTGTGTGTGTGTGTGTGTGTGTTTTACAATTTTAACATTTTTTGAGTGTATAATTCAGTGGCATTAAATACATTTGCACTGCTGTGCAACCATCACTAGACCTGGGATTTTGTTGCCAGACGTGTGTTGAAGAAGCTACAAGCAGAGGAGAATCAGGGTGCAAGGTCAGAGAGAGCTTTGAGAATTAAAGAAGAAATGAAAAATAAAAAACCGTCAGGTCTACAGAGGTAGGTGATACAAAAGAAAATTTTGATTTCTATGAAATCACTTTCATAAAAATGGAGTCAGAGGACAGGTGGGTTCCATAGAGACCCAGAGAGGCAAATGTAGTTATGGGAAGCATTCTGTGTGCTCGTTGTAATTGAGTTCATGGGTAAGTGTTGGGATGCTGAAGCAGCCAGGACACCATGTTTTACTCCTTCCTCTGTGTTTAGAATCTCCCACAGTATTGGCATGCAAGAGGCATGTAATGAAATTTTTATATTAAATTGAACTTGTGGTTAATGGTAATGGCAGAGGATGGGTTGGATATTCATAATGTGGCTACTGCCTCCTTGGGCCATAGCATAGGTTAAGTGTGTCTAGAATGATTAGTTGCCTCTAGCTTCTTTTTTCATTCACCTCAAAAACTTTAGCTGTAGTGTCCTTGAGGGACTGTTTTAGCTTCTTTATTTTTCAGGTAGTAATGATGCAGAGAAAATTGAAAGGGTATTGAGGACAAGAAACCAGGTTTGCCAAATGCCCAATTTTTACCCAAGGAGCAGGTCAGCCAGGGAAGCAGGGAGCAAATAAATACTTGTGTCCTTTTGCTAATCTCTGGCACATCTGACAATGCCTATGAACCTCCTTCTTCCTTTTCTACATTCACCCAGCCAAAATGGGTGTCGCAGGAGTGGCGCTCAATGAAGGACCTTTTTTTGTAGCCTCTCACAGGTTTTACTAAATGCCCTTTGACTCTTTTACATCATTGATGTACTTGGACTCACTTGCCAATACCTTTCACTGACACTGGGAGCAAAGAGGGTCAGTGAACGCTTCTTGGAGGAGGCAAGGAGGGGAATGGCCATCATTCTTTGACAACTCCCACTCTCTAGTTGGAAAAAGTGCCACTGCTGGGTGCAGAGTCCAGACCCTCTGAGTAAGAGGGAAAGGGAGAACATTCAGTCAGTAGCACCAGAGATAAGCAGGTAAAATTGGGAACTAGCACGAATATTATAGGGCTGTGAGTAAATGAGCCCCAGCAGTGCAGAAGAAGCAGGTGGCAACACAGTGAGAAATAGGGTTATACAGACCAATTTTGGCCAGAGGATGAAGGATCATGAAAGTTAAGTAAAGATATGAAGGTTTGAGGCAACCAGTTATAAACAGGCATTGAAATTTTTTGAGAATTCATTAAACAAATTTTCTTGAATGCTATTTTATTTCAGACACTAACATAGGCTCTGGGGATACAATTGTAGGTAAGCCTACCTTTAAAGTGCGTGCAGTCTAAAGAGAGAGGCTGTTAAGCACCAGGCAATTATAATGCAGTGCCTACGTGAAAAGGATATGTTTAATATAATCTAAAGATATGAACAGATTAGAAGGGGTAAAATGACAATCATGGAGGCCTGATGTAATGCTTTTGCAATAATTGAATATATAAGTTATTAATATCTTGAATGTGTGGTGGTGGAAATAGGAAGAAATGGACAAAGAGAAAGTGTATTTTTAGGGAAGGATAGTACCTGCAACATAGTTTGGCACTAGTTTGTATTTAATAAAATATCTGAAGGAATTATTGCAGAACTTTGTGACTCTGGATTTCTAAGAAGATGGCAGAAACAAACAGCTACATGTTTTGGGACTTGAGTGATAGAGAGAATGGAGATATTGATGACAGGACAAAGAAGTTGGGGAGAAGGGATGGAAGAGGGTGATATTTTGGAAAGGAAAAAAAAGGAAGAGGCTGAATTTAGCTTCAGAAGACATGTTATGTTTAAAATGATGTTGAAACATCCCATAGGAAATGTCTAGTTTGTAGTTAGAGAACAAAGTAAGCAAGCAAAGAAACAAACAAAACTTGGAAAGAGGCACTGGAGAAAGCATGTTACAACAGGCTTGGAAGTACTCATTAGGGGTTATTAGTCAAGTAATAATAATGAAATACATCAGATTGAGTTCTCTGAGAAAGAAAAATAAAACTATAAAAAACAATGAAGCATCATAATTTGGAAATTACTCACTTTTCTTGTAATGAGTGAGGTCTGCACTCAGTCAGTCTTGCTGCTTGACCTCTTGGTCCCATGTCTGGGGTGAGCTATTCCCTGGCTGCTCACTGCATTCAGCCTTTCCCCCTATATCTTCCAAGGTTGCCTACTCTATGCTGGGGCTGTAGCTCTCAATCCAAGTTTACACGCAAGTAACTAAATATCACCTAGTGTTTTCTAGCCTCTTCTTCCTACTAAATAGACTCTGTCCCAGAATCATGTAGCTGTAAGTAGGATCCTGATTTAAATTGTACTGAAACTCTCTCCCCACAAATAGCCTTAGACCATGCCAATTCCAGACACCTGTATTTTACCACTGCCTAGAGATTTCTGCTGTTCTTTATTTTCTTTCCTCTTTTTTTTCCTTTTCTTTTTCCTTTCCTTTCCTTTCCTTTCCTTTCCTTTCCTTTCCTTTCCTTTCCTTTCCTTTCCTTTCCTTTCCTTTCCTTTCCTTTCCTTTCCTTTCCTTTCCTCTCCTCTCCTCTCCTCTCCTCTCCTCTCCTCTCCTCTCCTCTCCTCTCCTCTCCTCTCCTCTCCTCTCCTCTCCTCTCCTTTTTTTTTCTCCCCCATTGTTCTTTTGATTTTGACTGCTGTTCATTTCACATCAGGCCAGATGGCCCAGACCTAGAGACCAGGACACAAAGATATGATCTGCCTGCCTTGGGGCACACTGTTCCTCACCCCATTGATGTTCAGGTCCCCAACTCTGGCTCATTCTCTCTTTACATCTGCCTCTTTCCCAGCTTCCCCTCCAACTAAAATGCTGGCATACATCCAAGGCTGGGGCAAAATGGGAAATGTGTCGTTTTTGCCATGGCTTTCCTCTGGTCCTAGGAAGAATTGAGTCCTAACCAGGATTGTATGAGTATGTCCGGATTATTTTACCCCTGTTTGTTTTCTGTAGTCATCTCAGCAGGTTCTGAGAATTACTTCCTGTGCTCTCCACTCAGGCTGGTACAAGTGCAAGCCTTTGCCAAATTTTGCCCATTTCTTTTTTGACTCTTTATTGTCATTGGAAGATTCATGAATGCCTGCCACAAATGAGGCAACAATCTAATTTGGAAGCTTACCAATTCTAAACAAATCAGCATTCCAGAATGGAAATAAAGGAAATCATTGTGGAAACTAAGAACTGTTATGTTTTAGATTTTTTGAAAAAAAATGTACAATATACATATTTTTATTAATTGTGGATTTTTGTAAATGTTCCAGCCATTAACAGTGAGTAAAGTAACTTAAACTGTAATAGCAAATCTTATTTGGCAATTTTATTTACAGAAAATTATTTTTTGAGTAATATATGTTTTTGAACCCAAGTTCAAAATTTATGAGTATATAGTAAAATGAAATATTCTCATATCCTACCCCCCAATTTTCCAGTTCCCTGCATCATGCCTAGCATCCTACCACTTATATAATTTTTACAGAGATGGTCTACATAAGCATACATATATACAAACACACATATACATTTCCTTCAAATGGTATAATATTATGTAACAATCTGTATTGTTTTTGTCACTTACTAATCTCTTAGAGGCTATTTACTGTAAGTTTAGAGTGTTGCATTATTATTTTTAAAAGTTTCAGAGCATTCTGTTGGAATGTATACAATTTATTTAACCAATTATTAGTAAGTAAAAATGTACTTATTAATTGATTAAAAATTATTTGTTTTTTCCAATCTTGGTTATTAAAATATTGTTATAATTAATATTTTTATAATCATTAAGATAACCCAGGGAAAATTAAAACAGTGCACTTATGCAAGTATAACCACAAGATAATTCTTAGAAATATTATGTCCAGGTCCAGGGAGCATTTAAAATTTTCATGGATATTGCTAAATTGTTCTCCATTTATACTAAATTGCTTGCTCTCCGTTTATACTCCATTGGTTTTCACTGATGTATGAAAATGTCTGTTCCTTTGCATCATTGGTCAATTTTACAACACAGAAGCTTAACAACAAAGTTACTATACAAAGTCAACTTAGTAAAAAATGATGTTGCCAAATAAGCCTAATATTTCCATTTTAAAAATATTAAACATTTGATCTAAGGCTAGAATTAGCCTCAGGCATAAGTAAATGGAATAAATCACTTTCCACAGAATAATCTGAAAAGCTCTCAAGGCCTACTGGTGATTTTTTTCTTAATATCTGCTATGGACTGAATGTTTGCGTATATTTTTCTTAATGTACAAAATATCCTAAAAAGTTGAAAGTGAAAATTTTATAAATTGAATCAAAAAGTGATGTATCAGTGTTGCTTATTTTTGTGAGCAAGGAATGTAGTAAATTCCTTCACAAAGAAATTTTTTTCAAAGAAAAATAAAACTTGCTGTTTTGTCTATAGTACAAACCTGAATTATGTTTGCTTACATGAAGTATACTGGCTAGTCTTTCTTTTATGCATTTTTTCTAATGTCACCAATATAGTTTTTAGAAAACAATGGGTATTTAATAAACAGTATTGTCTGATTCCCTTGATTAATTTATGGTCAATTATTCTCTATTCATGGGCCTAGTTATTCTTAATTCTTGTGCTCCTACATCTAATGGGCTTTTGGGACTATATAGTGCATTACTAAAAATCTGTCAATCGATTTAATATGATGTTTATGAAAATATCATATTGAATGATCAGAAAAAAAACCCCTTCCATTTGTCACACAAAAAAAGGATTCACTAATAGATAAATTCTGTTGGCTCTCAGAAGACTGATAATGTATCATTTATGACAATGTCTTGTTTTCATTTTCATTTTCAGAATAGATTCAGATTTTACCGTTTGTTTTTATGGTACCTTGATATTGCTGTGTGTACCACATTATAAGATAAGAATGAATATCATTATGAATATTTCACATTTGTGTTTAAATAGTAAGTTTTGGTTTTCTACAAATTCCTTTATACTTTAGTGTTATGATAACATAGTGACATTAGAATTTTTACTAACAAGAGTTTTCTTATTAATGGTGAGGAAGGATAATGGAAATTGAAAACAAATGTTGCTTAGGCATTCCACAGCATTGTAGAATTACCACTTGGTTGCATGTTGAATTATTGGACAATTTGGTTCAAGGAAAAATTAGGATAGTTGTGTGTGAGAAGCAATTTGTTATAGTCCAAACATCTAGTGAATTGCCACAATCATCCTAACAATCTACCTTGCCTGAGCCACTGTTTTGAGTTCAGTGAAATCCTGTTATTGAAAAAAGAGGCATTGAAAGTCCTGAAATTTAGCAAGAGGTTTAATCAAAGCCCCTTGGGATCAGGGAAAAAGCTGGACAATACAAGACAGTTTAGAAAAGAGTGTCAACTGTAGAGATTTGTCCCTTCACATTGTGACCTTTGAGAATAGACTTGACCATGCTTCCTCAAGAAAAAATTCAGATTTATTTTTTGTCACCAGCATCTCCACCTCTGGTACCATCCTTTATTCCTTCAACAGTAAACTGGAGAAGATTTTATTTGCATAGACCTTCCAAGGGTGATTGCATTCTGATTACTGTCCAATTATTTAGTAAACGCTGTGTTTTAAAGCAAACATTGGCAGACTTTTCCTGTAAAGGACTAGAGAGTAAATATTTTGTGATTGTAGTCCATATAATCTGTATTGAAACTATTCACCTGTAAATGCAGTAGACATATAACTTTGAAAGGGTTAATAAACAAATGAGTATAGCTGTGTCCAATACACATTTCCCTCAGCAATCAGAAAGTGAACTGAATTTGACCACGGGTTGTAGTTTGTCAACTCTTGTTTTACATGATGGTAACTTTCCAGGCATTCATTACTAATTTATCAATAAATTCAACAAGTGTTTATTAGTCACTTATTCATTGTCAGGTACTGTGAATAACTGTGTTCTAAACTTTGCTTTAACAGACAAGAACCATCAAAGTATGTTTATCAGGCTCATTGACAATGACAAAACTATCTGAAAGAACATTCATAAAAACTGAGTGTTGGCCTGCATTTATGCTGAAATGGATTCTTTGACTCTAAGCATAAAATAATTCTATATGTAGTCAGAATACTATTAGTCTACATTGAAGGTCTACTTGAATATAGTAATGCAGGATTAAATACAGTGTTTATCTGCCATAAGTCAAAGGTATGTATACTCATCAAAAGAGGTAATAAATAGGTAGAGCAATGCTATATAATAATATTTGTAATAAAATACAGTGTTAGATTTTAGGTCTATTCACACATTAATATTAAGGATAAAACATACTATGTATGTGAAGCTTACAATGCAGAGCTGGCAGACTTATTACTAAGTCAGGTTTTTGTCCTGGAAGTTTGTATTAGCCACCTTACAATATGTTCTCCTCTCAAAACTAAGGTGTGTTTGGGAGAAGAAAAAGGGAGGAAAATCTATTTCTGGTTAAAATGGAGAGGGTTGAATCATAGACTTTCTGGAATAGAAAGGCATAACACTTGTCAACTTTATCCTTGAGTAAAACAAAACTTGATATCAAAACTTGACTAGGATACTAGAAGAAAAAATTTCTCAGGCTAACTTCTTTCATGGTCATGGGTATTAAAATGATAAATGAAATGTTAGCAAAATGAATCCAGTGACATATGATACTAATTTTATATCATGAACAACTTGAGTATTTTAGGAATGTGAAGTTGTCTTAACACTTGAAAATTGAGGAAAAGAGAAAAACCATGTATCAATGAATAGAGAAAATATCTGATAAAATTCAACAACCATTCATGGTAAGATAAAAAATACTCAGCATTTGAAAACATAAATGACGTTATCATTAATTGTGAAATATTAGAAAGTATCCCGCGTGGCATAGGGAATGAAACAATGACATCCATTATCATCATTTCGATTTAACATTGTACTAGGCATCACCAGTGCAATAAGTCAAAAAAAAAATATATATATATAAGAATTGGAAAAGAAGCAAATAACTGTTGTTATTTGTGTATATAGAGGATTTAAAGATCTGCAGATAAACTATTAAAATTAATATTAAAATCAGTGACTTTGGAAAAGACACTGAAGACAAGGTCAGTATGAAAAATTAGTTGCATTTCTATATGTCTGTAACAAATAACTGGAATTTGAAATATAAAAAAAAACAAGACTATCAAAAACAGTAAATTCCTAGGAATGAATATAATAAAAGAAATGTAAAACCTCTAACCAGAATACTAAAAAACTTACTGAGATAAATTTTAAAAGGCCTAAGTAAATGGAGGGAAATACTTTGTTTATGGGTTGAAAGACTCTATCATATATGACTTCCTCGGAGGTGAGAGGAAGAAGTAAATATTTTTTAAAAAAATAGGCAAGTATGGGGAAAGATGTTACATGCTTCATGCATATAATTTGAATAGCCCCAGCTCAGTTTAAGATTTGTAGAGCACTCACTAAGTGTTGGGCACTTGAAATTTAGAGGTGAATAAGATATAGTTTATACATTTGAGAACCTCAAGAAGTAAATGCATGTATGTACAGGGAGGGTAGCTGTTTAACACAAATTTAATACTGTAATATAGTGTGTTTAATGAAGTAAAATAGAATGTATACAGTGCTATGGAAGCACAACGAGAGAGTGGTATGTTTTACCAAGAGTTGAAAGGGTCCAAGGGAATAATAAGGTAATGGCATTTGTTCTGGTCTTTAATAGATGAATCAGAATTTTCCAAGTAGAGAGCATGTGTGCGTATGTGTATTTATATGCATATGTAGGGGTTTGACTCAGAAAGAAGGGTGTGGGAATACCAGGCAGTGGGATTTGCATGAAAAACAGCACAGGGGAGGGAAAATTTTTAGCTTGTTCAGGCATCGTACCTGTGTTACTAAGACATAGGCTGGCAATATTATAATCTCTTTAGATAAGTTTAGAAAGATGGGCTAGAATCCATTATGAAGGGAATCCAGCCCTCTTAATGACCTTTTCTATCCACTTTTCAAACTGGAGCATGCATAAGAATTACACTAATATGTGTTAAACATGCAGATTCCAAAGCCTTACCTCCAGAAATTTTGATTTGGTATATACAGAAGCTCAAATTGACCTTAATGGCTTGTGAGCAACGGTGTGAGAACTATCCTTGCAGACAGTTTTCCAAGTAGGTACTTTACCAATACCTCTAGCACAGGTGTGGAAAATTAATTGGGAGTGAGAGACATTATTGAAAAGAAGGAAAATGAGGAAATTATTTCAATATCTCAAGTGAGAGATGACTTTAAGGAATCATCTCTCTTATAATTCACATTTTTGTGGGTCTGGTGACTCCTTAGTCTTGGATGCCCTGACTCTGGGAAGTTAACCCTTTTGATGTTTTGTGGCATCCTCTGCCCAGTATGGTGCCCTATTGTTCCATAACTGGTATTTTGAACAAATGAGGGATATGGCCTACCCACCTACAAACTTTTGGGAGCGTGTGTATTTTATTTTCTGGGATTCTCCAGCTCCTCTTTTCTCTTTTCCCATGTTAGATTTGGTGCCACCACCTTCCAGGTGACAGTGCCCCCATGTGTCCCTGACTCTTGCCAGGCTTAGTGCGGTCTGTCCTGGTCTGTTCTGCACTGTCGAGTCTCTCTCCACTCCCTCCCCTCTTCACCCCCACTGCACCTCTCCCTTCAAAAGCTTTTCTGCAAATGTTCTCCCCCAGTGAAACTGGTCAACCACTGAGTGCTTTCAGGGCACACTTACATCAGTTGCCTCCTGTTGGGCAGCATGTTAAGATGCAATAATGAAAGAACAAATAAAACTGAAGGCTAAAATTCTGGTGCCTGCTTATTCACTGATGTACCATTAGTGAGTCTAGTGTCATTCCTGGCACATGAGTATTCCAAGACTAGTTGAAGAATTTACTATATAAATGAATGAATGAATTTGAGGGCAGGCAAGCCTTTGGGAAGCCTTATTCTTCCAGTAAACTAGCATAAAATCTGCTCCAAAGGTAGTGATGAGAGGATTAATTTCAGTAGTGAGGTTATAGGTGCTCCCCAGCTCAAGGTAGCAGAAATAGCTCCTATTAGGAAGATAAATCAGAGACTAGGGCAGAGGGCATTCATTTCAGACTGCTGCCTTGACATACACACACTCTCAACTTTTGGAAATGACAAAGTATATTTGAGGCTGGACATCGCTTAATTTATGAAGATGTGCTGAGTTGGGTTTCAGATATTTCTTAGGATTTTAAAATCCAACATTTGGTCTTTGGATTTAAAGATGAATTAATGAAGATATAATCCAGAACAAAGCTCTGCCTCTGAGAAAAAATATATGTATAGCATCCCTAACTCAGTGCCGGAGACGGGAAGGGTTGTCATGCCAACTCTTGGCAAAGCAAGCGTGGCCTCAGTAAATGAATGAGCAGCTAGGGAGACCTATGTCAGATCTCAGCATCCACAGACCTGAGCTTTCACAGGAGGAGCTTGAAATCCCCAGGGGCCTCTGCTGTACATTCTCTGTGGCAAATTCAGGAAGGGGATTAAGAGTTTCTTCCTCTTCTCCCTGCTCCACAATTTAGACAATGATATGGTAAAACGATCATTTGAAATAAAAATCCCTTAATGAATGTTAAACTTTGTCTGTTTTGCCACAAATTATTTTAACATTCCTTGGAGCCTCTACCCTCATCCTTATTTTAAGAACTTTCACATTTCAGTGTCAAAACAATTCCAAGAAGTAAGAACAGTTTGCCCATAGAGCCTGGCTCTGGGAAGCTAACCTGTTTTGCAGTCAGACTCCTGTGGTTGGGGTGTTTAGGGTCAGTTTTAATGCACTAAGACTTGCATCAGCATGGGGTTTGGTTTTCCATTTCAGAACGTATCTCTAGTTTCACAGAGATTTTAAAGTTTCCCATCTTTGGTATTAGTTTGCTCTCCCTTAGCAAGTTACTTATTTTCTCTTGGTTCCTACTTGTGATCCTGGGGATTTTTCTTGACAGATATGATCCTCAATGTCTCCACCTATAAAATATAGACAATATAACTAGCTTCCCAGTCAACTTGCCTTGAGGATGCCATTAAATTTATATGTTTAAAGCACTTAGCATAATACCTGGAACACATAAATCACACAGTAAAGTTGGCTATCAACTTTGTCCATTCCTGAGCCAAATGCAATACTAAATATAGAAAATTAGTGTTCTTACATGGAGAAAACATTTATATAAGGTTTTAATATGTGCCCTCAAAGCCTGTGTGACATCGTATTATACTTAGTTGCATAAATGTGTATATGTGTGTGTGACTCCCTCCCCCATTAGCTTGTATTACTTCTAGGCAGGATGGAATCTTGTTAAGCTCCAAAGGCTTAGCACCCATCATGAAGCATCACATGTTCACATTTGATAATGGTTATTGGGTTAAAAATAAAAGTGTGGGTGTTATAAAGGCCTAGGCTTTAATCCTGTGGTGTTGATTCCTTTGTAAGTTAACTCTCTGAGTGTTGCTGCCTCTTTGTAAAGTAGAGATGTTAATGCCCACCTTGCTGTTGCTCTGAACATTAAGGAGGTGATGGATGGCCACATTTAGTTAGGCACTTGGCTCTTAGGATATGTGCTAAATAAACTATAGTTTGTAATGATTAAGAAAGAAGTTGAGAGTATAGTGCTTTTTTAAAAAAACAAAAAAACAAAAAAACTAAAAAAAAAACCTCATGTGTTCTTCTCTCCACTGCATAACTAATTTATTTTCATTGATCTGAGGAACCTGTTAGAGCCTTGTCTTATAGCAGGGAGCTCTTCTTTCCCAGGGCGAGAGAGCAGAGTACTGAGTAACATGCTACAAGTATAGGATCTTAGGGGTCATTGGTGTCAACCAGTGAAGTGTCTCACCAGCCTACTACTCTAGGCTGAGATATTTTCCAGGCAATAATCAGTATGGTCTTTTCAAAATGTTAATCTGATAATGCCACCCCATTACTTTAAATCATTTAATGACATGCCATTGTTCTTGGGATAGATAGAACTCCTCAAGACCTTACATTGACCCTTATATATGTTCCTCTTTCCTCTTAAATTACTCTTTCTTCTCTCTCCTCTAGTCACATCTGCTTTCTTCCAGTTCTCTCTGCCACAGGACTTTTGCACATGTTGTTCCCTTTGTTTAGAATGCTCTTTTATTCCCTCATTGACTTGTTAACTCCTATTCATCCTTTAGATCTTGTCCTAAACCTTGCTTCCTCAGGGAATCCTTCCCTGATCAATCTGAAATGGTTGAATTCTAATATTGCATGCTCTCCTTGTGTTAGATACCTATCTTCATAATGTTCCTTACAGCCACAGTTTTATACCTGATAATTTTTCACCCACCAGGAATCTTACATTTTTTTTGTATGAATTTTTGATTATAGTCTTAGTCCATTCGGGCTGCTATGACAAAAGATCACAGACTGAGTTGCTTAAAAACAACAAATATTTATTGCCACAGTTCTGGAGGTTAGATGCCCAAAATCGGAGTGCCAGCATGGTCAGGGTCTAGTTAGGGCTCTCTCTCTGAACACTTCTCACTGTGGTCTCGCATAGTGGAAAGCACTAGGGAGCTCCGTGTGGTCTCTTTTATAAGAGCACTAATCCTATCCATGACAGCTCTTCCCCCATGACCTAATCACTTCCCAAAGGCTCCGCCTACTAAGCATCACCTTTAGGGGTTAGTATTTCAATATGTAAATTTTGCGAAGGTACAAATAGTCAGACCACAGCATAATCTATCTTCATTACACTGTGGGATCCATGAGGTAAAAGATCTCTTTCTGTTTTGCTTATTATTGTATCAAATACTCATATTCAGCTGGCTCACCTCAGTATGGCCCTACCAGTTATTAAACTATTGAGGCAATTCTATGGCAGTAGGCAAATAACTTACCCTGAAGCCCCTGAGTGCCCCTTTTGCCACCCTAGTTGCCCCAGTCACTCACCTGAAAGCCCTAGACCTCCCCCAAATCTAGCAACAAAATGAGTAAATCTTGGCACAGTGGAGCCTTCAAAACCCTGCTCCAGCACTCTGGCTGGTCCCCATGTCATGCCTATTTCTTACTAATTCTTGACTATTTAAATATCACTATGTATTGTATATCACCAGTAACCACAGAGCAGCTACAAGGTAAGTGCTTGGTAAACATTTATTGAATGCAGTGGATGATCACTGAAAGGAGACATGGACATGGCTGCAGAGTGGGACTCAGCTTGCCCTACAGCTGTGACTCAAGCTGCACAACCTTGCTCCTTTATTCCAAAGGTTCCCAGGAGCATCCCCACCATGTGCACCATCCCTAAAATGGCTGGGTTTTGAGAACTAGGATTCAAACCAGGAAATGCTACAATTGGGAAATAAGAGGAGATAAAAAAAATGACTCAAGGACACGTTCAAATTCTTTCCTCCTTTAAACCTTCTAATGTTTGCTCCATGATGGGGCAGTTGACAGGAATAAGGAGAAATGCCTCTCCACCAGCTGCGCCTTAGGCTAGCCATTTTATTTTCCTATATAAAAAATTAAATGTTGAAATAGTTTAACACATTTCTTTGCTTCTTGGGTCAGGAAACAGCAAACTCAGAGCCATTGCTGCTTAAAAGGTGTGGAGGAAAAGGCAAATGCAGTGTAGCGGTAGGCCTGTGTTGGAAGAATATGCTAATGATGAAGGTGAAGACACAGAGCAGGGAAGGAATTCAGGCTGTATCTCAGAGGAATCTCTATTTCACAGTCCCATGGAGGCAAAGTCCCTTTCCCTGATCTTTGCTAGCCTGTCATAACATTTGGGAATCCTACAGTGATAAGGCTTTCATGAAGACAAGGGAATGGATGCCCCAGTTCTGAGGTCTTTGCCTAGGTTGATGAGCATGGAAAGAAATGATTGGAAGACACAGAAGCTTTCAAAAGTCCAATAATAGCATCCACACGAGGGAGTATGCCGCAGGCTAAAACTTACTTGAATCTTTCTTATTCATTCATTCATTCATTCATTCATTCATTTATTATTTGAAGTGAGGATAAAAATTTAAATAATTTACAGATCTACTCTCAAGGACTTTCATTTTAAAAGGAAGAGAAACACACAGAAATAAAAATATCAAGTAGAACAGGGAAGAATCAAGTGTTTGAGGGGTTTAGGAAAAAGAGATCATTTTCTGTAGGGGCAAATGATGTTCATGAGGAAGGGACTATCTGGGATTTGAGGGTGTGTAGTACTTGGATATAGTAAGAGGGAGAAGAGACTGTTACAAATGTTTAGCAGAGGACTGATCTGATCAGAGCTGTGACAATAATATGTTGCAGAGGCTTAGGGTGGGCAGTGAGAGCAATGTAGGGAAGCAGAGACAATCCTACTGGTTGGGGCCAGTGGGATTTAAGGACTGGAAAGGTGATGAACATCTGGAAAGTTGTCTCCTCACAGGCTTTGGAACATGATTAGTCTTGCGAGGCAGCCATGGTGAAGGAGCCAGTTAAAAGAGGAGGCTAAAGTTTAGGTGAAAGTCTGGAATGATAACAGAGCCATTTGTTTGACATGTCAAAGAAAGAAAAAATAGGTTAAGAGGTAACATTAAGTTTTGGTTTGGTTTTTGTTGAGCTTAAGAAGCCAATAGGATAGAGGATGAAGACATGAAATGAACAATGAAAGACTGAAGCTGAGGGCAAGGGTCAGGACTGAGCTATAGATTTGGGATTGAAATATATGAAAATGAAAGAAAGCCACAGGCAATGATGAGATTGCTCAAGGGTAGACTTTAGAGAGAAGCTGGGCAGTGAGAGAGTACTGACGGCAACCCCAAGAAAACCGGCATAGTGATCCAGAAATTCCCTGGGCAGCAGTGGTTACTGACTTTGCATGAAGCAATTCAGGTGAGGTGAGTTGAGAGAGGTATATCTGCTGAAAGGTGTGAAAGTTGACTTCTGGAATCTAGGCAGTGTATGCTTTGCCAAGGACTTTCCTGGTTTCAGCATGAAAGGTCCCACATCTTAGGAAAACTCTTCAGTCCCAGGCAAACTGGGATGGTTGGTCACCTTAAAAATGTCAAATCTCACCGATTACAACCCCTACCATAAATAACTTTTTTTCACTTTCTTATTCGAGGATCAGACCCTTTTTTGCTGAGGCAAATGTGCGTGAGAAAGGTACCCTTGTATATAGGCTATACTCTGCAGCCCAGCTCTGTGTCTATAGAATAAGGTTTTACTTGGATTAGGCTGGTCAAATCTGCCTACTAAAGGCTGATGTTCATACCTGAAAGTAGCTAAACTCTGACTTTGAAGAAAAATGGACAAACCAGTCTGGTTTTGACATTTGCAGCTATTAGTTTGATGATATTAGGCTCTGGGTGATGTTACTTGCTTGATGAGATTAGGCTCTGGGTGCATGTCACCTGCTTGGAATATGGGCCTTGTAATTGGTGAATGACAGAGGAGACAAGGGAAACACCAAAAAAATGCCAGGCTTGATATATTATTCAAGGCTTCATTTGAAATAAAGCTGAAAATAGGTGGCTCTCAGTCCTAGCAGATGTGTTTAACCAAGTCCCCACCAAATTTAATGTAAGTAAGCTGTTGGCCCTCCTAATTCTTCCATGGGTGGCAGCTCTTAGGACAAGGTACATACTAGATGCTTCTGATATGTTCAGCTCCAAACTAGGCCATGTAGGAGAGCCAAAAAAAAAAAAAATATTGCAGAGCTCTTGTTACAAGGGAATCAAAATTCAGTGATGAGATATAAGTGAATATACCTGAAACAACTAAAGAATAACATCAAAGAAAGTCTGAAAAAGTTTCATGTTGTGAGGCATTGAAGGAGTTGCTTGAGGAATTTAGAGGGGTGTGTTGTGGGCAGGTGAAAGAGCCCTGGAGGGCTTTGCAGAGGAAGGTGTGCTTTGGCAGGGCCTTCAAAAAAGAGAGAGGAAGCAGTATCCTGGCAGAGTCACAGCATCAGTGAAGTCTCAAGCCTCTTTCTGAGGTGGGACTCAGCTTTGCCTTTATCACTTTACTTTTGCTTTATCACCAGTGACTGTATTTAAAACATGATAGATCTGATGCTAGGCAAGAGAACAGAAGTTTCAACTTGCTTCTCTCCCTGCAGTCACTCCCAGATTGATGATAGCAACTCTAGTTCTGTTTCTTACTCAATTTCCACACTCTTATTCAGCTACATGCAATGGGGCAGATAGTAGGGTCATGAGTTTTCATATTATTTAAGTATGATGAGAGCTGTCAATGTCTATCTCTATTTCTTTTTTCTACCTTTCATGAGTTTACTGAGACAGAGGAGTTGGAATAATTTCTCTTAGAATTGTTTGCTTTCTTACTTATAGTCACATGAGATATGATGAACTTTATTTTTCATTTAGTCAGTGTTTTATTATTTTCTCAAGTTATACCAACAAAAATCATGGGATTCAGTTTGGCCCTATTTGGCTAATGTTTTTGTGTGATATGGTGTTTAAGAGAGTGACTCTCTCAGGCCCTCAGCTGGGCCAACTGGACTTGAATTGAGTGCCATAAAGCTTGAGATTGATAGCCTGAAAGGCAAAAGCTAAGAGCCCTGAGTGACTCACTCTGATTTCCTTGTGCGGGCCCAGTTTGCAGCACTTTCTTGGTAAAGCAAACCTTTTTAGAACATGTCACAATCACTGTGTACTTAATTTTTTGCAGAAAAGGGGAAATGCAATTGGATATGTAGCTTATTGGAGGAAGGCTTGGAAGAAGGGAATAAATATGCAAAGATTAGTGGCCAAAGCCTGCTTGGGGGTAAATGGAGATGATGATAGGTCTGTGAGGGAAAGTAATGGTGCAAGGCAGCACCCCTCTTTCAAGGCAATGAAAAGAGGCAGGCTGAAGACTCTGGGGTACTCTGAACATAGTGATGAAACACCATTTATCCTTTGTGCATATCTTTCACTGAACTTGCACAGTTGTGCAGATGGTACAGTTCCTCTCTGAAGGTCGATGTCCCAACTTTTGTGTTGATATAGTGTGGCTGACATGGAGAAATGTTACAAGTAAAGAACTTTGGGGAGTCTTGACTCAAGGGCTTCTTGAAAACCACTATGGCCAATTTCCTTGCTTTTGACATTGCGTATGTATCCTGTCCTATTCATGCTCAGTGCCTGAGTTGTAATGAATGTCTGTTGATCAAATGAGTGACTGCGTGAGGCTTGCTAAAGAACTCTTTCTTGAAGGAAAGGGAATGAATAACAGACTTGCCCCTTGTCTTGGCAATCTTTATCATGAAAACTCTCAAACATAAAAGTCAGTCAAATCTTTCAGCCATCTTAGCTACCTATCACCACCTCTCCCATAATCCGTGTCCCAGTCTCTAGAGTTAAGCATGGTTATGTGAGGATTACTTGCAATATCTCAAAACATGATGGAGATATGGGTCTTTGATATAAATGTTTTTACTGAGCTAGCTTTTTTAGCAAGTCCAGTTAATGTAGCTATAGGAACAAAGGATGGATTCGAGCTTTGCCTCCTGCATCTGATGTCTCCATTGCTGCCTGCCATGGGGAAAGGCATGAGGAGTTCAACGCCCTTTCTTTTTTACTGCAGGAGTCTTCCTGCTACCACATTATATTCCTGTCTAGAATTGCAGAGAAGAGACGTTGAGACTTGAAAAGTTGCATATGCTGACGTGTTCAGGGTTATGATATCGCTTTGTGGAAAGTCTTGTGCAGCTATAAAAGTTCATGAAAAAGCATGTTCTCACCACTTCAGGGAGACCAAGCCAAACATTTGGTAACTTTCTGCCTTAATCTGTTTGAAAGCTTTTTTATAGATGAAAGATACATGCTTCACAGTCTCTTCACTGCTAGACCGGGGTGGTAAGGTTTTCTTTAGCTTACACACACACACACACACACACAGTGGAACTGGGGGAAATCCCTGACAGATATTGTCAAAAGTCTCTTTATGCAAAAATAACTTATAAAAACAAACAAACAAACAAACAAATATGTAGCCTCAAAACAGAGATATAACCTTGACCAGGTTAGTTCTTACCTTGTCACCTAGAGCTTCCATTTAATTCTGGCTGGATTAAACTCATAGTTGTTATGACATAGAGTGGATAGGAGTGTGTAGCCTGGCTCATGTTAGGAGTCTTGTCTTCTGCAACAAAACCTGAACCGGGAAGAATTGAAAGTTCTGGGTTGAAGTTTAATGACTGGGCTAAGGCTAGCTACATGAATAACTGAATTCATGTCCAAATTTTGCCAGAGAGAGTCAATGCTTGTTCAGTAAATGTCAAACAAAACAATCACATGATTTAGGGTTTGTCCTGAAAGACCTTCCTAGAACTTTTTCAAATACGTTTGATTCTATTGGCCTGAAGTTACTATATAGGTGGCACTTTGGCTGTTTTTTTTTTTATCTTTCAGGAAGTTTATTTACTTCTAGCAGAGCAAGATGGGACACACATCCAATGCCTGAAGGCATCTACTTAGAAGATAATCACAGTAATGCAAATAAAGCTCTCCCCTTAGTAACCTTGGATTATAAAGGAAATGGCTAGAACAATGCCTCTGAAGGCTGCCAGCTCAAAAAGATGAGTCTTGTCCATTGTGAAAAGAATAGTCTTCCTGTCTGGATGTCTGCTTTTATTAGGAATCATATATTTTTCTAATGTGAACTTCTGACCCAATTATAAACTACCTGGCTGTTAATCTAATTTTCTATCCTAAGCCTCTCTCATAGGCCTCTGCTAGGGGCCTAAGCCTGCTGACTACCCTAGCTGTGAACATTTGTTCTAGAGCACTGTGAGTGCTCTTCTGATGCCATTTTGAACGTGTGTGGCTGGCTGGCATATGGGTGGTGAGGAACAGAAAGAAAATTCTACTCGAAGCTGTTACCAGCAGGGCTGGTTCTGACCCATGTTTGTGCTCTGGCTCAGGTCAGACGGATGCTTTGTGAGTCCAGTTTGGCAAGCACAGCATCCTTTCAATGTGAGGATGACCTGTGCTGGTCATGGATTCTGGTTTGCTCTGTGCCATTCTCTGGTGGGGGTTCCGGTATAAGTCGTGGAAGCCCATGTGGACTCTAAAACCTGAGAGCTTTTACAAAAAGCCCTCAAATTAATTCTCTTTCTCTTTCTTTCAGGCAAGGCTGTGTGCTCCTCAGTGTGTACATCTGACTCAGGCTCTTGATAACTTATATTAGAATCTCAGAGACCTGAAGATTCCTTTTGCTATTCTCTCCATGTGAAATAATCTTTGCTAGCTACTCTTCTCTTGCTGTATCTCTCCTTTCTTTCCGGTCTGTTTTTTCTGAAAGGCTTTCTCTGACTAGGCTGCTACCACACTGTTTGCAATTTTTTATCAAAGCACTATGTTCATTTTCCATGAAACACTTATCATAATTAGTGATATGTATTTACTTACGTACTGTCTTTTTCTTCAGAGTAAACTGCCCAATCTCTATTATTCATTGCTTTATATCTGGCACTTAGCACATAGTAGGTTGTCAATAAAGTTACATTGGTTGAATAGATGAATAAGGCTACTGTCAATCCCTGAAAATGACCATAAACTTGATTTAGTTTTTCCAGAAAACAGCTTTGCCTTTCTCCTTTTTAGCAAATTAAGAAAGTAGAGAGAAGAATTAGCATAAGAGGGAATAACAAGATACTTCCAGCAAGACTTTCATTGTTGTCCAAAAAAAATACTAGTAGTCTAAGCTAACACCTTTGTGTCCAGACATGCCTGCTCCTACCAGCCACCTTGCCAACATTTCCCACTCTGCCTGGCCAGGCAACTTGTGCCAGAGCCCCTGTATCTCTGTATGGTTAACTATTAGAATTGACTGGAGAATTGCTGGCACATAATTAACCCCCTGGCATCTTCTCAGCAAGGATTAAGGATTAATCATCCCCATAAGACTTGTTTATGTGCTCAACTGATTTTCATAATTTTGGTGCCTTCAGCAGAGGCAAACCCTTTGCACAGAGCTCACGAAGGCCCAGGATATTTCCCTGTCCGGCAATCTTAAGTTGCTCTCAAGTAACATCAGTTTAACTCTTCAATTCCATTCAACCCAATCAAATTTGTATTTAGCTGCTACCATGTAAATAAATGGTGATTAATGAAGCTGTCGACTAAGCCATTTGAGGAATTTCTTCCAACAGGTGATAGTGGGGTTGGCTGGTCTTGTTGGGAACCTCTAGTTGATGCTGCACAGCACTTAGATCTCTGTGAGTCCTAGATGGGCAGAGTGGTGCTGGGATGGCTAGTTCTCTTGCATCTTCCAAAGGGACCAGTTCATTTAGGACACCACCCAAGTCAGGTCATCCATTGGGAGTCTTGACTCTTTTAGTATCCTTTTTCTTCGCCATTTCTCACTTCTTGCCTCTAGTCCTAATGCCTTCTTTTCTTCTCTACCTTTTATGTAAGGGTACACATTGCCACATTCAGGGGTACCAGTTCCCACCTGGGCTATGTGGTCTAGAAATGCAGGATCTGTCCCAAGTCTGGGATGCTACCTCAACACTTTACTCAATGTTTCTTTTGTTATAATTCATTTCAAGTGATTCTTTTTTTTGTTGTTGTTGTAAATTTACTGTAATTTCTTTCAAAAGCCTTAACTGAGCACCTAGTATTGACCACATACTCAGAGCCTTGCTTTCAAAATAACTCATAATACACTGAAGAAAACAGATGCTTAAATAAGCAAGCCTAAAGCAAAGCAAGCTCTCATGTTGATAGTTAACATATATTTACATATATGTATATATAACAATGTTTTATGGGGGCTGCCGTCAGACACTGAAAATGACTGAATTAGTTCTGGTTATATTTCAGGCTGGTATTTAACTATTTACATTAGGGTTTACAAATTCAGATGTCTACATGACTCAGATAGAAAATATAAATGAAATATGTGGGTATATTGGTGAGAACATGCCCGGTTCAAGTAATCAGTGGCTACTCAAAGTCATCTGATTATTGCTACTCAGTAATAAGGAATCACTATTGCCAGATCTTTTTATTGTTCAACAGAACATGGAAACCCAGATTTCTCATTTCCCAATATTTAAATCATGCTATTGGCCAAAAGAGATCCAGATACGTCTGAATATAGATCATAGTCACCAATTCGTAAGACCGATTTGCACAAGGAATGCAGACTTATTTATGAACATTTTAGCTCAACTGGAAACAATGTGGGCTGATTTTATGGGCTTTCAGCCACTGTATATCAGTTCATCTTCTGTGGTGCCCACAGCCTTTGCTCCTCAGCTACTGTGTGTCACTGCCTATTCTGTGATGATCCTTCTTCCACCAGAAGATTCACCTAACTTGTTGCTGTTCATGTGGTGGGGGTGTGTCACAAGATACCTTTATACATTACTAACAGTCCTTGTTGTTGCTTTGAAATCTCCTGGGTTGCTCTAGATTTCATTTTCTCATCTTTTCTCTTTGCCTCAATGTGAATTCTGCCTTCCCTAAGTTCTGCTGTAGGATCTCCTTTTCTTTTTTCCATTTCTTCCATTCTCCTGACATCCTGGCAGAAACTGATTAGTTATTTACAAAAACTGTTTATTCTTCTTCATGCGCACATGACTAGATTGCATTTGCTAGTCTTCTCTACAGTTAGGGGAGATCATGTAACTGACAGTGGAATTTTTACGGACTGACCCAAACTCATTACCTCCTGCCTACAACACTCCCTGCAACCTTGTCTTTCCTCATCCAGTGGCATAAAGCAGGGAACCACAGTAACTTTAAAATCTAAGTGTTGAATATGGCAGAGCCATAACATGGAAGACTCTTGGATCCCTGCAGTAATACATGAGGGAGAAACTCAAGAAACTCCTGTTTTCTATTTTACATGAGTAAAAAATGAACTGCTACTGTGTTTGAGTTATTATCTGTTTTGACATCTATTAGTGACTATTAGATGTCTGCTAGATTGTAAGCAACATAAAATCATAGACACTGCCTGATTTATCTTTTCTTAGCTTTATTTCCAGAACCCTTAGCATAGAGGAAAACACACCAAAGGCACTCAATAAATTTTTCTGGAATGAATGAGTAAATGAAACAATGTCTCCGTAGAGCTTTAGAGCTTGTAGGGACCTAGATATATATCCAAGTTCTCATAAGAGATGAAGAAATAGAGGCTCACAGAAAGAAAGTGACTTGTCCAAGGCCAAAAAACTAGTTGATTCCAAAACAGGGATCTGCAATCAGGGAGCCTCAGTCCATTGTCTTTCGCCATCCCATGCTTCCCTCCATGGTACTCATATTTATATCAGCAACTGCTAATAAAAGAAAAAAAAATCATCCTTTAACTTCAAACCTATCAATCTCAACTAGAATACATTGCATAATTCCATAGTTCACGTGTGAAATATGTTGTGAGTGGGCTATACTACTTTGCTGGGCTTTATAGGAAAGCTGTTTGTAAATCATACAGCAAGAAAAACATATAACTGTCACTTGATTTGTACCTTATAAAGTTAGGGAAAGCATGCTGCAACAAGTGGACTTGAATGGGATTTGCAGAAAGGGTTGGATCTGGTTTTGGGAATAAAGTCTTGGAGTACAGTGCTGTGTTTACTGAAGGTAAGAGTCAACAAAGGGTGCTATGTATAACTGTGGAGCCAAACAGAGGCAGACTGAGCAAACTGAAAGGGCTGCTGGGAACTTGGCCCTCAAAAAAGGCAGAAAGAAAAAAAAGGCTCAAAGATTATATTTGATGCTTGTATCTCTTTTATTTGAATTAAGATAATGCAGGTAGATATCGATTCCATTTCCTTTTTTAAAAATTTATGCAGAACTCTTTTCCCCACATACACACAGACTTAACACAACCACCAACAAACTTTCCCACAAAGACCTTTCACGACTCAGCTCTGTGACGGAACAAATATAAAATAAAGACTCTTCTGGGGGCCATTACCATTTGTTTCTGGTTTTACAAATCTTTAGTTCTGTGCCTTATGTCCTTTTTCAACTGTCTTTAGAAAGCAGGCATATCTTGAAAAGTACTGGTTGTCACGTTAACCCTTATGGTGACATTGACTTGTGCCTGCCATGAAACCTGTCTGAATGGTCAGGTCAAGGTGATGAAAGAAACACTCACAGTCACTCTCCTTGTGAAGTGTTTGGATGAGTTGGGACTCTATACAATAAATACATTGCCAACGTTTACTAGAAAATAACATTGATTTAAGAATTCATAGGGAGAGAGGAAAATTATTTTTTACAAAAGGTGCTTTGTGCTTGCAATTTATTCTTCTGAAGGTACTGTGATTCTATTTTTGATCAGTTGCCAGGGAAGGGACAGAATGAAAGAAACAGTGATTCTGAACCCACAGATATGGGGGATAAACTTTTCCATTCCTTCAGTGTTCAAAGTCTTTGGGCCAAGATCAGACTGGTTTTAATGGACTGGCATTTTATCCTCAGTGTGGTCATGCCAAATCCCGTGTCACTTGTCACTGCTTATCCCAACTTTAGGACTGTGCTTATAGGAAGCTGGAGTGCAACCTCATCTCCAGAGAGACCTGCTGAGGACAGTATAGGCAGGGATACCTGGAAGTGGTGCCATCTAAGCTTTCATACATGGTTGCTGTACTCCTAAGACTAAATCAAATGCTGAGCCCAACACTGGCCTCCAAAAGTCAGAGGGACTAAGTTAAAGGAAACTGCTCTGTGCCCTTCCTAGGAGAGCTGCTCTCATAGGTCACCCAAAGCATAGCATTTGTTAAATTAAAGTAAAAAGGTAGCTTGCCAAATCTTCAGAACGTGTAGACCTGTCCTAGGAGAAGCACCTGAGAAGGCAATCATGGTTGAAATTGGGGCGAGAAGTACAAAAAGAGAAGCAGGTCTGTGCAATGCTGTGGAAATATTTCCAGTGGCCAGTTGTTCTGCGCTTATATGCATCATGTCACATGTTTACAAGGGTGTGTGAAGGTTGATTCTGTGAAGGTTGTTTTATTGGTGGGGGAGATGAGGTAGGATAGGGAGGGCAGAGGAGTGAAGTAGAAGATCTTAGAAATCATATTTTAGAGGGAGTTTTTCATATTTGATTTTTAACAAATTGCATAGAAGGAAAGGGGAAACCCCTCTCTTCCAAGTCGTGTCATTGTGGTATTGAGCAAATTTGTGTTTCTGCAATCTCAAAGGAGTATAAACAAAACTCTTCTAACTATCGTACAAAAACGACTTCTCCCCACATCTTTTTGAGTTGCCTCATAGTTTTTACACACACTCCCTTTCTTCCCCATCAAACACAGGCAGCAGCACTACAAGATTGGGCAACAGCCTTTTCACACTTTCGAATGCTGTTAGCCATTTTGCAATTACAAAATGTAATAGATAGCATCTGCGTCAAGGTCTGTTTTGAGCCTTCCTGTTTGGTTGAGCTTTCAACAGCTCTTTAGCTGTTCTTTTGAACTGTTAATATTCAAAGTGCACAAGGAGGCATCTGTTTTCACCTTATTTACTTTCAAAGATAGATTTTTCTTTAAAAGAATCAAGTTTAAAAAAACCATTCCTACCTCATGCCAAAAGCACTTCAGACTTATAGGGTAATCTACATTTGGGAAAAGACCAAGCTTGAGAAGGTGGAGCCCAAAGGGGAAAAAAAGGTTAGTGAGCATTATGAAAAGATGGAAGGAAGGTTTTATTTTTTAATTAGGGGCTTATTTAGAATGAAAATCTGTATGTAATCTGAACTGCTGTGTGCACTCTGGTGGACACTAAATGAGAGAACAATGGGAACCTCTGTTGGAACTTTATCTGAACTGCAACTCTGTTCTCCACACCTCAGTTGTCCAGGTAACTATATTGTCAAGTGCAGTGACTTAACTGTAAGGGAGTTCTCAGATTGAGGGCAGGGAAACCGTACACAACTCCTGATGATGGGGAGGGAAAGGGAGTGATTGAGAATGAATTGCTGTTGCAAAACGAATTGTCTTTTGTCTCTGTGTTAAATGCCTATTTCCAAATCTGGATGGAGCAAGTACCTAGAATTCTCCTTTCTCTCCCTTCTGCTTGGATGGCAAGTCTTTCCCCGCCCCCCCGCACCCCCGCACCCCGCCCATACTCCTGGTCATTTTACAGCTTCTGGGAAGACCAGATAAATATTTGGACTTGGAGGTGCTGTGTCTTCTCCCCTCCATAGCAACAACCTGCACTTGGTAGCCATGTCATAAACCCTTGTTAACATATTTTCCTTTCCGTCTTGAAAGTTCACGTAACTTTCTTGACCTATATTGTATACACGAAGACTAGAGCCAAAAATATACTCTGCCTCATCAGATTGGGGCTTTGGCTCCCTGGTCCTGACTCTCTTCTGTTTGTCAATACTTCTTGGTGGAGGTACTTCCAATACAAACTGCTATCCTGGGACTGGAGATAAAAGCACCCAACACTTAGCAATAATGGATGAACTAAGTCTAACAGAGAGAATAACATTGATTCAGGGGTTTGGGTGAGGATGATAAACATACAGTTGTACTTTGTTCACATCTAATCCTCTTGCCTACCCTTCTCTCCTTTTGAAATAAATGAGTTCTGTCTAAATAATATGGGATGTGGGAAGAGAGCATGATAAGGCATCATTTGAGAGAAATCTATCAATGCATGGAAAAACTTTGAGGAAGATTAAAAAGTGTAATTTCAGGATTGTTGTAAGTTTATTAAGCAATTTTATTCTGAGGAGCATTGGGAAATATTTGTAATTGAATTTAATCGAATTATTTCTTGAAGATATAAGAGGAAATTCAGCATGAGTTCTGTAAAGAAGGAGTTGCCCTTCTCTTGGGGAAGGAGGTAAATAAGAAAGCAGCCTTTGATGTAGTATAGTAACCGCATCAACGAGATGAGGAGGAGAAAGGGAGAGGGACTTTTAAAGAGAAAACCAAGATGCAACATGCTTTTAAAAATAATAAAAGTTTTTTAATTGTTATTTTATAATATTGTCAGTGAACTTTGACCAATTAAGTTATGATAGGTAGAATTAAGTGCAGTAAAAAAAAAAAAAAAGTAGTGCTAAAGGAAAAACACCACCACTTAGGAAGGAGGGAAAGATCATGAACAAAATTTTCTGCTTATGAAATTTAAAAAATTTCTCACATTATTACTCCCTTTGCACAATTCAAAAACAATTATCATTTCTTGTGATATGTAAGAGAGGTGAGTCTGCAGAAAGTATTCCAGAAGTGAAATTCAGATAGTCTTGGCTGGTAATTCAACCAAAGGCACTTGTTCTCTGTAGTTTTCCAAGTCACTTTCCACTTGAGGGAAGGCAGGTGCAAAGCATGAGGTGAGAGGAATTGGAACACTCAGGCTGGCTTGTTGAGGGAAAGAACAGTCCTATAGTGTTTTGTTTGGGCAGTTATAAGGGAAACTGTACCTACCAAAGAGGGAATTTCAGGAAGATTAAGGTGAGAAGTGAATAATAGGTATTTTTGTTTAGGAATACACCCTCAGGAGCAATGCAGATATATCTCATTAGATTTCGTGTTATATCATTCATATACTCAAACAAAATTTCATGGATCAAGGCCCACTTTTGAAGCACTAACAAAATCATTGAACATTTTAAATAGTGAAATAGAGGTTAATATTTTCACATATTAGTTAGTCCACAATGTTTATTAACCAAGTAATGTGAGAGACTGGGAAGCCAGTGGGTTAGGAAAATTTAGATTTCAGTTTTGAATACACATTTTACTTTATTATTTTCTAATTAAGTCTTTTAAGGCTTCTTTAAATGCTTCCTTCATAATATGGATAGTTCTGTTTACTGCTTCTTGCATTTATTACTATTATTAAGAGCCATTCATTTAGTAAGAGCTCGTGTTAATCCTCAGAGAGACAGAAAAAAAGAACAAGACCAACAAAGAGGTCCTTCTCTGCAGGTCAAAGCCAAGTCAGCACCTGGTAATCTCATAATCAACAAACTGAACCAAGTTTGGAACTGGAGGCCAAAGATGGCTCTAAGGATAATTATGATAGTCAATATTAACTGAGTATCGATTACGTGATTGGTGCTAAGTGTATTACCTATTGCGATGGTTAATCATATGTACCAATTGGGTTAAGGAATACCCGGATAGCTGGTAAACACTATTTCTGGTTTTGTCTATAAGGATGTTCTGAAAGATACTGGCACATGATTCAGTAGCCTGAGTAAAAAAGGTTTACCCTCATTAATGTGGGCAGGCATCGTCCAATCTATTGAGGGCCCAAATAGAACAAAAAGGCAGAAGAAGGGCAAATTCATTCTCTCTTTCTGAGCTGAGACATCCATCTTCTCCTGCCCTTGGACATGGGAGCTCCTGGTTCTTGAACCTACAGCCTTAGACTAGGAGTTATACCATCTGATTGCTTGGTTTTCAGGCCCTTAGACTGGGATTGAATTATACCACTGGCTTTCCTAGTTCACCAGTTTGCATACAGTATGTGTGGCATCTTGGTCTCCATAATCACATGAGCCAATTCTCATGATAAATTTCCTCTTATATAACTATATATCCTATTGGTTCTCTTTCTCTGGAGAACTCTGACTAATACACATCACTATCTCTTTTTAATCCTCAAAGCAGCCTCATAGATAGACCCATTATCCTCCCCAATTTACCTATGAGAAAAGTGAGCCCTATAGCGCTTTAGCAACTTGCATGAAGACATACTGCTGGCAAATGGCAGGGCTGGGATTAGAATCCTGGTCAGTCTGATTTTAGAGCTTTAACTGGACCCCGAACTGTGAAATTACTTCTAATTTTATAAAGATTGATGTAGATCACATCATTTGTCCATAAAAGACCCTCAGATAAATTCTATACACTAGAGATTGAGTTCTGTGTTGAAGTGCACTTACTCAGGTTATAGAATGTTAAATTACTGGCATATCTACTCTTCTCAGCTTTTCTTGAAGAAACTCTGAAGGAAAGTGAGAACCAAATAAAATATAACTACTAGAATGATCCCCAGTGGACTGCCTCACCTTTCCTTCTCCTGAGAATGTGTCTCAGTTAAATTTACTCCCACAAATGTGAGTTAAAAAAATAAATATACAGTCTAGTATTATGATAAGTACTGTGGTAAGTACTGTTAATTAAGGCAAAATTAATAAAAACATAATATACTTGAAATAATTAGATAAACATAGATCACATTTGTGTCTAAATAAATAATATAGTTCACTTCTTTGCTTCCCAAACAATTCTATGTTTAAATGGTCCCACAAAAAGAATATCTTTGATTTCTGAGTGATCTAATAAAAGAATACTTTTCCAATATCTGGGTTGAATATTCACTTTTGCTCCCATTGGGCCCATATCAGAGGGAACTAGCTGAACCAATCTTAGATATAAATATGAGCCCAATAAAGGACGTCTCGTAGGTCAATTTAAGGATATCACTGAATGGCTTCATTAAATCAGGAAGGGACAGCTGAGGAGTTTAGAAACTCCCAAGAAAGAAATGTAAATAAGCAGTGGAAATTTATAGGATGTATTTGAATCTGCTGCTCATATTAAAATAAGATTTGATTGTTAAGATTTTTAAAACTTAAACTCTTATTCTTAATTTTAGAAAAATCACATTAATAAACTACACTAAGATTTATGAAGTGATTCTTGAAATGTTTCTGCATTTACCTTTAGGTCATTACCTACCCAGTCAAGTATGCAACCCCTGAAAATCTTCAATTGAATTTTTCAAAAATAGAACCTGCACTTGGTTTTGGGATCAGTGTTAGTCCATAAGAGTGTGACAAAGGTATTTGGATTTTGTTTTCATTGAAGCCTCTGTGGGTTGTGGTAAGACATCATTTAGATTGTCGGCCCCGTGTGCCAAAAAAAATGGAATCTGAATTCAGGCTGTTGGCATTCAGCCTTGTAAGGGCACAGTTGTGATAAAGTCAAGTAACAAATTTATAGTAACAATTATGAGAACTGACAAGGTTTAAATCGAAGATGACTTTTTATATTGTGGCCATGATAATATGAAGGGAGCTCACTGGGAGGGGGAAAGCCCAGTTAGAGGAGTCTGTGCAGAAATGACATGCTATATGGATTTTACATTCTGTGCCTCTGTTTTCTCATCATGACAAAGAACCTTCTTTTAGTAATGAACTTGTTCAAAATAAGGCTTGCACTTCATTTATGAGCAATATCATCTCCTGCAAGTGGCAATCATTTCAGAGTTCTATTTAAATTGAAAGTCAGTTGGAGTTTCCTTTTGCCTTTTAAGGAGAAGTATTACTAGGCTAGGCCTTTTATTGCCATTTCCTAAGAAAAGCTTTCTATTATTATAACCCTTCTTGACCAATATATGGTACAGGGACACATGGCTCTTGGAGATCTACCTCTACTTTTCACCCTCAGGTTCTTTTGATTAGAGAATTCCTCCAGCAACAAGAGAGAACCTAAGGCCAGGAATGGTTTCTTTGTGAAGTTTCTGAAAAGATATACTTAGTTTAAAAAGCCAGCGTGTGAAACAACAGCTCTCCAATTTAATTATAATAAAAGTAAAATTGAGATAATTTATTGAGCTCCTTCTTAGTTCCCCATACTTTACATTATCTCTTAATTTTACACAGTTCCTGTTAGTTGGTATTATTGCCATTTCATGAGTAAAGAAGCAAAAACTTTTAAAAAGATAACTTACCTAAGGGCACACAACTGGTCTGCCTCCAAAGCCTTCTCCTAGTCTAAGGACACTCATTGCAACAACAGAAAAAACTTGCTGCTTGTTGAAAATGGTCACACATACATGATCTTTCTTGGATTTAAGTCATATTAACATAATGAGTAACTATGGTACATAGCATATGTTCCTATAGTACTGGACATGGGTCCAATGCTCTGTGCTGAATGATACTGCCAGAGTTTGGGTTGAGAGGTATCATTTATACGTTGCAGCAATGGAATGCAGAAAACCTCCTGCTTATAGCAAAGGGAGGGGGTCCATTGAGTTGGAACAGCAAACAATCCACAGTACCTGGTCTCCTTATAGCTATAAAGCAGCTGATAAAAAGAAAAAGCAAGGCACATCATAAAAGACATGTAATGCATTTTCTGAGTATGTTGAGATTGTACACATATGATCAAAATCAAGCTCCTCAAAGTAGCAAGTATCCATTGCCTCCTACAAATACAAGCAGTATGTACTGACTACTTTGAGTATTCTTAAGAGTTGAGTTATATAAGATACAAGAAACTTAAGGTTTTTTTGTGGTTAGGGAAATGGGTTTAGTGGGCATTTCTTTATCTGTTCTCCATTTAGGCAGGGTTACATCCCTCTCCACAGACCACGTCAGACTGCAATAACTTTTTGTAATTTAGGTAGTTCACCTTTTCAAATTTCTTAAATAAATGTATCTTGCACTTTCCAGTTGCCTTTTTGAATGTAGCTGAGGACTCTTTAAATTGACTTTTCTATTAAACGTTCAGTTGATATTTACACAAGTGTCTTTCTCCTAGGGCAAAGGCAGCTACCTTTCTGGTATGTTCTAGAAGACTATACAAGAGGACAAATGAAAACAGATCCCAGTGAGAAACAACAACCAGCTGGATTAGTGCTTTTCACAAGAAAGGGCTTGGGGTCAGAGTTGTGCAGCTGTCAAGGCATATCCTCAAACTCTGCAGTGCAGGGGGCTCTATGATTGTGTAAGAAATCCCAAGAGCTCTATTTAAGATGAATGAGTCACTGGGAGCCCTGTTTCTCGTGCCGAGGAGACCGACTTAGCAGGAAGCTTGTCATCATACAGGCACATTCCTTCGTGTCCATCTGTGATTGAGCCCCAGTGGGTCCTTCCTTAAATTCCTGTAACACAAGCCACAAATAGGCTGAGGAATCACATCAGAAAGTATGTGAAAAATGCTCCAGAGAAAGCATTTGCATTTTCAGTTCAGAAGTTCTAATGATGTCAAATCTCCTGCATTGGTTTGGATCCTAGCTAATTCCTTGCTTTAGGATTTAAGTATTTCTGGCATGATCATTAGAGAAGTAGATCATTTGAAGTTATCCTAGCAATAAGGAGATCTACATTTGTTTACCCTTTGCAGTCTATGAAAGCAGAAGACAAAATTGTCTATATGTTGGTCATTTATTCTTTCTTATTGATCTGACATAATGTAAATTCAAGAGTGTTCTCCTTGGGCTAGAGTTTAGTCTCAGTCATTATTCTCCATACTCAATGTGGCTAGAAGAGCTTCTTCTTTCCCCTGCTATGGTTCAGTTGACCACCATTAACTGGTGCTTTACTCTGAGAAGTGACATCCTGTGAGGCCTGGGTTGGAGGCATTAAGATTGATTTTGGCTTTCCATTGTTTGACTTATGGGCATCAGTTAATAAATGATCTTGTTGAACCAATATATAAAGGTCCATAGTTGTGGATCTCATTTGTATTCCCTCCCCAAACAATTATAGAACAAAATGAAAATCAAACAAAAGGGCATCAAATCCATTGCATTTTAGAGAAAAAATGGCATTGGTTCTAGGGTTAAAGATATGAAATAACTAAGCTGTGTCCTCATTTTCATAAAGATAATAGTCCACATGACATAATGTCATGGGTTGAGACTTAAAAATAAACAATTAACCCCAAGACAAAGGAGTAAGTCACAAAATAAAACTATGGTTAATGGAGATGGAGGTCGATTATGCTGGATGGAGGAAAATTTAGGAAAGAACAAGAGGCCTCAGAAAAAACTAAATGTGTCAACACTTTGATCTTAAACTTCTAGCTTCCACAACTGTGAGAAAATAAATTTTTGTTCTTTGAATCACCACCCAGTCTGCGGTGTTTTGTTATGGCAGCCCTGGCAAACTAATACAGCAGAACACTTTTAGTATTTCATCTATTTCAAATATAAAAACATTAAAGATTCAAGAAATTCAAAGACTTGTCCAAATTTATATATTTTAATGTAAAAAAAATAGGATTAAGGTATTAGCCTCAGCTCCTAGCCTTGTGCTCTTTCCCCTACACAAGGACAAGGACACATCATTTGCCTTGTGGCAGCTCTACAAAGACAGTGTCTTGAGGAGTGGGTTTTGCTTTTATTCTTCAGTGTGGGGAAGTGTTGCCCCCCACCCCCCCGCTTTTTTTCTAAATTTCAGTTCTATCTCTGCTTAGAGCAGCTTTATCTCTGGCATCAAATGGCCTCTCAACTTCTTGTTGTAATTCAGTGTTAAAAGTTGGAAGGAACAAAAAATGAGGGGATAAAATCTTCCTTGTTGCATTTAGCACTTAATTGATATCAACATTAATTTTAATTATTGCTTCAATGTTATTAAAGGAAAGTGTTTGCTCATATTTTTTAAGAAAACTAAATCTGTAGGAAACCATATTAGAAAGGCTATTCTTGTATTTTATTAAGCTGAGTCTGCAAAATTTTTACATCTCCTTCAGACTTGGGAAAGGTGGGGACAGATGCATCTTTTCCACCTTGAAAATCATTGATGGCAAGTCAGTGACAGAAATTGCAAGAGTAGTCACACAGTTCTCCTACTTAAAATCCCACAGTGATCACTCATGGCCTCGAAAATAAAGTTCAAAATTTTGAATAGTAGCATAGAAAGCCTGTCACTGTCTTGCTTTCACTTGACTTTTTCAGTCTTATCTTCATCTATTCCCCCATATTTCTCATACTTTTAGTGATGTTTGAATGCTCAGTTTCTCTGAAGATTCCACACATCATATGTGCCTTTATTTATGCATGTTTTTCTTTTGCTATAAATGTCCCTTCATCATATTATATGTCTTTCAGGGTCCTATTTATGTTTGTTTTTAAATTTAACCTCTTGGATTAGATTCATCCAATGATTAGATCATTCATCAATGACCTAATTTATCTTAATTGCCCCTTTAAAGACCCTATCTCCAAATATAGTCACATTCTAAGGAACTAGGGGTTAGGACTTCAACATGAATTTTGAGAGACACAATTAAGCCCATAATGCCAGTGTTAATTAGTGTATTGTTTTTAAGGGACCAGTAAGATAATGTCATTTTGGGAAGCATAAATCTTACTGTGAATACAAAGTATCTGTAATTATAGTTGCCTGAGTCAAATATAATTGACTGAGTCCTCACTCTGGTTTGATGGTCTATTCTCTTCACTAGCCTGGAAAGCACATGGAGGTCTCTGAATGGATCTTTTCTTAAAATGACTTAGTTTTGGTTATCCACACATGTGCATGTCATCCATTATCGTATTTTATTTTAACCTTTATTGATAGATTTTTACCAATGTTCACTTTTCTCTGCTTGTGAGCACATGGAATACTGTTGAGTCCCCTTACATCTTCCCCACATATTAAATAAAATGTCCTTCTAAGAAGATAGACAAATTTGTGAAGAAAGTAGTGACTCTGAGGGCCTTAGAGAAGACCATGCATTAGTAAGAGATTAGAAGGGATCATGCATTACTGCATCTAAAGCTTCAGACAATGTTCTACAGCCACCACTCCTAGGGTCTCAAGTGCCAAGAGAAGAAGGCTGTCCTCCAGTTCCTTGTATTCGGGCATGGGTGAACCTCAAACTCTCATTTTTTCTCTCTTTTACCAGGTAATTCTTCTCACCTTCACCTACCATCAAGCAGGCTTCATCCTGCAGTCAAACTTCACTCAGGCAACTCTTCAGTCAGTAAGCAAATATTTTAAAAACTGCCTTGTAGAAGGAAAATGTAATAATATCTAAAACTATATAGTACTGTTGGGTCTGGCTCATAAAAATACCCACCAAGGAGTGCAGTAAGTATTAATAATTAGACAATTGGTGAATTGTAAAGTAGATGTTGCAAAGTGTTATAGTGATATTTAGTGAATTGGGATTTTTGGAAGGGTTAGGAACATAGTACACTTTTATTTCCTTTTAAAATAATGAAACATGGGGTCCTTCTATATAAATTCACTGCTTTCAGGGATATATTGGATTTAGATAACAAGGAATTCTTGTATTCAACTTATAAACTTAAAATTAGTGAGCAAAACAAATCTATTGCTTGTTTTGACTTTTTATGATATATTCAACCCTGTTACATCAGGACAGGTGAGGAAAAGCTTGGAAATCTGTCAAATGACTTCCTTATTTTACTTATGCAGTATATTTAACAAGATCTGTAATTAGGGAAAGGAAAAGGTGAAGAGGAGGATGGGGAAAGGAAGTGATTTCTGGTAATTATTTTTAAAATAACTAAGGACAGATTTGACATTAGATATTTTCAAGGACATTGGTGGAGAATATATCCTATGGGCCCTTTTCAACAACTCAAATATTCAACTTGATTTTAAAATTAACTTTCTCTAGTGACATATACTGGCTTGGAAAGTATGTCCCTGCATCCTCTGTTTAAGAACTTCATGGAGTTTATTTTATTAATAGTCATTGTGCTTATTTTTATTATTTTTTTGTGTATAGTCCCCACTCTCAACTTGTGGAAATCACTTATGGGAAGATATGATAGCAGTAAATATATTCAATGCTTCTCACATGACTAATAAGCTAATATCCTATTTTGAGAGCTGGAATTTTGAGTTTTGCCAGGGATTTTTCTTCCTTTCCCAATCTTGTTTGGCTTCAAAGCAGACTTGTTTGAATTTTAAAAATAGCTTCTTTAACATACACGTTAAATCTTCTCGAAGAATGAGAAGTTTCTGCTGAATGTGTAAGATCAGATTTTGTTTGTCTGCATTTCACTATTTTTGACTATTTTATATTCTACTGAGGCCTTAATTCATCTCCAAATTGTTCAGTGCAGGTACTCTAGGAAGGAAGTTTGGTATTACCTTAAGAAAATATAAAAAGCTATCTGAAGCAAGATTTGTGAATGGGACTGGTAAAGAAAATCAAATTATAAAAGGTTAGATCATTGCTTGGAGAGAAATTCGTGAAACACTGAATTGATTACTGTTTAAGAAATTGACTGAAGAACTTGGGCAGTTTTCCTGATTACCAGGCTGGTGTTCTCTTTATTATGCTATATGGCTAATGAATCTTTGTTTCCATTTGAAAACAAAAAAATAATATTTAGAGTTATGGGTGAGATAATAGTCATAGTAGTACATTATGTTTATATTTTCATTTATATTTTCTAAGAAATTTCATTTTTGTCACTCTTTTTGAGCCAGTTAGTTCAGCGAAGTGGAAAGAGCATTGAACTAAGTGCCAAATGATTTACTAAAACCAGCTAGTATGTCTCTCCCTGAAGAATCTTGAAGAGCCAACAAGATAATGTAAATGATAGTACTTGTGGTTTTTATCAAGATAAGAACTTTTCACAGATTTCTTCAACTTTTTGAGCCTTGATATCTTTGATAAAACGAAGGAGTTGGATAGCAATCGAAAAATCTCTACCTTTCTCCCTTTCATATTGTTATGTTTTTTTAAACTTTGGGAGGTGAGTAGAGTCAGATGTGTGATATTGGGATTTATAATTAGAAATAAATCTTTAACCAGAGTGTCCTACGATAGATGATTGGCTAAAGAAGCTGTGGTACATATATACAATGTAATATTATTCAGGCATAAGAAGAGATGAAATACTGCTATTTGTGACAGCATGGATGGACCTCGAGATAATCATGCTAAGTGAAATAAGCCAGACAGAAAAAGTTGAAAATCACATGATATCACTTATATGTGGGATATAAACTTAAAAGCAACAAATGAGCAGGACAAACAGAGACTCATGGACATGAACAATAGACTAGTGGTTAATAGAGGCTAGGGATAAATAGATGTGGTGACATTAAAGAATTAAAAATAACAAACAAACAAACAAACAAACAAATAAATAAATAAAAAGAAATAAATCTTTGGTTTTTCTTCAGGGGTCCTGGAACAGAGCTCCTAAAACTCTTGAGTTTCCTATGATGAGAGTGATAAAGATTTCTTTGTTATGTTAATGAGGCGACTATTCAAAGGATTAATGCAATTTGCCAGGGAAACCAGCAGTGTGATTAGAGGGTTGTAACTTTCATTTCCCCTACCTACCACCTTCTTGGAGGTAAGAAGGGCTAGAGATTGAGGTCAAGCCCCAGTGACCCATGATTTAATCAATCATACCTATGTAAGGAAGCCTCCATAAAAACCTAAAAGGAGAGGGTTAGGAGAGCTTTGAGGTTAGAGAATACAAGGAGATATGGGGAGATGACATCACCACAGAGGACATAGAAGCTTCGCCTTCACATATCCCTTGCCCTATGCATATATAACATTTGGCTGTTCTAGATTTTAGCCTTTTATAATACACTGGTAATCTAGTAAGTAAATTGTTTCTCTGAATTCTGTGAGCCACTGCAACATATTAATTTAACCTAAGGAGATTCTTGGATTTTTCGATCCATAGTAGTTCCCCTTTATCTTCAGTTTTGCATTTTGAGGTTTCAGTTACCCATGGTCAACCATTATCTGAAAATATTAAATGGAAAGTTCCCGAAAGAAACAATTCATATGTTCTAAATTGCATACCGTTCTGAGTAGTGTGATGAAATCTTGTGATGTCCTGCTCTGTTCTGCCCAGGACATGAATCATCCCTGTGTCCAGCGTCTCCACGCTGTAGATATTATCTGCCCACTAGTAAGTTAGTAGCCATTTTGGTTTCCAGATCACTGTTGAAGTATCACAGTGCTTGTGCTCAAGTAACCCTTATTTTACTTAATAATGGTCCCAAAGTGCAAGAGCAGTGATGCTGGCAATTAGGATGTACCAAAGAGAAGCTGTAAAATGCTTCTTTTAAATAAAAAGGTGAAAATTCTTGACTTAAAAAGGAAAGAAAAATATTGTATGCTGAGGTTACTAAGATCTACAGCATTTTTCTATCGTGAAATTGTGAAGGAAAAAGAAATTTGTATTTTTTTTGCTGTCGCACCTCAAACTGCAAAAGTTATGACCACAGTACATGATAAGTGCTTAGTTAAGATGGAAAAGGCATTACATTTATGGATCCAAAACACAAAGACAAAATGTGTTCTGATTGATGGCAACATGTTGTGCCAGAAAGTATCGTGCCTACATCATTCACCTCACTTCATCTCATCATGTAGGTTTTGTATCATCTTATATTACCACAAGAAGAATGGTGAGTACAGCACAATAAGATTTTTTGAGACTACACTCACATACCTTTTATTGCAGTACTTTGTTATAATTGTCCTATTTTATTATTAGTTATTGTTGTTAATCTCTTACTATACTTAATTTATAAATTAAACTTTATCATAGGTATATATTTAAACCTATATATATAAATATAAATATATATATTTTTTATATATATATATATAAATATATATATATGAATGAAAAACATGGTGTAGATAGGATTTGGCACCCTCTGTAGTTTTGGGTATCTACTGGGGGTCTTGGAATAGATCTCCCATGGATAAAGGGGAACTACTGTACAGCTGGTGGGTTAGAAGCACAGATAATAATTCAGACTTCTGATTGGCATCTAAAATATAGGGGCAGTTTTGTAGCACTGAACCCTTGACCTGTGGGATCTGATGCTATTTCTAGGTAAATAGTATCATAATTGAGTTAAACCGTAGGATGCCCAGCTGGTATCTGAGCATTGCTTTGGTATTATGGAAAATTTCCCCTTACTGGACTTGGTTGGGAATCCTAATATCCATATAAAAAAATTACTTTTCACTAAAAAGGAACTGGAACAAAGAGGTAAAGTGAGTGCCTTCACCGATTGAAAATAAGAGCTGAGCAATCATATCCTTTCTTCACCCAGTTGTGTTTTCTTCATATGTGTTGGAATCTGATGGGGTCAGGTGTATTCTATGAGGAACTCCATGTGGCTCCCAGACATGGAGAACCTTGCACTGAATGCAAATAATTTTAGAATAGAGAACAGTAAGGTCAGACCCCAGCTGTGCCTCAGAGGAGCTCTGATCTCAAAAAGAAATTACCGAAGCTCCTTCTCCGGGTAAAATGGAAATGTTAGGGGTCTGAGCTGCTTGTATCTGTGAAGAGTTGCATCGCCTATATGGCAAGGAGGAAGGTTGTAAATGAGTCTACAGAGATGTTTAATCTTGGTGTTATGAATCAACCCTATTTTCTTTCAATTATCATTTTGAGCCATGAACTGCTATGAGAATTTTATGATGGGTAATATGATCATTTTACAAAAATGCAATTTGAACCATCACAGAGAATTTTTGCAAATAATTTCAGTGGTTTAAAAAAATCCCCTGAATGCCATGCACAGGTCTCCAGGTCATTGGTTCTGAAAATTTATTACATGTAAAAATAATACTGGAACTGGGAATATGTTCTCAGAAATTCGATTTTTTTTTTTTTTTTTTTTTTTTTTTTTTTTTTTTTTTTTTTAGATATTAGGGATTTGGTACTGGGATTCTGAATTTGTAACAAGCACCCAAGAGAATTCTGATTCAAATGAACTGGGCTAAATACTAAGAAATATTGTCATAGGGGTTCCTGGCTCTTAGTTAAGAGACTCTGCCTCAGACTGCCTTAGAACTCCAGTATTCCTTAATATATTTTCCAAATTAATATCATCTTTCTCAAGTTCAATCTAAAAAGAAAACCCAAGTCCCCTATCAAATAAATTAGCCAAATTAGAACAAAAAACAAGCAAAAAGTATAGGTTTTGTTTTGATTGAGCCAGTTTGGCTGGCTTCCTAGCCTGGCACCATCAGTTAGATATTTAATTTCCAACTCAGTGGGTGACAGGATGCATGGCTTCATGCAAGTGTGGGCACTGATTAGTGGCATTGTACAGTACAAGAAATGACTTAAGAATAGGTTAACCTTGGTTTGCTTTGAAGCAGCATAATCAAAAGAGTGAATGCAAGTGGAAGTTGCTATCAGAGCCAGAGAAGTGGTATTGAGCTGCAGATCTGTGAGCAAGGGAATGCTGTCAACAGAGGGTAAATCAAGGTCAGTAGGATTGACATTCAGTGCTGGAGTTTGAGTTGAATGGAGGCAAGTAGTTCAGGAGGGAGGCTGTGAACAAAATGAAGTTGTTGGTCTAATAGATCCTGGCCAGCTTAAACACAGTAGACTTGACTGGACACAAGATATTCTATATGGACATATACTGATCAACACTTACTGTATAGAGGTCCAAGAATTAAAACCCTATGGATGCTAATTTGTCCCTCCATCTTATTTCTGATGACTACTTCGTAACAATGAATTTACACAAAAACCATGAATAACTCTCTTTTTGTAGTTTTCATTAGCAATCTCCTTTATTAAGGTATTGTCTAGTTTTGGTGTTGGAAAGCTTTTTATCTACAGTGCCAGAGAGTAAATATTTTAGGCTTTGTGAACTACAATACCATCTCTGTTGTATAATCACCATTTTTTCCTTTTTACAATTATTTAAAATGTGAAAACTATTCCTAGCTCTCTGGCAATACTAAAACAAGGCATGGACCAGATTTGGCCCCTAGGCTGTAGTTTGCTGACCCTTTACTAGATTATCCCAAGAATAATAGTAAGATTATTTTGTTTTTACATGGCATTTGATATTTTTTTTTATAGCAAATATATTTCAATAGAGAAAAAGCCATAGTTATTTGTTCCCCATTGAGAATATATCCTCTCCATTTTACACTGATAAGAGAGCCTAAAGTATGAGATGTAGTGTTTTCTATAATTGAGTACTGTGGCCATCTAATATTAAAATCTGTAAAGGAAGAGTTGAATTTTAACTTGTTTTATTAAAATTTATGACAGAAACCTTAACCTAGATAGGAATTGGGAGGGCCTGTGGGAGGAGCTATCACACTATGTCATCATGAAAGTTTCTACAGGAAGAACTCTATGGTTACAACAGAGCTCTGTGGTTGTGACAGCCCCTCCTCTTCCCCTCTGTATAAATGGCTTTCTATTTCTTCTTGGCCCTTGTTCATACAGGTGGCCTGCTATGTCTGCATTACTGGATTGCAATCCTTTCTTGATCATGAATAAAATCCTTTTGGTGATTGAATACCTAGTTGACTTTTGTTTATGGTTGACAGTTTCATTTGGCATAAAAATTCAGATATAATGATAATCTGTCCCTTTTGGGCTCTAATTTTTTAAATTACCTCATGTCTTATTGTTATTTGTTTATGTTTTAAAAATATAAGCACATTCTGGACTATTTTGTTGCTGGAAAGGTTCTTGTCTTATTCCACAAAAAAGAATTCAAGAGTAAGACAAATGGCTGGAGAGCATGGGGATCCAGTGACCAGATTCTTGTTTTATTCTGCAAGAAAGAATACAAAGTCAAGATGAACAGTAAATAGGAATGCGCAAAAATGTATTAAAGAAAAAGTACACACTCAATGAGGGGAGTGCGGGCTTATTCTAGAAAAAAAAGAGCAAGTGTACAAATCACTACTTGCCCTACCTCATATCAAATGATTATTTTATTACCTGAGTACTATGAGATTTGATTAAGTCCAAGCAGATATTTGAAAATATGATCCTTTTGATTTATAGTAGTTTTACTACCTTAACTGTTGCCACATAATGAGACTAAAACAGAGGTAAATTTAATTAAAAAATGCTAAGTGATATCACAGTTTTGAGGTATTTTATTAGAGGAGAAATAGTTGAATATTGAATCATCACATAACACATGGTATATGTAGTACCAAACTGGAGAGATTCTACGACATAGGTATTAGTTTCATATCCTTCTTGGGATAGAAAATGTTCAATTTCAGCAACACAGTATTTTGGTCATATGTAATTAATGATGTTAATTTGAACTTTGGTGATGATATATTTGTAAATTTGTATAACTTGTCATGTTATGAATGTGTGCATGAGTGTATACATGTGCATGTGTTTGTGTACTCAATTTAGATCAATCCCAGAGGTGTTAGGAGACTATCATAGGTGAAAATGATAGGACCCATAAACAAGACAGTTGTAGTCAGGACTGTTAGAGTAGGTCTGTATTAGTCCCCATGGGGCCATTTTACATAGTAAAGAAAGATGCCTTTTCCTTTGGGCAGATGCACCCTTATGCCAGGGCACGTAGCCTACCCAGCAGTGATTGGCTGGATTTCAGCCTCACTTGTCCTTCAACTGAGTGCTCTTGTTCAGGTGTATGTATGTTCCTACCCTGAGCCAGAGGGCACAAATTTGAGAGATAATGTGGAAATATAATCTTTAGGACCTAGTAGCCAATTAACTCTGGAGATCAAGGATTGCTTCCAACTTTTGGCTTTGGTGATTACTATTTTAAAACAATATCTGATTTTTTGAAACTTTCAGTACAGTCAAAATAATTAGTATTAACTTTTAAAAAGCTTTGGTGTGCTCAAAAAAAAAAAACAAGAAAAGAATATTTAAAGAGAGAAGCAGTGGCAACAATGAGAATGGACAAGATACCTACTACACTGTAGAAACCTGAAGGACTTAACTACTTCCTCTTTCCTGGGTGTGTTTATCTGGAGGTGTCATAGGCATGAATCCATAGTGCCCCCTACTGTCTTACTTTGGGTTTGTGCCAGCACAGTCTATTGTCATCTGTTGGAGAGCTATTTAATGTCAATTTCATTCTAGGTAGACTTGGAGCTGTGATGCTGGGAAGCAGGAAGCATGGCTGAGTGAAAGTGCAGAGAGATGCTTTTGTGGGCACAGGGGAGTGGGAAAGGGAGACCAAGCAGAATTTTGGTCTTGTCATTCCTCTCTCATTTCTCAACATAAACAGATAGATATTTATTTTGTGCTGGCTACTTACTAGGTCTTGCAAAGTAAAGATGACAGGAATATAAGAGAACTAAAAGCAATATTCTTCATCCTTTGAGAGCTTATGCCAAATTGGGAAAGCAGAACACATGTGCAGCACACCGAGAACACTTACTGCAAACACAAGCAAGTTTATTAACAACTAGACATTGGTCTAGATAACCTTCTCACAGTGAGAATATATCATTCTGTCTGTAAAAGTGCTGAGTAAAGATGAAATCATAATTCAAATGGGGGTTAGTGAGTATACGTGGGCATATGTATGTGTATATGCGTGCTCTGTTGCATTGGGGGTGGGTAGTGAATATTAACTTGCAAAGGGACCTTAGAGGAGAATAAATTAGTTCTGTACTTTTGAGTATAGAAAGAAGGGGGACAAGAAATGCTTATTGGAAAAGAGAACAAATTCAAAGGCAAGGATGAACAAGTGGAGTTCAAACAAAACAAGAAGAGAAGTTAACTATATTTCCCAATTGGAGAAATACTACTACTCTCTTACAAAATATTTCCATACTAGAAGCACCAAGAGCATGGAGGTGTACTGGCCCATTACTGCTGAGCCAGGTTTTGCTTGCTTGAGGCCTGATTACTATAATATTTAATCTAATTCTTTATATCTTGATCCCACAGGCTTAAGTAAAGCTGAGCAGCTGGTGTGTGTTTCTGTTCTCTTGTGTTGGTGAACACTTTAGCTGTTAGTCTTTGAAGCCTAAAAACACATGGCAGTAGCTCTCAACCAATGTCCTGGAGCTCTCAATCAAGTTGATGTTTTGTTTGGTTGTATTAGAAAGAGATTTAAAGACACTTTGCATGGCATTCTTTCTCTGTAATTGCAGATATTAAATGCAGTCCTAGACAAGGTGTAAAACATCCTTGGAGACAATTTAGTAATAAAAAGCCAGGTCTTTCTGACATTAATAGGCTTCAGTGGGATTAGTTTAGTAATAGTTATGTGATGTGTAATTTGTAGCAATGAAAATGCTGAAAGGGCCAATTACTGCATCATAATGGGCACACTTTGAACCTAGTGGTACACCTATCCCTTTCCAGTGTTCATATATATTAAATGCTGGATACTAATCATCATGGTAATAAGAAGACCATCTGTCAGGGATCATGTTACCAGCCGTGCCTCAGCCAGTGAAAATTCGAGAACTCTCAGCATTGTGTAAGCAAGCCTGTGGGCCATAGAATTAGGTTGCCTGTTTACCTGTGGTCACCGCTTGCTGAGCGACCTTGGGCAAGTGACTTACCTATTTTCTGAACCCCAATTTCTTCATTATAAAATAGGGTGTTATTAGAGTTTATATGTTATGACTGGGAGATAACGTGTATAAATCACATGCAAGTGTTGGGCATAAAGTAAGTAGAATATTAATTTCTTTATTGTTGTTGGACCTGTTACTCTCTTGCACTCTATCTGGAATTTAATGTGGAGATAATTCTTCCCAGAAATGTTTAAAGTCTTGAGCTTATTTCTTCCTGGAAGACAGTTAAAGGACAATATTTCAGTAGAACTAATTGATTAGAAACCTAGTACCTAAGCCCCTCTATTTCTGCTGTTGAACACACATTCCTGTGTGCTCAGCTTTCTTACTCCATCTCTGGGAATATCTATATTTCGGAGTCCTTAGACTGAGCTGTCTGCACCTTCCTGCCCGAGCCACCATTCCAATTCCAAACTCAGTTCCCAAGTTCTTAGTCCATAAATCTGTCCTTGTGGTAAAAGAATCTTTGAAATATTTTCTTTGTTGGTTTCAAGCTGTGTCAGTAACATGTGTCTGAGTCTTAATTGAATAAAGGTCAAAGACACTTGTCCATGTGGGTTACACTGTCTTAAGTGAGAATTATTCTAATTTAGAACACATGGTAACATCCCATTCCTCTTACCACTGGAGCTCAGCATGTATCTATCTACCTGTAGGCAGAGTTTTATTCTCACCACAGGACAGCCACTCTTCTGCCTGCACCTTAACTGATTTTGACCCCTTGCTGGTTCTGAATGCTTGAAGAGCTTGACTTTAGCCTCGTGAAAGCTGCTTGTGTTGGGTACACCCTCCTTGTGAGCCCTGGTGCACTCAAATGTTAAGATGTCAAAAAGATGAGGAGGAAGCAGTAAAGAGGACTGAGATGAATCAACCAGTTGAAGTAGGATGACAGTAACCCAAGAGGGTGTGGTTTCCAGGAGGTCAAATGAAGAAAGTGTATGTAGGAGCCAATGACATCTAATATTGTTAGTGGAAGAAGTAGATAAAAACAAACAATTGATTGTATGATTTGGTAATACTGATTAGGCTAGTTTAGTGCATTTTATTCTCCCTTTAATTTTTGTAAAATCATTATTAAGATAACTATTTTTCATTATTTTGCAAATAACCTGTCCAAATTCGCATAGAAAGTAGCAGAATTAAGGCTTGAACCCAGGTTTTCTGATTCTAATTGTCATGATCTCTGACCATCAGATATTTACATTTTTGTTTAACTTTAAATCATAGATTTTATTTTCTTAGAAAGTCACATTTTAAGACTCATGATACATTGTGGATATAAAATTTTGTTTCACTTTATGAATTTTGAGTATTAGGAATCTTATGGGATAATATTTTTTAGGAAGCCCCTATTTTATCTGGGAATAAAGGTAAGCGGAACATGACCACCTTTCACTCTCAGCCCTCTGAGCATCCCTTAATATTTTGGGAAAATAGAGTGAGAAGAGAAAAATGTAAAGAGAGAGAGAGGACTTATGCAACTTCAGGTGAAGCCTTTCCCTGAACACAATTAGCTGGCCTTCTTGAAGAGAATTCAGAGAAGGTCAATGTGTGTTGGTCATGGTTATTCAGTGTTCTAAGCAAAAACACAGGCAGCTAATAATTCTGGGACTAATACGCTCAAAGATTTTTGAAGACCTGGGCACAGAGTCTGATTTTATTGTTTCTATTTTGCTGTAAGCAAGCTCATGTATGCAAACTATATTCAAGGTCATTTCAACTCTGTTTACTGTCTCTTTAGCTTAAGATTATCCTAAGCATCTTTAATGACTAATGTACATCCAAAGAGTTGAACATTTGTGAGCATATGTGCACAGCATTAAAATACTGTAATTTACGCACTAGCATCAAGTGGTTCTTTTGTAGCTCAATGATTAATGCCACAAAAATGGAACACTTGAATGTGAATGTGCTTATGACTTTGGAATAATGTGAATAGAACTTCTATGATAAGGGACTAATGAATATTTTTGTCTCTTCATGAGTCCAGATGGTTGGGTACACAGAGAAATGCCATAGATATTAATTACTTGAGAATTAGAGAAGAACAAGAGGGAAATTGATTTGACTGACTCATTGTTCTCCATTGCTCTTGTCCAATATAAGGATTTCTAATTGCTTATTTTTCTTACTGAAAAACAAAACAAAACAATAGTAATGTTAGAGATATGGCGATGATGCAAAATGATAGAATAAACAACCTGCAGATAATTGGAATATGCATGAAAGTGGTTTACTTCTCACAGACATTAAATTTACAATTACACATCAAATAATCTCAAATCAGATTTCCTCTTTCTGCTTTTCTCTTACTTTTCTACAAGGCACAAATGATAGCTGTCATCATGAACTTCATCAAAATCTGAAAAAAGTTATACTAAAAATTTGGCACCACAGTCATGAACAGTAACTTTTAGGATATTCAAAACTGGAAAGAATATCTTAAAACTTAACTTCATTTTGAGACATAAAGTAATGGAATCCTAGAATTGCAAAATGCTAACAAACAAAGAATTTACTAAAAACCCAAGGTTAATTAAAACAACTCAAGTCATGGGCAGTTTCTAAATTTTACAGGGCTGTTTTGAATAGTTTTAAAGCAGAGACTTATGCTAAGTCCAAGTGCCTGGTCCATCCAGAGCCCTGTAAGTGTCCAAAGCAGCCACAAAAATGCTGAAGAGAGTCCATAGCCTTGAATTCAGAACCTCCATTACTGTGTCTATTGTTTGTGAATGTGGTTGGAAACTAGAGCTCAAGCCCCAAAGGAATGAAATCTGCCTGATAAAGAAAGTAGCTTCTGAAATGGTAGTGTCCCAAACAGATTCTGGAGGGTTGAAAAGGCTCCAGGATATAACATTCAAGAATGGATGTTAGGTAGTTTATCTGTTAATGCTTAATGTGCTGGTCTAGGGTGGGTGGGGCAGGATGTAAAGGCAGACATCAGCTCAAGTAGAACCAGGAATTCATCCACCATCCTGCCATTAAGTAGCTGCATATCAGGTTGGCCCATTCTGATTCTCTCAGTGGTTCCGTTTCCTTATTGGTAAAATGTGCGGAGAGTGATTGTCACTGCCTCTCCCAGGATTAATGAAGTGGTATTCACAAAGAGCATTGTACTCTTAGGAAGGAATGCTCTGTGGCAAGACATTACAGGGCAATAACATTAAGCATGTTTAAAACATGTGCCTCCTGTTACTAAATGGATGTTATGGCTGAACAGCCTTGTATCCCAAATATAAACTAATGCATATGGAACTGCTTATGGGTAACAGATGACAGGCTGAATAAATGAGATAGTTGATTATTATACAGAAGGTAGTTCATGCTTAAAAAATGCTATATGCCTGCTATTTCATACTAAATACACTGAAGACATACTTGAGAAATCCTATTTAGATAAGAATTGGCCATTGATGGCAGAAATTAGAAATGAAGGAAAAGATTGGGTCACTGAATCTGTTTCCCAGGAGACAACATAGAAGAAGCAATTCCAGCAACGATGCCTGGATGCTCCTGCTGTGTGTTAACTCAGCTTCATAAACTCTGCAACTGTGGCTGTGATAAATGCTCGACTGAGTCCAGGATGGCAACCCCTGGACTCTTTCTTCACGGTTGCCTGAAATTTTTTGTACAAGGACTGCTTTGAAAACCTTCAGGAGCCACAAATAAATAGCAAGTCTCTGTAGTTAGAGTGGCACTTGTGAATGTCCCACCTTGTTTGTGCGAGTTATTCAGACATATTTCCATTCATCAGACAAATAATAAGCCAGCTGCTCCCAAAAGAACATCTTTTTCTGTATTTGGAATTTAGAGAATTCATTTCATGATCAATCTTCTGAAATCAGATAACTTCATTTTCCTAACTAAAATCCTTTAGTGGAAACTGCTGCACTTAGGAATAAGATTCCATCTTCTCATCTTTTTAGCACAGCCTTAAACCTGAGATGGCCTCTAACCTCCTCTTGGACCAGCTATCCCTTCTTTGCCCTGGTGTGCTTTGGGCTCATTACCACCCGAAGCCTCTGCTCTGGTTACTCCTCTGGCTAAAGTACTCTGCCCCAGATTTCCAAATGCTGGAACCTTCATATCTCAGCTCAAGTGTCACTTTCTCAAAGTGACTCTGATCATCTGATCTCTTCATTATATCACCTCATTGTATTTTTTTCCAAAACATTTGCAGTAACTGCAATTATCTTACTCATTTGTTTCCTCGATTATTATTTCTTCCTCAGGAAAGTAGAGAGCTTGACTCTCTCCATCACTCTTGTAGCCCTAGGTGCTACTAAATAGGACTTCAGTGGATAAATTAACAAGTAACATTCACAATTTAGATTTTCAAGTTATTTATGGGATTTTTAATACTAGTCTCTGTGACTGATTTCACATAGTGATATGCTTGCTATGAGGGAGTCGTTTGTCTAACATGTAGTTAAGATAGTCTGGGATTGTTCCATTCCACATGGCTTAGCTTTAAGGGCAAAGGAGACCTAAGAGAGAATGGGATCTAGAGATATAGCTATTTTTGGAGTGATTAAACATGAAAAGACTTCTTACTAAGTTACTTTTAGTTTTCTAGATAGATAGCAGTTGTCAGCAGAGACCAGAGTGCAAATCTCATTTCTCGACTTTATTAGCAGAGGTTGGAAGAAACTCAATTTTTCTGACTTTGTATTCTCATACATTACCTGTCTGATTTATATCTAAAGGGTGTTATGAAGACCAAGTGAGATAACATAGCTGAAAACACTCAGAAACCTTTAAAGTACAGTTGGTTGAAAGATATTAGTGTCTACATATGTGCATCTTCAGCGACATATCTGTTGACTCCTGTCTTCCTCATCAGGTGATCACTTTTTATTCCTTTTTCTACTCTGAAGTACCCAGTAGGTATTCAATATATCATGGAATGAATAAATGAGTAAATACTATTATTCTTATTTTTCTCTTGGCCAAATCCTCTCTCCTCATTGTAAGCATTATTGAATTTTGTATTTATTTTTCATCCTCTTTTGTAAGCCGTTGGCCATTAGATAGAATAGTTTCATATGAATATCTCTCATTTAAGTTAACTTTGGTGTAACTTTCTATTATTAATGGCATTGCATATGGTTTGGGCTTGGGTTTTAGCTTTGCCAGGCACTGTCTGGGAGAGAGGGAATCTGCCCAATAAACAAAGTAAAATGTACTGATCATACTGGCCATGGCCTTCTGGGGTGTAGACTCAGAATATTTGAGACTTTTCACTAATCACAACCTCAACCTATGTGATGCAGCCACTAAGGAAACTGAAGTCAAGACCTCAGTGAATCATGTTCTAGTCTGTTGAGCAATACCTTTATTTTGGGATTTGGATTATTTATAGATTACCCTTTTTTGGTATAAATGAGCAGCACTGTTTATTTCCATTTTGTAATAAAAAGCTACTGGCTATTTAGCCAGAAACCAAATATTTTCACTTCAAATTGCTTTCTGGACGTTTTTCCAACAGTGTTCGATTTGAAGCTGTGAAACACATTACTCTTCTTCCCTCCTTCTTTTCACGCATCCTGCCATCCATGCCTCCACTCCATCGGCCCCATCGTCTTTTTTTTTTTAGGTGAATCAAAACTGATGCTTCAAAAAAATAAAGTCAGTATTCTGTGATTGCTTCTTCATCATATGAAAGTGTCAAAGAGGCTGAAATAAATGCCTCTTTGGTCCCAAATGCTGCAGTCAAGGAAACTCTCCAGCCAACCAGGTGTTCCAGAATATTTTGCCCTAGGCTAGCCTACCCAGGGATTGGCATCGAATTATGTCTGGGCTTTGGTATTTTCTGTGTATCTTAAAATGCTATCTTTGGGCACATTTATTGGGCTGCATAAGAAATATTGTATAATCTGCATAGTGATGAAGTTATGTGTGTCTTAGACATGTTCTCTAGTCATAGAATATTCCTTTTACAGAGCTTTGGATCCCTTAGGTTGTTTTGAAATTTAAATTAATTTTTTTCTATTTTTCCATCTGGATGCACTCTCCATTCCTCATTTATTTTACTAAAAATTTTCAGCTTGTTTCTTTATCCACTGAAAACCTCACCTCTAAACCTATGCCCTTTAACACAATAACACACACACACACACACACACACACACACACATACACACACACACAATTTAAAAACCTTAAATTTAAGAGTTTAATTTTATTTCCAGCTGTGATTTACTATCAGTAGCTTGGTTGTCTTTTATTTTAGTCATTTTCATCCTTGCTTGGTTTAACTCAAGGCATTTAATTACTGATTGACTCACAGTCTAGGTATTTAGTAGATTTGTATCTTTCCTTTTTATTTTGGTGACATTGCTCAAGTATGCCCTGCCATTTTGGACATAGCTGATAATGGGAAGCCTTCGAAAGACATTTTTCTTCTTAATAACAGCAAGTGACAGCAGTTGAATAAAAAAAAAATGAAATACGATGTGGTTCCATAGTGTAGTGGTTAGTACGTCTGCTTTACCCACAGAAGGTCCTGGGTTCACATCCCAGTGGAGCCATGGTCCATGGTCTACAGCCATGCTACCCTGCACAAGCCCAATGTCTGATCTTAGAAGCTAAGCAGGGTTGGACCTGGTTAGTACTTGGATGAGAAACCACCTAGGAAGACCAAGTGCTGTAGGCATAAAAAAAAAGTGAATGAAATAAAAATAATTTCAAAAAGAATCAGCATGACAAAACAGTAACAAATTACAAAATTTCAGAAGTAGCTTGGGTATTAATATTTTAGATTCCTTAAAAGTAGGTGAACTATTGTTTTCTCATTTTTTTTCATAGTGTCCTTTAAGTAGGAAATAAAGGATGCTTTGCAGAGGTGAATAAAATGTATAGCCTTATTATTATGTAGAGCTGACTCAAACTTTCCAATACTTTGTATGGTAGGAAAAAAAAAAAACATCACAAAATAATTTTATGAGTTTTAAAAATATTGTCCAAACCTCAGGGACAGATCCAACAGGACCAAACCTGCTTTATCCCTTTTGGATGCATAATATACATTGCCAAATTAAAGGATTTAAGAAGTCTTGCAGTCATAAATCCTGTTTAATTTGGTAGATCCTACATTTATTAGACTATGCGATTCTCTTTTCATACAATAAAAATTAATGTCTCATAGAAAATGTCCACAGAACACATTTAAAGAAAGGTTCTGATCATTCTAAAGGCAGAGGGTGGGCGTTTCACAGGCACCATCTCTGCCGTGTGATCAGCAGGAGACAAAATCAGGAGAATAAGCAGAGTTCCATGACTATCAGCTGGAACCTAGGGATAAAAGCAGAGGAGTGTTGAGTCTCTGTTCACAGAGAGAGCAAGACTGAGGGGGAGAACATAATCTGAGGTGTTCCACGTGACCCTGTGCGGACATGCAGAAAGGCTTATTCTTTAAGTAATCCAGGCTTTGCCAACTTGGTTGGATATTTGAATCCTACAGTTATTTTATCTTGCCTTGAAGATAATTGACTGAATTTCTGTTTTTCAACATATATGGAGAAAAACAACATTCTGAGTCATTAATTCAACAATTAGCATATCCATGGTAAGTATTCACATATTTTTAAATTTAAAAAATTTATAATATTTTAAAAATAGGTTCAAATTATTTGCCATTGTTTTAAATTCAAGCCACATCAATTAGATTTCCCACACATTACACACACACACAACTCACACACACATATCTGTTTCTCATTCAGTGGTGATATGTAATGAAAGGTTATTGTGAATCTGGTCTACAGAATACAGCTGCCCTGAAGATGTTCCCGAATTATATTAAATGCTCTACACATTAACGTTGGCTTAAAGGAGTCTGAAGCTCTCACCCCAACCTCAAGCACTTTGACTCCTGTTTCCTCTTTGATTTACTTTCAGACCGAGTGATTAAGAGACAATATGAAAACCACATGTAAAATGCCCAGTGAGTTTTTTTTCTTCTTTTTTTTTCTTTCCTTTTCATATATAAAAACAATGAGGGAAAGCCAGTGTAAAGATATTGGGCTAACCAGTGGTTTAATTTGAAGCTTACCAGGGACACTAGGGAAATTTGCCAGTACATGAATCATGTTTGAAGAGTCAGATCAAAGAAAGAAATATAGAGTGTCAGAGCCTGGCATCTCCTGGGTTTCAATGTCCAAAATTCAGTGTCCAGAGCAATTTTAATTCCTTGTCCATGTTGCGTTTAGTGTCACTCTTCTCTTCCAAAAAGTTGTCAAAATGGAAAGGCATATGCTCTCTGTGACCAAAGTTGTAAACTATCATCACATTTTTAAAATGGAATTGTCAAGTAGCCTTGAAATTAGATTTCATTTGGGAATTCACTGATCCCTGGAAAGGTTCAAATCACTGGTAGTGAAGTATTTCATGTTCTTCACCCTTTCTAAGGATTCTTCTAATTTCACTTCACTTCTAATTTTTTTCCTAAACTTCTAGGGTCCGCATAAGAATAATTGTCTATAATTTCACCCTTGTTGGAGGCAATTAGGGAAAGGTCAAAAAGAACTTTGGTGAGAGTGGGTATGAGAAATAGACTGATACACAAGTGGCCTAGAGTTAGTACCAGCTAAGATGTTGCATTGTTTTGCTTGAAGTCACATTTTCCAAGAAACTATCAATGATGGCAAGTGAAGACATAGTATAAGTGTAGTGGTGGGTGCTATCTGCAATTTCAGGCATCCATTGGGGATCTTGGAATATATTCCCCATGGATAAATGAGTACTACTATATTTCATGGAGAGTGTGATTGATGTTTGTACTCAAAACTCAAAACCCAGCACGGAATTTGAGTGTGATAAGACAGAGAAAAAAGTCTGTGCCTTGATCGTGTATGATTTTCTTCCCTTCTGACAGACCCCAGATACATAAAAGAGTATAACTACTTTATTTTGTCTTCCACTGCTATATCTTCCCTCTGTTTCTACTCTTCAAAGATTTTGGGAGGAGCTTATAAGTCTGATAAAAAGGGTGGATGGTATATGCTTCTGTCTTTGATTCTCATAACATTCCCAAGATTTCCAAAAGGCCAGCACCTTGAAAAAGTATGTCAAATGGCTTAATGTTTGTTTCTGAATGTTTTAAATGCTGAATGCAACTTTGTTTGGTTCAGGGAGTACCTTTAGCAGTTAATTACAAACTTTCCTACTTTATTTTATAGAAAAATATTTAGTATTAGACAATCATGTCTGTGTAGCTGGAATGACTTTCAGAAAGGGAGCATATAGCCAAAGTTTTGTTTCTACTTAAGTGCCAGGGCAAAGTTCTGGCCTCACACAAATAAGTTGTATCAAGTCCATTTCTGGCTGAGTATTTGGATCCCAGAGTATCATTTCCCTTTGTATTTCACGAACTGTCACTCCAGGGTTGGAATCACTCATTCTATTACCATCTTAGATGTCAGTTTCCATAATAAGACCATCTGAATTCCAGCATCAATTTTCTTTTCCCTGGAAATAAAACACGAAATCATTTGTTTGACCTTTGAGTTGTCAGTTCATCAATAGGCCAGGCTCTGTTTTGGGACAGTTCAACAAATAGTTTTGCCACTGACCACAGAGTTGGATGAAATGACCCCTTTCTGCAGAGAGCATAGAGCTGAATCCAAATCAGGGCATATGGGGAATGATTTCTCTTGCCATCTGCATTTTATATAGGATCATGTAACCACCAAACCCACAGACCCACTCATTTACCCTGTCAGTTCCAAAGAGAGCAGATTTCAGAAAAAAATATGTAGCTAAATCCAAACAAAGCAAATGGCTTATGTTTTCTCTTGTCTTCACATCCTTGGATCTTAGGCATTAAAATATTTTTTTTCTTTTTTTAGTCAAAAACATCCTAAGATCTTTTCACTCTGAAAAAATTTAAAGTTCACAGTGTGGCAGCAAAGTATCCTTATATGTCTGGTTTTTTGGAAGAATTAAAAAAACAGATAAATAAACCAAAACCTTTCTCTCCACCTAGTTTAATATTCTCATTTTGTTAAATTTCTGTTTTCACCCTTTTCACTAGGGTTCATTTAAGTTAATCCTCAAAAGTTTGGAATAAAATTAATTAACATGTATAGTTAAATGTCATGTCCATCTACAAATTTGTCTATTTGACTAAATATGTGAAACTACTTAGTAAGTGAAATGAATGTTCAGAACTCTATTAAAAAACAGTTATTTAAGGGTATACATCTTATTAAATAATTTGGGTGAAACCTCTACTTATCTGTTAGGCATTCATGTTCCATAGATAAATGAACAAAATACAGGATAAAGAAGGAAATTCACCTGTGAATAGTTACAGATTTTTTTAATGACTAAGAAACATGGAGTTGTGAGACTTTTTTTTTTGCTGGATTCAGTTCTTATTTACGTGTTTTTTTTTTTTTTCAGGAGCTTAACACATTCCTCTAGTAGATATTCTACTCTAATACTCTACTTGGTGTCAATAGATTCCTTTGACATTTATTCTCACTATGACAAAGTGGACTTTTCCTGGTGGTGGCTGACATTGTGAGAGAAACATTTGTGCATATAATCTTTAACTTGTACCTTCATGTATTCTAATGTGTAAAAGTATAGAAGAGCCATAGGAAACTAGAGTGAGTGGGGAAGCTTATTGAAAAGATTTTGCCTCTGTAGAATGTCACACAGGTGGCTCCTCTGGCCGGGGACTTTTAAGTGATGCTTCATGTTTCAGTGTGGAAAACTTCAGGATGAGCATCTTCTCAGAAATCTCAAAACCATAGAATCTTTTTTTACTTGCCATTTCCTTGAGAAGTCCTAGAAGAGATGTTAGGAGAGCATGCTGATTTTGAAATACAAAAGAAGGCAATCTTTATATCAGCACATAAGAAATCAACTGTAATCTGTCCCCTGTAATCTCAGGTGTCTCAGCAAACACGTGTAATAATATTAAGGACTGTGAGTTATAAAAGTTAAAGCTAGGTCTGGACTCAATGCACATCAATCCTTTCCTGGAGTATAAGACTCTGGGGGAAGGATTTGTGCTTTGTTGCATCTAAATATTGCAGGGGTCTTGATAGTAAAATAATGACAGTACTATTAACATTAACAACTGATAAATATTGAGTGTTCACTATAAACCAAGCAATATATGAAGCTCTTAAAAATATTACATTATTTAATCTTTATTATGATTCTATAGTATTGTTATTATTAGTACTCCCACCTTACAGACAAGGAAATTGAGGTTTAAAGTTTATATAACTTGCCCAATCTCACATCGCTGGTATATATGTTGAATAGTAGCTCCAAAAAGATATGTCAAGTCCTTATCCTCAGTAATTGTGAATAGGATTTTATTTAGAAATAGAGTCTTTGCAGATGTAACGAAGTTAAGGATGTTGAGATGAAGTCATCCTGGATTTAGGGTTGACCTTAAATCCAGTGACTGGCCTCTTTATAGAAGAAAGGAGAAGGAGATTTGTGACATACAAAGAAGGCCATGTCAAGATGGAGACAGAGATTGGAGTGATGCTTCTACAAGCCAAGAGATGACAAAGGTTGCCGGCCACCACCAGAAGCTAGGAGAGAGGCATGGAATGAATTCTCCCTGAGAGCTTTCAGAAACAACCAACCCTGCCAACACCTTGATTTCAAATTTCTGGCCTCTGGAACTGTGAGAAAATAATTTATGTTATTTTAAGCTGTGCCATTTGTGATCATTTGTTACGACAACCCTAGGAAACTAATATAGCTAGTAAATGACAGAACCAACATTCAAAGCCGAACACCAAAGCCCATGTTTTGAGCCCTGTTCTTTATACGTCCCCCATATTGTCTAGGCCACTGCTGTGTATATAATAAATACTGCTGGGTTTAAATTTACTTGAAAGAAGCAGTTGGATGAATTTTGATTTTTCTCATTTCCTTAGAAAAGTGGTAGTGAAAGAATGCACGTGGAGTAATAATAGCTGTATTTTTTGGTGATAGCCATTTGGAACAACTGTTAGCATGTTCCTATAAAATTTCCCTTTAGTTCACACAAATAGGAGGCAGATATAATTCCAGAGATTTGGTATTTTAAATTCATTGATCAGACATACATTAAAATCTTCCTAGAGTGATAAGGGCATGAATTTAATGAATACATCTTAGAGCCTCCTAGCCCCCGTTCACCTGCTGCTGTGATCCCAACACACAAAACTCCCTCAAACATCTCTCCAGAAGCACTCGTCCTCACTTAGTTTCTTATTTATCCTTTCATGGAGATGATTATCTTAGTTTATAATCCTCATTTTAACTGGGCTTATAGTTAACTCTGCAGAAATATAAAGGAACTGATTAAGTTAATAGTGAAGTGAGCATGGAGAAGAAACAGGGAGGGCAGAATCTCAGGTATCATCCGCAATGAGAGGGAAGTGTGAGAGGAGAAAGAATTATTAGGAAAGTGACTGAAGGAGAAAAAAAAAACACATTTTGCTTGTGGTACATTCGAATCAAATAGTTGACTTGAAATTTTTTTTACCATGAATGATTATTTCGAAAGAGTATATTTTACAGGACTTTGAGAGAGCGGAGACATGAATTGCTTCCCTTCTCAGTTTACATTAGATTTGATATTGGTAGGAAGTATTCTTGTCCTAGGTCCATTGTCAATACTGTTGGGTGGCTGCAGACATCAAGGAGAAAGGTCACTCCACAACTCCATAACCCCTGAGGGTGCTGGTGGCACCTTGCCTGAATGAAGACTCTCAAATCTTATTCTGCTAATACCAATGGCTTTTTCAGAGTAGCATTTATGAAATGGCAGGACGTTTGTATGGGTCCCCTCATCCCCCTCAAAAAAACCATTTTGTATTTTTCTTTTTTTTTGTAAAACGTATTCCTTATTGGAATGTCATAAGTTTGGTAATATTACCCCTATTTTTCAGATGAGGAATCGCACAGGAGGAAGTTAAGCAGCCTGCCCCAGATAACATGGCTTTTAAAAAACCCTGGGGATATTTCCTCATTTTTTCCTAAGGGGATGAGCAGTTGGGAGTTGAGAGCCTCTACTTTACCACCCCAGAGGCCATTCTACACCAGCCTAAGTCTGGTGCCATTGCTGATAACTAGCTGTAGAAATGATTCAACTGCTACAGTAGACAAAGCACAGGGAAGGAAAATGGATTACATATCCATTTCATACCAGAAGAGTTATGTGTGTCTAGTTATAGTAAATGCCCTGGAGCCACACGGTTTAGTTTTTTTCCCCTCATCTTCTCTGAAGAAGATAAAATAGAAAATTAAAAAAAAAATACCGTTGACATTGTTAAATTCTAAACTTTCCTCTGCTCATACCAGCAACTTTCCAATAGCTAAATATGAGCAATTTAAGCACAGGCAGGCTTATAAGACAAAATGAGTCCATTAATATACAGTTTATTCATTTCCCCAGCTGTTAAAGTGCAGATTTCCAGCACTAAATTAAAATCGAAGATTGCCAGAAACTGTTTCCAACCAACTGTGTCTTGGTGCTTGAACTTAAGGAGGATGTGGTTAAAGAACTGTAAGAATATTTTTTATCCTTGCAGAGAAATGCCTCTTTAGAGACATAGATAAAATACTTTCTTCAATTTTAATTACCTTCCTTTTTGTCTTCACTTTTTAAATAACATTTTCTTCAATTAAAAAAATGAGTCATTTTAAATATATGTAACATTTTTTGGCTTTTATAAACACATAAAAGCCTAAGGAAGAGAATAAAAATTACTTGGAACCCCAGCACTTGAAGATAACAACTGGTAGCATTTTGAGGTATATCCTTCTAGTTAGTCATGCTTTTGTATGTGTATGTGCGTGCATATGTGTGTGCTGTGTGTGTAATTTAAAAAAATCAATACTATTTAAAAATATGCTTCTATGTTCAACCATATATTATGAGCATTTTCCACATCACTTATTTTATGGCTTAATTTTAAGAGACTTTATAATTACTTGATTCTTATTTTCCATTTTTAAAATATATAACATGTGATTAATATCTACTACATAAATTTTAGAAAATATCTCTGATTAACTTTTTAGAGGAGTTTATGATTAAAAGGATAAGTAAGGTACAGTTTTAAGGTTTGGGATATATACTGTCATCCTATCCTCCTGGAAAGTAGGAAACATTTTCACTTTTCAGCAGTAGTAGATTAAAGCCCCCCTTTTCTGCACCTCATTTGGCGGCACCCTTTGTTTCAATCACTGTCAATTTGATAAGCAAAATATGGTATATTATTGTTTAAATTCATATCTATTATTAGGAAGGGTGAGAATTCTTCTGTTACTTGGTCATTTTTTCTTTTCTGAATTATTTTTTATATTGAGCATATTTTTGGTCTTTATTTTTGTTGTTGCTTTTGCTGATTTCTAAGTACTGTGTAAATAACTTAATTCTTATTCTACTGTGAATTTCTTTTGCATTACTCTTTGTGTATTAATTTTCCCTTGATTTTTAATTTTGTTGATAGAATTTTTGATATTCAGAAGTTTTCCTCTTAGATAGTAACATCTATCAATATTGTCTTTTATAGATTCTATCCTTAAATATTTGCTTAGTCAAAACTTCCATGCCCCAAGATCAGAAAAATGTTGATAATATTTTCTACCAGGTTAAAAAATAATGCTATTATTTATATTTTATTCTTAAGTATGTATGAAATTTAATCTGGTATACATTATGAGGGAAGAAGTTAGTATTCTCCTTTATATTTAGCCTAGCACCTAAATAATTCAACATTACTTTAATAATTTGACATAAAACTCATTCATATGCCATAATTTATATGCACTTGCATTTATTTCTTAAATTTATATTTTATCCTATTTATCTGTCTATTTAATCTCAGACTTCTACTACATAGTTTTAATTATTATTATTTTATGATATGGTTTAATGACTTGAATGAATACCATCTGCTTGTTATTATTTTCATCTTCACCTTATTTTAAAACATTGGGATATTTTTATAGTTCATTCTCCCAAGCATATTTTAGGATAATTTTGTCAAATCAAATATTAAAAAAATAAATATCCCATTAGTTTCTTTGTTGAAACTGCAATTCATTTCATGTGTTAAATTATCTTGGGTGATCTGGCATCTTTTCGGTATTTAGTCTCATTCAGATATGCATTTTATCTGTGAAATAACCTTACCCTCAACAGACATTTTCTGAGGTTATAGAAGATAATTCTAATCCTCCAGAGTATAAGTGTCCAATGTTCCATATTCACTCCACAATTTGCCTTTGAGGCTGCCTAAACACAATAGACAGTTGTGTGACCAGTTTAGAATAGGCTCCATTTAGCAAAGGCAAAGTCTAACCTGTGCTTACATTGAAACACACACACACACACACACACACACACACACACACACACACACACGGCTCTTCTTCCTTCTCTTTGAAGCAAAGGATTTAAATTTAGTTAAGCAAAGAAGAGGAGAATCTTGAAAAAGTACAAGAGAGAGCAGGTGATTTTTTTGTCTCTTCTGTATGTTGTGGAGAGATTAAATTACCATAGAGTAGGAGGTAAATTTCCTAGAACCATGAGTAACATGATGGAGATTATAAAGGCCACTGGAGATAACAAAGGCTGTTGCTGAAAAGAACTTGTATCTCAAGGTAACCAGCATTCTGCTCTCAAAAACGAAAGTGGTGAGAGTTCAGCCTGATGACTCAGGTCCTCCTAGACCTCTTCCCTGGGCCCTTCTCACTCTTTTTTACTTTTCTCAGCTCTATCCTCCAGAATGTGCTTAGGTGGCTGCACTGATATTCAATGATTTTGAATATAACAAATATATTTGTTAAGCTCACTCTTGGATTCCTACAGTAAGAGAAATGTTTAAAAGTGCTCAGGAATGGGGGCTGCATAAAACACTTAGACATTGAAATAGATAATTTGTTATCTCACTGGTCTTGCTGATCTCACTTTAGCGCGCGCGCACGCGCTCTCTCTCTCTCTCTCTCTCTCTCTCTCTCTCACACACACATACACACACACACACACACACACACACATACACACACCATGCTAACTATACTATGGGTTCCCCTGGCTCTTTTCTGAACCAACTGGCAGAATAATTTTTATTTTGTATTAAATTACTACTTTAAAAAATAGATGTTAATTTTGATTTCTTCTGCTACTTAGTGGAAACTATAAATAATTCTTAAATAGTTATAAAATTTCTTCCTTATATCCATCCTGCACCATTTGAAGCCTCACGTTTTCATAGCTCTTTCTTTCTTTCCCTCTGGCACTGAATTGTCCTCAAAAGGGATATTCAGAACATTATGTATGTGCATTCTGTCCCAAAGTCATTTACTGCTGGTTGATTTCTCTGGATGAAAAGTGCAATTGTTATTTTACTACCTGTTTTTTAAAGAGGAGGGGACTTTTACCCTTGTGATAATTGCAAACATTTCTAACAGCAGCAACAACAACAACAAAACAGGTAACAAAATGAAACATGTTCTTCATGTATTCTTAAGGACTTCAGGAAAAAAATAAGAAAATTAGCATAGCTTGCAGGATAACAGATTTCTTCCTGAACAAGAAGCTATTGACAATAGCACCGCATTCTCAGTTCTCTCTAGTAGTGTCCTGAAAAATGCTTAAACCTATGAAGGAGGAGGAAATGGAAAGGAAGTAAAGTGGTCAGGTTGCTCAGATTGTGAACCTCACGGTTTGCATTCCCTATACCCCAATCACCTTTTGCAGTGATACAACTCTTCCCAGGATCCCTGTTTACTTAAAGACCCCTCTTTTAGGGTATGTCACACTGGACACAGCAGACCCAGCATTACGTGGTTACATGCCTGTACTCTTCAGAAGACAGCTTGTGCTGGCAGGTAACAAAGGATCCTGTGTCTCTTGCACTTTTTCCATGGGTCCTTGCCTAAGGCTGCAATGTTATAGTTATTTGAGTAAGTCTAAATGGTGCATATCAGGGTTTTTCCTGAATGATCTCAAGAATTTACTCATTCCTCGCATTTCTCTCTTCCATTATCCTAGAAAATTAAAGTGTGTGGCTAGATTTGGAAAAGAGAATCTTGGTTTTCTACCTGGAAAAAGTCCTAAAATTACCTAATTGCTTCCATATTAGCTATATGGTCACTTTTATCTTCAGGAAGAAAAATATTGAAAGTTAATAGTTGAGTTAAAACACTGCAAAGTGCTAAGGCAGTTATGAGAAAAACAATGTATTTTGTCTCTAAGGAAGATGCATGTATTTTTGGAGCTCGGATTTGGTGTTCTGCTCTGATATTATATTCTAGACTCACTCTTTGCCCTTAGGATAATTAGAGAGCCAGCAACCACACAGAACAAATAACATCTCTTATGAACCAATTATTGTTTTAATCTTCACTTTTAAGAATACCAACAAATTAGTTGTTTATTTGAGAAAAGTTCTGAGGAAAGAAAGAATCCTGGGGACATGAGTGAGGAGGAAGTGGTGACAGGTTGGTCTCTGCTCCTTAGCCCTACATTTTTGATATTCGTGATGTGACACATCACTTAAGTATTGTTCACAGTGTGTTTATCCTCTGGGTGCTGCTTCTTCTAGTCAGATCGGAGTCTGCTTTTGTGAAGAGCTGATTTAGGGGACAGTAGTTAGTTTGTTACTTATTGGAAGAGTTCATTGTGAGGAATGCAGGTGCAGACCCTTTTCTCTGTCATAGCCAGGGGACTAGAATAAAACAAGCATACATAAATTGCTGTTTTTCTCTATTAGAGTCTTGACTTTGGCCTTCTGAGTCGTATAGTAGAATCCCTGTTTGATTTCCTAAGCTATGGGCAGCTCTCAAAATCAGGGCTTTATATTTTTGGTCTCCTAAATGTCCCCATTACAGCACGAGAACAAAGTCAGTTCAGGAGACATAAAAAAAATGTTTCCATGGAAAATTCTGGATGTGAAATCAAAAGAGAGGTGCTACACTAAAGGTTTTTAAAAAAATTTTTTTGATCAAAACATAATTTAGATATCAGACAAAAGAATTTGGTTCTAATTAGGTCTTACTTCTATCTGTCCTATGTTAGCAGAGACACACAGAGCACTTATGAATTTCTACTGGAGAAAAGGTAACAGATATGAAATTAACTATAAGAAAAGGAAGGATAGGTGCAAAATAGAGGAACAAATAATATGTTGTAGAGAGTGCAGAGAAGCAGACACAATTGATTCTAATTGTGGAAAACACGGAGAACTCTAGAAAAGAAGTGGTATTTGAATAAGACTTAAAACATTTCAATACATTGAGAATTGGAGGAGGGACAATATTTCAAATTGAGGCAATAGAAGAAAAACCACACAAAAGCATGAAAGAACTTTCTGCTTAAGAATGCTCATTTCTCAGAGACATTAACTGCAAGTAGAAAAATTCCCAGGGTGCCCTCATCAGACCAAACAGCATCAAGTCAGCTTTTTAAATGCAAAATCTGGTGCCTGTCACCGTCTTAGGATGATACCTTGAAGCCCTCAGACATCATAAGCCATAGGCACTGACCGAAAATGAACAGAACTCTAGGAAGGGAACAGAGCTTCCATCAGTCTTTATGATATTATATAAATGGATTTTTCAGATTATTTGGAATTTTAAAAGATTCTTTTTTTTTTATTCTGAGTGTCATTCACAGAGCTTGAAAATGAAAAGTAAAATTTCGGAGAATCTATTCCATAAGGAGTAAAGTGCTCTTTTGTGATTCACAGTGACTATGATTTATCAGTACTCTGAGATTTTGGCCCTGGGAATACCAAACCTTCTGTATTTGTTAACATGCCACTTAAAGCACATTAGGCAAAGACCCGAACTAGACAGAGTTACTCTAGAGTAGGGTGGATTTAATAGCATCTCTTGCTTTATGGTTCTGTAACAGAAAAACCAGGAAACATTTTGCCAGCAAATGAGAAATCTACCTTATGGCATCCAGATGTCATTCTTGTTTCACATGGCTCTGTGTGAGAAAGAGATTTGCCTTTGTTTTTTCTTTCATTCTTTTTTTTTTTTTTTTTTGGTATGTTTATCATCTGTCTATTATCTTTGTGGAGGCACAATATCTTTCTTAAAGGTCTTCCAAAAATAACAAATGAATCAAGGGAGGAGGAAGAGGCTTGGGAAGTTTTTGGATTAACTCTGTCAACATGAATACTGCATTCTGGATCTGGGAGAGATACTGAATGCAAAAGCAAAGAAGAGAGTTGGAGTAGTATGTAAAATGTGTGAATGCAAAAAAGTGACCACTTACTTGCCCCAGGTAATAAAATCTGAAGAGAAAAAAGTTCAGCTGAAAGGCAAATGAAAATGGGTTCTATTTTTCTCTAGGGATCATGAGCTATAGGGAAAATCCTAGCTATCTCATGTTGTAAGGAATGGAATCTTTGGGTTAACTGAAATTCACATATCTACTGATGATCAGTTCTAAAAGAGTTGAAATAATCCAAATATATTTACCACAATAATAAAGCTGTCCTTAGTGAATCTTTCTTTTGTAGTTCAGAAGCAGTTTAGGATGATGTTAATGGTATCTTGCATTGTCATAGGGTCATCATAAGGAACATTAGGTGGTTGTGTTTTAAAACTGAACACATACTTTTTAATAGAGCTTTCCAGAGGAGGTTCAATTTTATTGACATAAAATGTAAAGACAACTTGAATTCAGTAAATGCCTACTTTACATAATTTAAAATTCCAGCCATCTCTCAATTCACTTGAATAAATGTCCATTACTGCTTAGTACATAAGAAGGGAAGTATTATGTCATTGACTCAAGAGATGAAAGAAATTTAAAATGCTTCTTCAAGTGGTGTGCAACAAAGCTAAATAAAAAGAAAATGTATCCAGATTCTTTACTTACTGATTTAGAGAATTAACCACAAAAATTCATTATCTAAATTTTTTGATATTAAATTTGTGTAGCACCATATAGAGTACAAAACATTGTCATTCATATTTCTTGATCTTTAAGTCAACTCTTTGTGCTCCATTTTATAGATGAGGCTCAGGAAAGTTAATGATGGAATCAAAACTAAGTGGCTATTAAATGGCCAAGATGTGACTTGAAACAGAAATTCTTACTGCAGGTACCATCCTTTTCCTGCTAAGCCAGATGCTTTAACTTTTGAGTCTTCATTTCTTCAAAGCTTTTCAGCAGAGAGTTGCGAAATTTCAAAACAACTTTTCCAGTAGAAAAGATCTTCAGGCAAGCTCATGGACTCATGAGGCAAGCCATTCTCTGTCTCCTATTTCGGCTGTGGTTTTTGTTTTAAATCTTCTTCTCTTTTGTGACCTCCTCTTCCTCCTCCTCCCCACCCCTCTTTCACTTTCTCCTCCATCATCATCATCATCACCATCATCATGAAACTCAGTTTGCAAGTGAGGCAGTGGTTGTAGTGACAAGGGAATAATCATGCTATGTTAATCCTCTTTCTTTATTTGTGTTAAAAATGTATCTCATTATTATTGACCAAAGGAAAGAGGAAATATAATTATTTCCTTCATATTCTCCCTCTTTCTCTCTCACTCTCTCTCTCTCAATAATCCTCCTCTTCTTTCTTCTTTTCTTCACTTTATTCTTTATATCTTCCTGACTTTATCAGCTTTCCCCTCAATACCTAACCACAGAAATTCCAAAGCATCTGTTTTCTGGGACAAAACAACCATCTGCCTCCCCTCCTGGGCACCACCCTTAAATACCAGAGATGGACAGGCTGTTCTGATTTCTCTCTGCCTCAGAATCTAGTTAACAGTCTTCACTGACTTCTTTCCGCAAGTCATCAGTCAGTGGCTTCAGTAATATGTAAAGATGTGTTTGTTAAACTTCAGTTCAGGAGCAGAAACCAGTATATTTTACCCATGGTGACAGTAAATTCAATCTTCCCCGCCTCCCCAACACACACACACACAAATCACTCTCAGCTGTATCAACAAACAGAGCTTTAATTTAAAATCCGAACTCTGAGATCATAGTTTCTTAACTTCAAGAAGTCTTATCCTAAGCAGGACCATATCAAGTCAAAAGTAGCAGTTGTTGATCTCTCTGGATATGAAAATGCATTCTCCCTCCGATGTGGGATTGCCTTTCTGGTCCATTCTAAATAGCACCAAGGATTCATGTAAAGAGACATAATTTAGCTTAGGGAGTAGAAGTTCAAATCTTCCAGAGAGTCAGACAGAGATAAGGTAAAAATATCAGCAATACGATAGCAACATAAGATGCTTTAATTTAATTTGGTATTTATGTAAATCAACAGCTGTGGCCATGTAGTCAATGGTCAGTCTCAGGGAGAGTTTTGCAACCTCTGAGGCTGCGGAGTGGAGGCAGTGGTGCACCACTGGGAGCCCCCTCAATACTGAGATTACTTATTCTTCCAGCAGGTAAAAGTGTTGCAGCCAATAACTTTTTGTTGATATCCTCCAGGATTTGCCCTTGGCCATCAGTACTGCCTTGCCCAGGGCCATGCGCCCTCCTGGGGACAGCCTATGTCTAATGGCTGGTTCGCCTGCTTCAAGGCAAGGTGACTCTGGAGAGCCATCCCAGCCCCAGAGCTCACTATAGGATTAGTTAGGGCCTCTGTTGTACGCGCATCACAGCCATACTGGATCTTGGTTCAATCCTAACAGTAGTCCCTAAAGAAAGCTCTCGCATGCAGTTTCAGAGTCTCAAAGAGTCTGTTCCCTGGGGAACTTGCCCTACCACAGATTATTTTGAAACAGTTAAAATGTTAGGACTTGCTGGAGTAAAAAGCCCCTGGACATCTGCCACAGCTATTCTCCCATATTCCAGGGAATAAAACAAAACTTTTCATAAGGAATCCTTAGAACTCCCTGCTATGAAAAAACTGACTTTATCTCCAATCAAACCACAGAGGGGAGCTATGAACTGACACACCAGGTACAGCAGCAGTAGGTGTCATTTCCCTCTTGTGATTACCAGTTCCTTTAAAGGTGGGACATTTTGACCAATGATTTTTAAGGAGTCGTAAACTACTCCTTCATTAATAGCTATAGAATGGTAATTGGAAAAAATGAAAAAGCATATGTTTGCTTTTATCATATAGCCTAGGAATCATTTTCTCAGCTCATACAACAAATATATGTATGTGATATAAAAAGCACAATCATTTAAGTAAATTCTTTTGAATAAAAACTGAACATTGATAAAGTTTTTTCCTAAATTGCTTTTTTTGTCATTTCTGAGAATTGTAAAAAGATGCCATAATAATAGCTACCATTTACTAGAAAATTATTATCTGTCACTAGCTATGCCGAGTACTTTATGTATTGTAAAAATGATTAAAGAAGACAATTTAGTTGATAGAAACTTCCAATACTTCATGAAGTGGACGGTCTCCTTCCTTGAATTGTAAAATGGGGCAGAAATGAGGAAGCTTTTATAGGATAAAGAACAAAGAACAAGGGAGGAAAAAATAGAAAAAATCTGATTGGCTGTGTAGTCAACCTTGTTTGGGATGAGAAGGCCCAAAACTGGCTTTATGTTTGGGGATCAGCTGACTTGATACACTGTGTGTCTGGTCAAGCAGAGCGTTTACAGGGGCATAAAAGTTATCTAAGTTTTGGTTTGCTAAAATGGCACCCTGGGCAAGAAAGACTCCATCTTGGGCCTTGAAAGTTATTTCAAAAATGTATATAATCAAATTTAACATTTACAGTGTCTTTGCGAAATTATTACCATTCCCATTTTGCAAATCAGAATCAAAATACAGAGAGGCTAAACAACTTTGATGGGGTCACATAGTTAGAGGGTAGAGCTAAAATTTGAACCTAGATAGATCAGAATTTTAGCCCATATCCTTAACCACTGTTCTTAATTTCCCTCAACCCAACGATTGATAATTCTTTTGTTTTAAAGATAAAATGTTTTTGTCCAGTACACCAAAATCCTCTAGTATTGTCTTCCAAAAACTGTTGCTGAGAAATATATGCTTGGACAGGAGATTGATTTTAACCATACAGTAGTCCCCTCTTATCTGTGAGAGATATGTTCCAAGATCCTAAACAGTTGCTTGAACCTGTGGACAGCACAAACCCTATACATACTATGTTTTTTCCTATACATACATATCTTTTCCCTCAAAGGAACTACTTTAGGGCTTCTCTTTGGTATATTCAAGTAGCCAGCATCACTACTCTTATGTACGGTGCCATCACTAATAATAGGGTCATTATTAAGTAAAATAAGGGTTGCTTGAATACAAATGCTGCGGTACACAGTTAATCTAACAGCTAAGACACCTACTAAGTGACTAATGGATGAGCACCATGTACAGTGTGCATATGCTGGACAAAGGGATTAGTCACTTCTGGGGTAGGAGGGAGCAAAATTTTATCATGCTGCTCAGAAAAACACACAATTTAAAACATGAATTGTTTATTTCTGTAATTTTCCATTTAATATTTTCATACCATGGTTGACTGTGGGTAACTGAAACCATAGAAAGTGAAACCTTGGATAAGGGGACTACTGTAGAAAGATGGGAGTAAATAGGTCTTCTCCTCACATTCTCGAGTTTATTCTTTAACAGTGCTTCACATTTATTCTATTCTGGAAAAATAATTAATTTATTAGTTATTTGAATACTTGTAATTTTAAAATTCTTCTAAGTCACTAAGAAGCCCTCATACTCCCATGCTCTATAGCGACTAATGGTAAGAGGTTTAGACACACTTATTTAAGGTACTTTAGGGAGGCTATCAATGGGCAAAACATTCTCTTCCAAACTCTGGGGCTGCTACTCATAAACATGATTCGTATTCCTCATTAAGAATGGCTAACTGTTGATTTGCAATTTGGGAGTTTTAGCTCTATGGCTTCCAAATACTATGTCATATTCTTGAGTCAGGTTATCTACTAGACAGATGGATTACAGAATATAGACACTTATTTTGTTCCTTATGTTCAGGCAGACATCTCCCAACTTGTTAGGTTATGATGAATTTATTATAAACTTGATCATTTTTTTTCTGGTTGGAAAGTCCCCTTATTTCAGAAGTTTGGGGATCGCCACAGCTCAGAGCTGAGAAGCATATATAAGGCTGGGAGCTGAGCAGAACTTGTGGTATCAATCTGTACCATCCTTTTCCAGTAGCTTTGAGGGGAAATTACAGTCAAAGAGTAGTGTGAGAAAGAAATAATATAGTTAAAAACATTAAAAATTTTTTTTCAATTACAATTGACATTCAATATTATATTAGTTTCAGGTGTATAGCATAGTGGTTAGGCACTTATATAACTTATGAAGTGATCCCTCTGATAAGTCTAGTACACACCTGGCACCATATATAGTTCTTATTGACTATATTCTTTATACTGTATTTTACATCCTCATGACTATTTGTATAATTGGCAATTTGTACATCTTAATCCCTTCATCTTTTTTACACAGCCCCCAACTCTCTTCCTGTCTGGCAACCATCAAAATGTTCTCTGTATCTATGAGTTTAATTCTGTTTTGTTTTTTTGTCTGTTTTTTTAGAATCCACATGTAAGCGAAATCATATTGTATTTGTCTTTCTCTGCTTAAATAATGTAACTTTTTTGTATTTTTATAGAAGTGTATATAGTTAGAGCATATAAATACAATTACAGTAAGGCATACAAATCTTAAATTTTGACAAATTTATATATTTGAATTAAGACAGAACATTTTTACCAATCTAGGAAATTTATGCCTCTTCCAAGTTGATCCCTTACCCTTAAGATCTGTTCTGATTTATCCCCTCAAATTAGCTTTGCCTGTTTGCCTATTCTTGAAATTCACATAAATGGAATCATATAGTATGGACTCTTTTGTGTCTGGTCTGCCCTGCCAAAAAACATTGTCCTTGAGATTCATCCACGTTCTTGCACACATCACTAGTAATTCATTCTTTTATTGCTGTTGTTGCTCAGTTATATTTTATTGTATAAATGTACCACAATTTGTTTATCCATGTTCCTGTTGATGGATATCATGTTTTTAGATTTTGGTTATTATAAATAAAGTTGCTATGAACATCCTTGTAGAATTTACTTTGTGGACATATGTCTTCGTTTCTTTTGAGTGAACACTGAGGAGAGGCATTAATATTTCACATGTTAGGCTTTTTTGATTTTAACCATTATATTGGGTATGTAGCATATCTCTTTGAGGTTTTAATTAGCATTTTCCTGATGATTAACAATGTTGAGCATCACTATGTCTTTTTTTTTGTGAAATGTCTGTTCAAGTCTCTTTTGTATGTTTTTATTGGAGTATTTGTCTTTTAAAAAATTATTGTAGAAATCCTTTGTTTAGCCTGAATACATATTCTTTGTTAAATATATGTATATTTCATGTTTAATTTTGTATTCTTTTTTGTCTTTTTATTGTTATCCTTAGCTTTATTCTTCAGTAGTTGCTCCAGGGATTACTATGTATGTACACACACACACACACACACACACACACACACACACACACACACAGTAAGATATATATATATCCACATATATATACATACAGTAAGATATATATATATCTTATTGTAGTATATCTCGACTTAATATAATCATACCACTCCATATACAATATAAGATACTTAAAACCATAATTCCATTTACCTTCTTTGTCCTTTTTGCTATTGCTGTCATATAATTTGCTACTACACATGTTATAAACCCCCGAATACAATGTTTTTACTTTTACTTTAAAGAAATATTTTTTCAAAGAAATTAGGAAAAAATTGTATTATGTTTTTACCATTTTGGGTACTTTTACAACCTTCCGGTAGAAATAAATTACCAATTTCCAAACTGGTATCATTTCACTTCAGCTTCAAAAACTTGATTTAGAATTTCTCACAGTATAGATCTATTAATGATGGATTCTCTCAGTTTTAATTATTATGAAAATGTCTTTATTTAATTTTTGGTTTGAAGAGTATTACTACTGAATGTATGGAATTCTAAATTGATAGATCTCTTTTTTTTGAAGCAGATTGCATTGTTGTTCTTGAGAAGTCAGCCATCATTTTAATTGTTGTACCCTATATATAATGTTCATCTTTCTACTTTTAGAATATTCTCTTTATCTTTGTCTTTCAGAATTTGTTATTATATGCTTATAATGTGTGGCAATTATTCCTTCAAATACTTTTTTCCTGCTCCAATCTTCTTTTCTGAAGACTCTGCTTACACATATGTTTGACTGCATGATACTATCTCATAGGTCATTAGTGTCCTGTTTAGTTTTTTCTTCAGGCATTTTTTTTCTTTTGCAATATTTTGGATAATTTCTTCATATGCTAAATCCAACATCAGAGCCCAGTCAGAGATAGTTGTTATTGACTGAATATAGGTCATACCATCTTATTTATATGCTCATCTCATAGTATTTTGTTGAATACCTATCATTTTGGAAAATATAGTAAAACTGTCCATTCTAATATTTTCCCCCTGAAAGTTGCTGTTTTGTTGTTTTTGCTACTGCTGTTGTTGTTTTAGTAATTTGCCTGCACTTAATCCGCAGACTATCTCCATGATGTCAGGCAGCTGTGTTTTTTTCAATTCTTATTTTCATTTTATTAGCCTAGCTTCCTAGGGATTGCTCCTGTATCTGCATAGCTCAGTGGTCAACCAATGAATCGTCAGAGGCTGTGCTCAAACACCTTGAGCCAGCAAAGCTTCCATCCTCTGCTGACAGATCTATGTGTACATCAGAAGCATGTTAAAAGTTAGGCAGTTTACAAGTCTACCCTGGATTTTCATTTCTCTTGGGCCCTCATGGGTCTCCTTGGTGTGTATATACAGCATGCCACCCAACCTGGCATCTTATCTGGGCCCTTTATCGTGCTCTCATTTCTAGGATCTCCCAGTTAAATGTCTGGTTAGTCAGCTAGTCTTTAAGTCACCCCAACTATTACTATATCCTTAGGCTTGAGAGCTATAGGATTCTTCATTTACTTCCTACCAGTCTTGCTACTTTTACTGACAGTTCCACTGGACATGAGCGAGCCTCCCTAGCAGGGAAGCTGCTGGTTTTCAAGCTGCCTGAGCTGGAGGGATGGTGAGAATAGCCCCAGGCAAGAATGCCATAGAAGTCCACTATTCTTACCCAAAGTTTATCAGTATTTTGCAAGGAAATGCTTCTCAATTTGTTATTTACCTTTGCTTAGATTCCAGAAGCCTGAAATGGTTGTTTTTGATAATTTTATCCATTTTTATAGTTGTTTTTTGGAAGAAGATTTGCTTATTTATTTTATCATAGTCAGAAGTCTTGCCCTGACTTACGTGTTTTGACTAAGGAAAAGAAAGGCAGAAGACGACAAAGGCCCTATCATGAGGAAACTACTGGGAATAGTATTCTATGGATTTTGGAAACCTGTAAACAAACCAACAGGTTCAAAAGCTTTAATAATTAAATGTCACTGAATAGAGTTTATTCAAACCAAATGACTCAAAGGTGAAATGTGTTCAATGATATATATAATTATTGTAACATGGAAATTAAATACCTGTGATAAAGAATTCACAACAAAATAAGATAATTATTCACAGAAAAAATATATTAATTAACACTTAGCCTTATTGTAAAATTTTCTTATCATGAGGTTGATTATAGATCCTAAAAGATCGTCGATATCAACATTTTCCTTGGTATTTCACATAGTGATGATTGACATTATCTTAACTCATATGTGTTATATAGTAGTTGTCCTGTCCCTTGCTCCCTCATTTCTGCATATTAGGAACATTCCTTAACTGGAAGCAGAGCCCTTTCCTTCAATAAGTGAGGAGAGGTAGTTGACCCCAAGGGGTAGTTGCTTCTCAACCCATTACCAAGAGGTGGAAGCACAGGCTTCCCACCTGTGTGAAGAAAGGAGTTCATGGGAAACCTGAAGACCATGGCCTTAAGGAGATGCAAGGAAAACGTGTGCTTCTGAGCTTCTGGAACCTGAGACTATTTAGCCTGAGGCTTCCCTGGCATAAGTAGGTTACCTTACATCATCCTGCTCACTTCCTCCAGGCTCTGGAAAACAGAAATGCTTGCCATGGGCCTCTAGGCCTATGTGAAAATCCCCACCTCAGAGGGCAGTGCCCCCAGGGGAGCCCTAGGACATCTGCAGACAGTACCCAGTCCCTGAGGGGCTCTGGGGAGGAAAAAGGGTGCCAACCATACCCAAATATTGCCCTCATACATGAAGCAGAAGTTGCCTAGAGACCTCACTGACTTTTAGTAAATTTCTGCTAGGTTTCCTGTGATATTTTTCCCCCCTGGGACACAAGAATTGTGCTAATCAAGCTTCACCTTTTGTTATTGTCTGTGGGTTTTATCTCTTTCACTAGATTTCAAGGTTGGAGTGGGGTGGCATTTCTTCTGCTGCTATTTATCTCTTATACCATATCCCCTATTTCTTTGCAGGTCCCGCTTTTAACATCTAGAACACACTCACCAGACCAACTTTAATTGTTGCTTTGAATAGAATACAAAATACTCTGGCAATTCGCAAGTGCCCATTCGTAGTTGCCCATTGAAATCACTGTAGGAGTTTTTAAAAATCGTGATTCTCAGGATGCACTTGAGACCAGTGAAATCAGACTCTCTGTTGAGGGGATCCAGACAGCCAGCAAAGCTCTCATGGAAAGTAGTACCTTTATGTAGCATGCTAATATTTGTCTTTACTTTTTAATCTTAAACCAACATTTACCACATCCTTGAGGAACACATTAGAATATTAGCTGGCAGAAACTATAGCAATGCAGAAACGGAATTATATCACAATCCCATTGCAGTGTGTCAATACTTCTGAGGTCATGTTGGCCGAATGCCTCTCAGTGTCCTTGTATTCAGTAGCCGCTTTGGTGGCTGACAGCCTGAGAGAGGCTTACCTCATGAGAGCAAATAAAAAAAAAATGAAAAAGAAGAACAACCTGTAGATATGAAACTTAGATTTCAAAGATGGCTGGCTCATTGTATAAAATGAAGTGACACATTAGTACAAATATTTACCTTCACCTTTCTCCTCTGGAGTCTTTGTTTTCATTTAAACACTAAATAGCCATTGACTTCTTTTCAAAGGGAAAAAGGAAAGTGGTAAATCTTTCACTACCTTTTTCTTAAGAACTTACTTTTTGAGGCTGAGAATTCTTATTTCTCCTTTTCAAGATGACATGATTGCCTCTCTTTCATGGTTCTTGGTCATTTCTCTAACCTCAAAGACAGGTGCAAGCTTCCTCTAGGCTGTGGATAGAAAGTGGGTCGAAAAAAAACTCCAGCAAATATTTGCTGGATGCCAAACCTTCACAAACTAACTTCTGAGTTTTCTTCTTTTAATGAGAAGATGAGTAGAAGAGTGAGGACAAATTTTAAAGAGATGGAGAAATGCTTTCAGGACTGAGTTTGGTGCCTAAAGGTACTGACAAATTGCATGAGACCATGGATACTTGTGGAGAGCCTGAAACTGTGTTTGATAAAGTGCTCCTCTATTTGTAATAGGGATGACATCAGAGGGTTACAGATCGGGAAGAATTTCCTGGCATGAGAGAGGTGAGAAGCAAGACTACATTTAGCAGAATTTTAACAATTCCTTTTTAGGATATTTTTTTTTAATGGGGAGGGAGGTTGTTTGGTTATTTTTTCAAGAAAGACTCAGAGTGGTTTCTAGGTGTGCAAAATCTTATTATTCTTGAGACAAGAATATAATAACTCCTGAGGGTTCTTGTTCAGCCTGTAATTCTGGAAGGTACTATATTCAGGACAATTTAAAGCAAAAACATTTAACTTTCTTTATTTCAAGACTTAATAACTGCTCCAAACACCTCCCTATTTTACATGTTTGTCAGATTTGTTTCTAACTAATTAGAAAGAATAAATGATTATTTGAAGTAAAGGCTCAGGGCTACCACAAAGGACATGCAGATTGTACACTGCAAATGCCATGGATCCCTATTACTGAAACTACAGTGTGAATTTACTATAGCTGAATTTCCCTGAAACTGTGAATTCAGTAGTCCTGGGAAAAAAGATTAATCTTCATGCCAGTCATGGCAGTGTAGAATTACAGTTGCTGTTCCCCATTCATGCTTACAATTTACAGTTGACTATGTATTTGTTTATTTGTGATTTTATTTTTGAAGGTTATTAGTGATTTAATTTTTGCTAATTTAGTTCACTTTAGGGAAGAGAGCATAGATGTTGCAGAAAAATCCACTGTTCTAGTAAAAAAGATGATCTAATAACATATGCATCATTTCCTTGGACAACTGTATTCCTAGGAGGAGAAGTCAGTGGATGCCTTTGGTCATTTTCTCAAATTATCCTCTCCCAGTTGATAGCACCATAACCAGGGGAACTATGAAGTACAGCTATTTTCCCAGTGGAGATCAGAAATATGGCTTGTCTTACAGAAGAATTACAGCCTGAAATTATTATTATTACTGTTATTTTCTTCCACTTTATCCCATCATTACTATTGTGAAATATTAGCTCAGTACTCTCAAAGAATCACAAGAAAGTGGAGAAACTTCTTGGTTTGGTCTTTTCGTGTAAATGTCACTCACCATTGTCAGGCTGAGGGTCATCTATTAGCCCAATCCCCTGGACTGCACATGGTTCTGAAATCTGAGTGCTCCTTATACTCTCTTGGACTCTTCTGGAGGGGAGGGAGCCCATCCAGTGCATAGCCAAGCTGGAATGGTGTAGGTACGAAGGTTGTGGGGCTAATGGGATACTTCTGGGTCCCTCCTGAAAGAGGATTTTCTTGACAGTTAAGCCAGTTTATAGAGTGTTTGAGGAGCTTTCCTCATATTGTTAATAATTTATGTGTCTATAATATTTAGGGGAATGGGCTAGGTGCAGAATAGAATGTCAGACATGATTTTTCCCCATTTGAGGAACTTACAATCTGTTGAGAAAAAAAAGCCTTCATGAAATTGTTAAACATGATCAGATTGGAGGATGTCCCCCCATTGTGGTTTGGAGTGATTAGGGAGATGCTATGGACTTGAGCAGAACTTGAGTTGGGTCTTGAAACTTGTATATAGAGAGAATACCTAGCTGGAGGGGAAGGAAAAACAGACTCTGCCTAGTAGGAGACTACAATAGCTTAGATTAAGCCTGAGGTTCAGAGTTTTATTCCAGGAAACTGAAACCATCATAGTGTTCTTGACACATTTGTTCCAGAATTTAGCTGCTGTTGTCCTTTGAGATCTGGCAAGATTTCAGACTTTCATTAGAATATGTCCTTGTACACATGGTAGACCCACTTCAGTATGTTTGACCAGCACTGTGCTGATGCCCTGGAATATAAGAGGCAATAGACAGAATGACAGAACAAGACAGAGGGAGCTGTTTTCACTTTGTTGTAACTTACCAAGAACAGCCTGCTGCTTACTGTTTGGCTTGGCCTAATTTCTTTTTAGCTCTATGTTGGAGATAATTTATGTTGTTGCTACTCTGTCAAGCTTCTCTTCTTTTTGAGGATGAAAACATAATTTAGAGCTCAGGATAGTTCTTTGGATTATTTCAGGTTATTCTGCAGCTTAGGTAAGATGGCCAAGCTGTCTGTTCAAAGATGATGTCCCACAGGGCTTTCTCTAGAGCAAATCTTCTCAAATTTTAATGTGCATGTAACTCACCTAGAGATCTTGTTTAAAGAAGTCTTAATTTATTAAGTCTGAGATGCAACCCAATATTCTGGATTTCTAATAAGCCCTAAGGTTATGCTGATGCTGAGGACCACACTTAGTACCAAGGCTTAGGACATAGTACAGATGCGTATAGCAATAGAGTTCCTGAGGAAAGTTGAGTGTGGGAAGGAGTAGGATGGAGTGGAAATACATTTCATATGAAACTTTTGCCACCCAAGCTTTCACATAGACTTGGCAGTGAGTCATGGTCACTATCCACCCAGACCGTTGCTTCTCATTAGAAGGCGCTCTTCCAGGATGCACCCACGCTGAAGCCTCAGGAATACCATGCCTTTTCCATCTAAAGCCTAATTAAATTTATGATTTTCCAGCAGTGAAAAAGGCAGAGTCAAGGTGAATGCTCAGTTTGCTTTGCCTTTTCTCTTCATCAACTGCATGGCAAATTGGAAGGTGACTCTGGTAGTTTGTTCTACCCTGTTTAATTCAGCAGTTATTTATTGCATATCTTCTGCTCTGGGCCTAACACTGTGCTTGCTAAGTATGTGATTCTCCGACAAAGGGTGAAAAGTGGTCTCTGCTGTCCAGAGACTTACTATATTATGGAAATTATTGAGGCAATGAAAGAAAAACATGAGAGAACAGGCATATAATTATGTGCTAAATTGAATGTAATCAAGTGCCAAACCTATGACACAAGCAGTAAGTGCTGTGAAAAGTCAGGGAGGGTTTGGATGTTGGCTTAGCTCTCTGAAACCAGAATTATACTTTTTAAAATGAGAGGTCTATTGTTTGACTTGTATTGGGGTTTCGGAGATCTTGCAGATACAGAATTTTGAGCTACTGGATGAGAAAGGGAAAGACAGAGCCCAGCATAGAAACACAATTCACTTATTTTCAGGTACTAAGAGCCCCATAATGAATGCAAAGCACACCTCCCATCCCAGACCTTCCCATCCCTGCAGTGAATGAATCATTTCTTTAAATGAAGCCCCCTCTAGATAATGAGATTGTTGCTACACTGTGCTAGGTTTGACTGAACACTCACTCCCACAGCTTGTAAGGGGTTCAGAACTGAAGTAAGTTCTTTCCATAGTGCATGAATAATAATAGGGCTTAAAAGGCCATCTCAGGATCTCAGGACAGATACCTTATAGTTTATTGATGGGACAGACAAAAGGAGAACAGGCTGGGAAAGTCCCTCAAAGGCAGAGAGGAAGTTCCTATCATTTATCTTGTTCATGAAAGCTCTGTGGAAGAACAATGCCATTCAGTACTTATATAGTACTTTAAACTCTTTTATAAACATCAGTTGGTAAAGTCACATTACATCCCTAGAGAGCAAATGCACATTGGTTTTTCTCCATTTCTGAGAGTGAATTATGGGCACCGAGCCAATATGTGGCTGGTGGAAAGACTCCTCCATTCTCTGGCTTGCCAAACTGGGTGAAGAGGCCAAACCCACATAGCCATATCTATCAGGTGGCTTAGCTGTGTCATGTGTGAACCAAGCACCAATCTTCTATCAAACTTCTCCCAGTGTGAAGAACAATATCAGGTTCTCTGAATTGTCCCATAGAACATCCCTTTCCCAACTAGGACTGAGAGAAAAGATAGCATGCCTTTTCCTCACTGCCCTGCTAGTGAGTTTAGGAGACTCATGCCCAGTTTCCTTTGAAGAGGTCCTCCTCAGATGCTCTCTCCTGACTGCACTGTGTCTTGTTTTTATATCCTTTTCTTGCCAAGTATTCTAAGAGTTACAGGACCTCTGGTCAAATGTTTCCTTCATGGACTTTCCATATGGGGTCTGTTTCATGCTCACTTTGGTATCTGAGACCTATCGTGGTGGTGCCTCAGGCTAGACTGAGGCAGGAAGAGTACGCCTGTCAACTTCTGATCACACTAGCAGCTGTTTTCTGTCGATGGAACAAGGCTGATAGGAAACTGCCAAAATTTATCTACAGGCTCAACTTGAAAGAAACCCCTTTCAAGTTGCTGGTCTTACCTTCTCTATCAAGAGCATTTGGAGGCCCAACAGTTTCTAATGGGTGGCCTGTAGGCCTAATCTGGCCCACAGATGCATTTTCTTTCCTTAGCTGTTGTTGTGGTTTATAAAAATCTGAATTACTTTTTAACATTTTTAAATGAGTGTATTTTTATATAAAAATTGGAATTTTGGCTTCTTTGAAAAAAACGGAGGAGCTGGCAACTCTGGGCCCGTGCTCTTGCTTGGAAATATAAAACTGATCTAAAGCTGTGGAGAAGTCCCATGCTCTCACTTTGTTGCTGTCCCCCTCGACCCATTGCATTCATTTCTTCATAAGCACAGCCTCTGTGAGCATTTCTGTTTTTTGACCTCAATGAGTCACAAATACAGCCTGCATTGATTTCATCTTGATATTATGCGTGATATGCCTCAGACAGACAAGAGGTCAAGGTAGGTTTGGGTAGGAGTAGTTCAGGAAAAGTAGAATGCAGATTTCGGGAGAGATTAGAAATAGTGCAAACTGGAGACAGAAAAATAATTAATTGCTTCTCAGACTACCTGTGGAGAAGGACGAGTTTGTCTTTTAACTTTTTAATCCATCATAGATCTGTACTTTTAAAAATACAATATACATGAATTCTTAGAAAAATAAAGGGAACAAAAGACATACAAAATGCAAGTCAAATTTTATTACAGTCATCAAGCATAAAAATTGTTTTAATAAACATGACCAGAATAAACATAACAGAAAAAAAGAAAGTAATTACAAAGCTTATATTGTTCATTTCATGTATGCACAGGCTATAACTATAAAGAATCACTGTTATATACATAGTTTTCTCTTTCTCTCTCTCTGCGATTGTAAACTAATGAAAAGTTATAATGGATGAAATAGTAATTTCACATATTAAATGCCTATATGTACATTTTTAATGAACACCATGTATATTAACATTTAAGTTTTTCATGTAGTAAGTAAACATATTTATTGCTTGTTAATTTAGCTAGTAAGTTGAACTGACAATGACATTACTCACGGGGAATATGTTTCTATGTTTTGTTTTAGTAACATTCACAGTAGGGAATCTAGTTTCACAGAGGTATCTTAACATGAATGATAAAACAAATTTTAAAGTAACTTCAGCAAACTTGGAATAGTCACTTTTAATTTTTCTCCACAATAAAGCAAATAAAACATTATTTTCAAAACGTACCTTAATCTGTTCATCAGTAGCAAATTTGGATACTTTATCCCATAAAATTAAATTTAAAATTAATTCAACGGGGGAGGTAGATGGGAGGAAAAATTTAAATCATTTCTTTTTCTTGTTTAAAAAATAAATTAATTAAAAAAATAAAATTAAATTATTCAACCTTCAGTCAAAGAATAGATTCTAGATTCATGAATTTCCTATTCATGAATATTCTTATGAGGGAAAGTAAAATTCAAAACCTTCTATAAAATTTCTAAGATATATGGAAGTAATTTTGTAGATGTGTAATTAAAGATTATACCATCACCTACTTGATTATTAATTATTGTTAAATTATGGGACTATCGACACTCTGCAGAAATTGTTTATCCAAGCTTTTAACTTTTCTTTTTGCCCTTTGATTTTATCTGCCTTTATTTGACATGAAGTGTTAAGATTAAATATGCAAAAGATATCAACAAATTAGCATGACAGGCTAATTCATATCTTTGAAATGTTATAACTGGTTCTTATCTTGCAGAAAGAACAAATGATAGATTTGTTCAATGATCTGGAGAAGAATGGATGCTGGGGGTCATCTAGCTGTCTCTGATGTAGGAATAGCTTCAGAACATTAGGATATCAAGTGGAGATGGATGTCAGAATTCCATCAGGCAGCACAAACTATTATAAGCTTTCAGCATAGGAGAGTGTAACTTGCCCCCTTCAGTGACAGGGCCTGTTCAGGGCCTACAAAGATTTATACAACTAAAAAATTTTATAACCGACTTACATTTTTGAGCAACTATTGTGTGCAGATTTCCACTCCAGATGCTAGGTTGATACAAATGTTTTCCAAACAGAAAAATAAACAACTGTGGAAAATGACTAAAAGAAATTTATATAGCCAGGGTCAAAATCTTCAGTAGGGTATTGTTTATGAGAGGTGCTGAAGATAGGGACAAGACAATGTCTGTTATCAAGGAACTTTAAGTCTGGCAGAGTATGAGCAAACAGATATTGGCAATATGATATAAAATGGGCTTTGTAGTATACTGTGAGAGTGATTTCAAAGCAAACTAAAAGACTTCCAATTGGAATAGAATCAGTCTATTCTTGTGAAGGTATTATGTCCTGCCGAAGTTCTGCTGTTTAGCTACAAATTACTTGAAGCCAGACAGACTAGCATTAGATTTGTTAACATAAAATTGCCAGTTTGTTTCCCCCTAAATGCACCTCATCAAGTCTGGATAGGAACATCCATTACTGAAGAAGTCTCTGGTCTTAGAAATTTTAAAAAGCAAGTAAACAAGATGGTTCTGGATAGTGATAAGACCAGCCTCTTCACCTCTGAGGTACTGACAGAAGCCACTCTGTTGGGTTTCATAGATCCTGAGGGGACACAATAGACTGGTGAGTTGTCCTTGGGTTCTTTTTTGTTACTGACATACACAATTTTTTCAATTTTAATATTTCATCCTTTGGGTTAAAATATATCTAATTTATTTAAGTGATAGGTATCTGGGATGCTCATAGAGAGAAAATTCTCATAGAGAGAAAATGTCAACTCATATGATCTGGAAGAGAGCTCTTAAAATTTAGTTCTATTTCCTTAAGAAAAGAGGTATGTGCTCTTGTACAGCAACTTCTCTGGGCACCTAGATAGATTCTCATCTATCTAAGATAATTCTCAATCTTAAAACATTGTTTAAAAATTGTATTTGCTACATATGTGGAAAGTGAGATTCTAGGGTTATATGAATATGGAAATAGATAATTTGCCAGCAAAATACATGTATATTCTGCAATTAGGAATAAAAAAGTTTTATTTTAGATGATAAAATAAATGTATTCACAATGTTTTTTTCTGCATCAGGATATATATATCTGCCTATTTGTCATTCTTCGTGAAACATAAGTAAAAATTTGAACTGCTTTTAGTTACACTTAGCAGACTGTTTCTCCTTGACTGCAATTCTGTGCTTAGATGGGATTGCATGGACTCCTGCCTTTTATTAGGGTTACATCTGACTTTTCACCATCCTGTGTCACTCTTTAAAAAGAAGTTTGAAGATGCATGAGCACTTTTATTCAGGTTTTATAAAAGGTTGTATTCTGATACATGATGATAAAATATATAGGTTTCTGAATTTTCCAATTAACTACAATTAGTTACATATCAGAAATGAAAACCACATGGTTTAAAGTTAAAACACTGCTAGTACTTTTCACTGGTTCATGAAAAAGGCTAGATAATAAAAATTCTTGGTAGAATGCATGGAGCTGATAGGTCTTTAAGATTACGAATTTAGTAGTCAAGCTTGAGCTCTAATAATTTGTTCATTGCCACCATACTGCTTTTACCTTTCAAGTCTCAACCTGCTGATCTATTATTCAGGTTATAAAATGCACATGATCCTTTCCTGATTCTATTATTCAAGAACAACACATATAGGAGTGAAAGAATTCAACAATTATAAAAGTTTTGAGAAACAGAGTCTTCAGCATTTGGTAATTTCCCCACTCCATTCCAAACATACATTCGAGAACCCCAGAAACAATCAAGTTTTATCATCTTTCCCCTTAAATCAAATTTTCTGGACAGTTGTCTCATTCCTTTGCCTTAATTGAAAAGGTGACTAAATGAGAATACTGCATGTGATGTGTCTGGGAAAACCACTTAGGGAAGTAAACACACTTGTTATGGAAACATCTGTGGCCATTCCCATGGAAAGGAATAGGAAAGATAGGCACTTATGTGTCAGTGACAGATGTTGCTTCACTTCCTTAACCGCAAAAGTCATGCTCATTTCTCCAGTATGGTACTATTGCACCTCCCTGAATTTGCCCATTTTTTATTCCCTGATCCTGTCAGAACAGTAGGCTATGGAACAGCTGTGGGAAAGTATACTATATACCACAGTGGTTGGAGCTATAACCTAGGATTTGGCAAGAAAACCTCTGAAATAACCAACTTAACTCATTGCATGTCCTAATGACCCTTTTGAATCTTATATACTGTTTTTATAAAATATTCCTAACTGCTTTATTAGTCTGCTTGGGCTGCCATAATACAACACCACAGACCAGGTAGCTTAACAATAAAAATTAATTTTTTCAGAGTTCTGAAAGCTTGAAGTCTGAGATCAGAGTGCCAGCATGGGCAGTTTCTGGTGAGAGCTCTCTTCCTGGCTTGTAGATGGTCATCTTCTTGCTGTGTCCTCACATGGTGACAAGAAAGAGATCTTTCTCTTTCTCTCTCTTCCTCCCTCTCCCTCCCCCTCTCCCTGCCTCTCTCCCTCTTCCTCTTCCTCTCCCTCTCCCTCCATCCCTCCCTCTTCTTATAAATCCACCAGCATTAAAAAATATATACACTTATCTATACATCCTTTAAGACTGAGCTCAGCCAAGATCTCTATAAAGTCTAATCTGAGCCCCTGGTTTGAGCTAAGTGTTCTGGTAATTGTAACATATAAACACATAATAATAAAACTGTTAAAATGATATCATGTGGAAGATTCCTTAAAGCCAGGGATAATACTTTATTGATTATTATAGCCCCAATATCTAGCATAGTGTCTTGGATATAGGAAGTTTTCAATAAATTCTGGGCTGTTACTAAAATAAAATTAAATCATAAGTAGACAGTGTTGAATTGGTGATTTGATTTTTAAAATAATGTTATTTGCCTGCCCATATGGACAATAAAGGCAACATCAATAAAATAACCTGTCCATAAATTGGCCGTTTTACCTGAAGTACCTTGTAAATATTAGTGAGCAGGTTTTCTATTCAAGCCTGTGCCAAAAAACTAAACTCAGTAACTCCATTTGAGGAGCATGTAGTTCCTTTATACTCAAAACCACTGAGTGAGACATGTTAAATAATTCAAATGAGAAATTTCTAGTTTCCACATTTATGTATCTCCTGGGTTTTCCTTTGTTCACCCAGTCACCTGCAAAAATCATCAAATGTTCAAATTCACAGTCTGTGACTTGGTGATCCTGAACCTCTTGGTGGCCTGGAATAACCATGAAATGCTCTTGTTTAGCACTTGAAGCCCAGCCAGATATTAGTTTTCCTGTAGCGAAACCCTCTGATGCCAATTAAAAGGGAAATTGACAACAGAGGTCAGACAATTTTAGTCACCCCCTCCAATATGACAAGTGAGTCACTGACAGAAATAGGGCTGGATGCTGGTTTCTCTCTCCTAAATCCTTTTATCCCAACTATTAAAACTAGTTATTTCTTAGAGCTATGAAATAGAAGACTGCTTCATTGAAATGATGGAGAGTTTAGACTTCAAAATGTCCCCCTACATCTCCTGTCAGGCAGCGTGAGCCGCAGTTGGGGTGAGAGTCAATTTTCTGACACTATACACTCCGTATAACTCGCATTCTACCCAAGAGACTGAGTTTTCTGTACAAAGAGCTATGCCAACCCATCAAAAAAAACTTGGGTTGCATGTTTCTTTGTTTATGACTTCCCCATATAGTTGTCCTGCTCCAATTCATTTGAGGGGTACATCTGTTGGATGATTTGACATGAGATCTGTGTTCGCTGAAAGTCTACTCTGACAGGTCAGTGTAAAAGAACCCGAGAGGAGAAATCGGTCATGTGCTGACTGACTCAAGTGTAGGAACAGATTTGAGAGGATTATCTAAGACAATGACTTTGAGATCACACTAGGTTAGGGAGTTAGCCGCAGGACTGCAAATTCTTTGTGGCTCAATCCTCTGGGGTGTCCTGTCACTGAGTTCGCCAATAATGAATTTTACATCCTTGTGGGAGCTTTCAGGTCTTCTTGACACACTCTAAAGCATGTGTGTTTCAGTCATTTAAGACATCATTCTGCTCTTTAACTTGAGGAACTAAGTAAGTCAATGAGGTTTGCCATGGCATCAAACATCCTTTTAAACCCACATCTCTTAAATAATAACTATGATCTGGATAGCTGACTCATAAATATTTCCTGCTAAGGAACAATGGGGTAGTCTGAGGAAATTAAACTCACACAAGTAATTCCCAAACTTTATTTCATTCCATGTTTGAATACTACCTCCAAATGTTTTTACCAGACTGGTAACATACAGCAAAGTTATCTGACATGACTATCTTTTCCTTTCTTCTTCTTTCTTTTACTTCTCTGGTGTGGTGCTAACTATAGAGCAGTCACCAAAAGAAGGTGACAAGAGAAAGCAAAAATAAAAAAAATCTCAATCATTTTTCTTTCTCCTAGTAATCCTATTTTAAAGGCAGTCACTGCTTCTCTCAAAGGCCAGGCCAAACTCAGTCAGAGGTGGGGTCGGAAACCTCAGTAACACTATGATACATAATAAACCCATGTGAATAGGTAGTCAAGTGACAGAGAGTTGGCTCTGAATATCTTCTTTAAAATGGTCTTATGCCTGCCATGAAGCACCACATTGCTTAAGAGTATGGTAGTGCCTTGAATAGTTTTACTCTGCAATGTCATGGAACAATATAAAAATGTCCAGGTGCTTTCTGAAATAGGAGCCAGAGGTATTGTTTCTTTATAGGAAGAGTGACACTGTAGTGCTCCTGAGCCTTCTAAGGACCCTAAATACACACCCCCAACCACCTAAGTGCTATCCTATAAATGACTGGATTCTGACCTGTAGAATAGTTTCTACATATGAAAAACAATGACAACAACAACAACAACAACGACAACAACAATTTTTGAATATGAGTTGCCAAAGGAAAAATTTCTGTTTATTAAACATCTACTAGGTACCAGACTATTAGGTATACTATAGATACTCTTTCATTTAGTTTTCACCAGGTAACTTTTCAGTCTCGTCCACATTTTACAGATGATGAAAATGGAGCATAGGGAGATTAAGTAACTAGTCCAAGGCAACCCATTTATTAAGTAGTGACACCTGATGTTGAGTTCAGGTCTGAAGGAAGTTTCTTGAGGTCAGAACTTTTCCTCTGTTTTGTTCATTGAAGTATCCCCAAATGCCTAGAAGAATACCTGGAAAATTGTAGATACTCAATGTATAATTGCTGAATGATTGCATTCATGAAAGATTCCAGCACATATACTCCTAACCAATATTCTATACTGTCTCACCTCCATCTCCCCACTTCACTCCATTGCCTGCCATTCTCTCCCACCCTTTTTCAGAGGGAAATGGAATTCAGGGTTGCATCAGCCTGCTGTAGAAAGTTATGTCTCTGTATACATCTTGCTAGAGGAATGCAGCAGTGGTCAGGAAGTTGTCTCCCTGGGTCTGCTTATCTCTCTCCCTCTCTCCCTCTCTCCCTCCCTTCCTTTTTTTCCTCTTCCCTCCCACAAAGATTCTCTGAGTACCTGCTATGTGGGCTGAGCACTGGAGATTCACTGTGAACAAGGCCAACATAGCCTTTGTCCTCGTGCAAATTATTGGTTAAATTATAGGTATAACGAGCATTCGACAAAAAGATGGAGGATGTTATAAGAGCGTACAAGAGGAGGACCCACCCTATTCTTTGAGGTCAGGGAAGACCTCCTTGCAAATTTGAACTTTAAAATGAGACATAACAAATGCTGATGAGGATGCAGTAAAAAGGAAACCGTTATACACTGTTGGTGGGAATGCAAACTGGTATAGCCACCATGGACAACAGTATGAAGGTTCCTCAAAAGATTTAAAATAAAACTACATTATGATCCAGCAATCCCACTTCTGGGTATATATAACCGAATAAAATGAAATCATTATCCTTAAGAGTTATCTGTAGTCCCATGTTTATTGCAGCATTATTCACAATAGCCAAGTTATGGAAATGAATAAAGAAAATGTGGTCTACATAAAATAGAATACTATTCACACGTTATAAAGGAGGTAATTCTGCCATTTGTGATACCATGGATGAAACTGGAAGGCATTATGCTAAGTGAGATAAGCCAGAAAGAGAAAGACAAATACTACATGATATTACCTATATGGAGAACAACAACAACAACAAAATGTCAAACTCAGAAACAGAGAATAAAATGTTTTTTGCTGGAGGCTGGGGGTAGAGGAAATGGAGAGAGGTTGATAAAAGGGTACGAAATTTCAGTTACATAATTGATAAGGTCCGATGATTTATAGTATAACATAGTGACTATAGTTGATAATAATCTATTATATAATTGAAATTTGCTAAGAGAGCAGAATGTAAATGCTCTCACCAAAAATAAATAAATAAGCAAACAATGAAGTAAACAGCTATGTGAGGTGATGGATGTGTTAACTCAATGGTGGGAATCCTTTCATAATGTATGCATATGCCAAATCATTATGCTGTGTACTTTAAATATATTACGATTTTATTTGTTGATTGTACCTTAATGAAGCTTAGGGGTATAAAGGAGACTGAGTTCTCAAAATATAGCCTGGGATCCCTGAAGTTCCCTGGTTATGATGCTTTTAGAGGATTCAGGAGTCAACCTCTTTTTATAATAAGACTGAGAATTAATTAGCCATATTCATTCTTATTCTCTTACAAGTGTACAGTGAAGTTTTCCATAGCCTACATGATATATAACAACAGAAAAGATCAAATGTAGAAGCAGGCATAAGAATCTATGTCTTCTATTAAGCCAGACATTAAAGAGATTTGAAAAAATGTAAAACAATGCCACTCTTTTTGCTAATGTATTTTTACTTTTGAAAAATATAATTATTTTTCATGAAATATGCTATTTATGTTAAAGTGGAATTAGTTTATTGTTATTTTTAAATGAATTAAATATTTTTAAATTTCCTGGTTTTAACTTATAACATGAGATATCCATAGATAGAATCCACATTTTAAAAAATCTCTTTGGAGTCCTAAATAATTTTTAAGAGTATAAAGGAATTCTAAGACCAAAACATTTGGGAATTCTGAGCTAAGCAAAGAAGAAGAGGATGCGTTCTATGTTGAAGAAACACCAAATGGGAAAACTCTGACCTAGTATACAACTTATAGTTTTGAGGAACTTAAATAAGCCAACTGTAGTCAGAGCATAGATAGTAAGGGGGAGAGGCTGTAAGGAGAAGATCAGTGGGTCAGATTTGAGGGCAAGGACTTAATATCAGACCAGTGGGAGGTCACTGAAAGTTTTTAAGCAGGTTGGAGTTGTTCAGGTTTATGTTGAAAGAAAGGAAGAACAGAATAAAAGAAGGAAGAAAAAAAGTAAGGAAGGAAAGGAGAAAGGAAGGAAAAGAGGGAGGGAGAGAGATGATGGGAGGTATGGAAGAAAGGAAAATCATTTCAGCTTTTAGGGAAAATTTAGTAAGCCAAGAGGTGGGGCCAGTGGGATTGGGAAGATGAAAATGAATTTCAGTAATATTGAAGGAGAATCTAGAGAACTTGGTGTTTGGATATCAATAGGGAGAGAAGTAATTGCATAAGAAGAAATGAATTTTCTCTTGGCTTTTTAGTCACAGATGGTTTTAAATCCGAGTGCTATCCTATTAGTTCTGTGACCATGGCAAGTTTTTAAACTCCATAAGCTGCAGGAAAAAAAAAAGGCAGGGGGAGGTAAGAACCACATTTCATATAGTTGTTGAAATGATTTTTAAAAGTATACATATATCATATAACTGGAATACCATAATTATTTAATAATTTTTAGTTTCCCTTAACTTCTTTTCTAAATACATTTTTTTCCCTAAACATTTTTAGATGAAGAGGGGCAGCTGACAGTGTTCCTTAGGAAACAAAATTCTTGGAAAGGGAGCATGTACACAATGTGTATAAGCTCCTTTTGTGATTCCTGTATGCCACTGGCTTTACAGGACATTTGGTCCTGTGTAAAACATCCATTGAGACATTTGATCCACACCAAAAGGTCTTTGATATTTGGTCATATTTGGTCCTGTCCAAAAGGCCCATGGGGACATTTGCTTCATGATTTGTTAAATAATACAAATGTTTAAATTTCCAAATGTCTTCCTGGATGTTTTAGACAGGACCAAATATCAAGGACTTGGTGTGGACCAAAAGTCTTCATGGATAGTTGGACAGGATCAAATATCAATGAACTTTGACATGAACCAAATGTCTACTGGACATTTTGGACAGGACTAATGTCTGCTGATCACCATCAGGGGTATGCTTTCCTCCAGTGTAAGCAAGTGCTCTCTCTCTATCTTTGTCCCTCTCACTTTGAGGGCTACTTTATCATCTAGATTCAATTTTTGTTAACATGAAACATTTTCCTGTTCCCCTTTTAACTTGAAGCTTTTTCCTGTTCCCCTTTTTCCACAAAGTGATTCTGCTACTCTATTCAATCACCTTTCACTCTGTTCCCAAAGTCTTAAGCTGGCCTTATGTATTTTCATGCCTTGCCATGTCCTTCATTTTGCGGAGCTCTCTTCTACGGACAAAATAACTCAGAAGGCAAGTTAGGACACAGTCTTTAAAATGATTATAAATAAAGTCCTTATGGAAGATCACATGACTAGGACCGGAGCTACCTCCTGTTGTTGTTCCTATTATTTTTGAAAGATTGTTCTCAAACTCATTGAAATGAGAATTTAGGGTGGTATTTCTTTGGGGGCCAAGAGGAAAAGGAGATAGTAGCTACAGGGTCATAGGACCATGAGAATGTTTTGCATTTTGTCAAGTGGCCCTTATAATCAAGAAGCAGAGCCCAGGAGGTGAGCAAAGAAGAGCACGGATCTGGCAATCTGCCCTGCAACAATGAGCTTTGTCTGCACGCAGGTTTTCAGCTCACAGACAGTACATATTTGAATAGAGCCCATTGTTTACCTCCTGGGTGGAATGCAGAGGAAATAGGCCAATGAGTCAGTCACCCACTTATTTTAAAAAAAATTCTAAGGATTTCAGAAGAATATAAGCAAAACTGAGAATTCAAAGGGAGATAAGGATGACAAGAACAAATAAAGGCTGCTTGATATTACTGTTACTCTTCAGTCTTTGCTGAGAGCCTGCCATACTTGGGCTGTGGTTTCCAATTCTGAACCTGAATCCAATAGAGAAGCTAATTTGTCTCTGGGGAAGTATTCTGACTAAGATCTAATCCAAAGTAATTTGGAGTAATTGATTCTTCTCCATTATCCATTTAAAGGACATGCGCTCAAACTCAATAATAAAATTTACTGGAATTATAAACAAATTTAATCTTATAGAGGAGGAATAAGTAAGTGAACACTGGGGTAACTGGCTATTTGTGGGTAAGGGTAGGGTGAAGGAGGTGGACAGGAAGATGAAAAAGAAATCACAGTGGTCAGGCAGTCCTAAAAATCCAACTTAGTAGCTAAGTATTGTTGAAATTTTCCAGCTGTACTTTTGAAGTTAATTGCCCTGTGATAGAGACCATAATAAAGATGGCAAAATCCAGGCACAAAGGGATTAAATAAAAAAGTAAAAATAAATGACATTTGCTCAAAATCTTTTCCCCTTCACAGAGGCTGAGGAATACAGAGAAGGGATGTGAGTGTTCAGAATTTTTTTTAAAGTAAGATAACTGATCAGCAAATGATTTAAACCTTGAATCTTACACTGGTCCTGCTCCATCGCTTGCTTGACTTCCTGATCGGCAGATGTGCAGGCTAACATTCCATTTCTTATAGCTCAGTCCTTGGTATAGAAATGATCTTTCCATTGTGTCATCTCAGTTGGGAAAAATGCATGGTAGTGATATGAATGCCACTGAAAAGAAGGAAATGACTTGGTGTCCGTGGCAAAGATTCAGCTATGTTCTGCTGAAAGCTCTGGTTTGGAATTCAGACTTGACTCACTTTTTTTTTCTTTTTTCGGTAATATTTGTTTTCAAATTTGATTACAGAGAAATAAAATAAAAAAAATCCCAAGGAAGAAAGTAGAAATGATCTGTAATCTAACACCCAGAGATAACCAACATAACATGCTGATATATATATTCCAAAATTAATGGACTATTTTGCACTATTTAGTAACATGTATTTGTCACCTATAATTCATTATATATTCAACAAAATTTCAAAGGATGTAAAATACTTTTAAGTAGTTATCTGTTTTTAAACATTAAGATTAGTTTTAAATTTTCACTGTTAAAATACTTCTTTATAAAGTTTTATAATGAACATGATTCATTTGTTATTCAGCACATATTTCTTGAGCACCTACCATATTCAAATCATGAAATTAGGCATTATTTATAGGGGGCAGAAAGATAAATTAAGATATAAATAGTGCCTTTCTTCAAAGGAGTTACTGAAAAGGGACTGCTCTTTCCTAAATGATAGTAATTGTTTAAGAGGTGCCTTATCCATTTTTCTTCTATGAGTTTCATATCCCCTTGTAGTCTATGCAAATTCAGTTCATAAAACCAACTTCTGGGGCTGATTTAGTTTATGTTCTTTCTTCTACACAGTATTGTGTATGAGCCCAATAAAGTTATATGGGGTAGACTTGTTAGAGAGATTTTGTTAACTCATGAACTAAATATATGCTAGAAAACATTCAAAATATTATTATAATGATTACAGTGGGTATATTTTTATAACAATAAATAGAAACTACACAGAAAAATAGTTGAAATTTAGTTCCATTATAATTAGGAAAGCAACTTAATCATATTTAGCTCAGAAACTCTAAGTGCACTATATGACTGAAATTGTGGTTTGACAGCAGGATAGCTGAGTTTTCAATTCAAATGATGGTCACAAATTTACTTTTTTGGGGAAATAAAATATTTTAATGGCATTATTGGCATCTTTTACTGCCTCTGAAATTGAAGTCGCCTCTATTATTATTTACTCTGTGGGGATGGATGGTTTGCTCACTTCCTCTGATGTCAAGACCATGGGAATGATTCCATTTGAATCAGTGATTCTCTGACTGCTTCAGGACCACAAATTGCATTTCTTAATTCTAAACATTCCACAGAGAAAATCATATCCTTATTATAAACAAAAAATTGAAAAAAATGCAGATACATATGATTAAGTGTAGCACAATCATGGTTATGGTAGGTAGATTTTAAGATGGCTTTCATAACCCTGACCCCTGGCGTTACTCCCAGAATTATGGGAAATTATATGATAAAGAGAGGTTGCTCTCTCTTTACCATATAACTTTAGATTATTACTAAACTAAAGTTGGAAAGGCTTTAGATGTTAGTTAAGTTTAATAAAGGTACTCCTACTGCGGGGGGGGGGGCGTCTAAACTACAGGTATCTGAGACAACCTTAGGTAAGGGCTGAAGGCAAATAATTATAATGCCTATAATACATAATCTAGAAAGGGCAAAAAAAAAAAGCCACAATCATTATTATAGCTGTTTCTTGAACTCTTCATTTATAAAATCAGGGTAGTAACCATACATCTTTGTGTTATTAAACCAATATGGTGGCAAATGAAAAGTTCTCCTAATTAAGATCCTTTTGTAGAAAGAACATTGTATGAAAATACACAAGTTGAGCCTTTCTTGTTCAGGTGTCTTTTTGCCCTGGGACAGTGTGGAGGCTATAGAGCTCTGTGCATCTTTTAGACTCTTCTGTGCTTGCACTGAGTACACCTGTTGGAAAATGTGGGAAAACCTCAGTTGCCTTTTGGAGGATTCCACCTCTATTAACTTATGATTGATTTCTAGGAGTTAAAGAGGAGACAGAATATTTAGACTAATGCAAAGCAAAAGTCCAATGAGTCCATGTGGGCATAAAGAGAGACGAAAGATGCAAAAATATAACTGAGCTACAAAACATTCACTCACATCATGCTATCACTCTATGAATGATTACAAAAGTAGTTCTTCCCACTGTCTGATGGTCCTGTTCATCGGAATCATATTAATGGCTATGCCAACTATATTAATGACTGATGCCTTTATGTTATGCCATCATTGACTATTTTGCAGAAATCAGAATGTTTTTCTCTACCCTACCATGTCCTGTTGAGCAGGTTTGAGTCTGATCAAGGAAATACTCTTGTCCTCACTCTCACTGTTCCAGCTGCCCTGGCAGCCCTCCTGGTGCATACTGAATGAGGTCATATATTTAGTAGGGTGATGTCTTACATAAGAGAGCTGAGAAAGATAGAGATATCTCTACATCTGCCATTCAGAAACAAACAAAAAGCTACAGAGAAGAGATTTTAGAGTATGATGTAATATGCATGGGATTTACAGGGAGAAAATCCTGGGCTTTCTAACTATATGATCTTGAGCAAGTTACTTTATTCCTTTGATTTCTCATTTACTCTGAATTATGTAAGAATTGCCATGAAGTTTCTTTGGGAAAATGCATGACAGAGTATCAACTCAGTAAATACCAGTTCTTTCCTTTTTCTTCTTGACCAACCAGTTTCAGAAAATTTTGATAAGTGGTATAAGAGCCTAATGGAATTACAAATGCCTGTGTCCTATGGAACAAGAAACTTTGTGTCATTATTTTACTCTTAGCTCAGAGTCCTCTCTTGCCCTTCTCTTTTAGGGCTAGAGACCACAGGAATAACAACTGGTAAAACGGGTGCTTTAAAACCCGAGGTAATTAGATGGATAGTTGGAGAAGCATGTCAGAATGAAAGCTTCAAATTATTCACCTTAGGAGTTACCACAGTGTCTGAAATCAGTTTAAACTATTGTTTAAATTATTTTTGGAATTCGTCACTTGAAAGTTTTCACATGAACATTTCAGAAGTTCTTTTGTGAGTGAGGGTGATAAGTGTGATACTCCTTCTTTGATCTGTCCATGAAATGGCATTCAGAAAAATATAGCTACTATTTCAAATTGTATACCATCTAACTTCCTAGGGAAAGTAGAAAGGAATTTATGTATAAATCAAGTAGACACATACAACTTAAAATTTCAGAAGAAAATTCATGACTATATGTGTGAGAACTTCAACTGTGCTTTTCAGTATCTCCCCTCAGAGAGGCTTATATGCATGTTTTTTTGGGTTGGTTGTTTTATTCTTTGTTTCATATGGCTTTTATGTTTCCTTTTTTGTCTCCTAAACCAGAATGACCAGGACCCATTTGGTCCCTCTGGTCTTGAAAATCCCATGGCAGACTGGGGAGTATGGTGGTGATCTTCCTTTTAGTTTGTCCTGACAGACTTTTTTCAGAGGGAGAGAAGGACACTTTCCAAGTCTGATCTCAGCCCTGGCTGTGTCCAGATTGTGTCACAGGCTGTGTTCAGATTGTGGTTTCAGGCACTTGTATTTACCAACTTGGTTTTGGCCAAAGAAAGAAGTTCCTATCATGAATACACCCAATTGTCTCATGAAGCATATATGCACAATCTACTCCAACCGTACCCAACTTTTATTTCTCTACACCTGACTCTACTGAAAAATAGGAAACATTTAATTTAGTTCTTTAGTTCTTTTAGGCAGTTAATTCCTTTGCAAACTTATGTGTTTAATGGAATTTTAAGACACTTTATTCATAATTATTCAGTATTCTCACCATTCACAGATATTTCTAGGCTTAAAAGTCTATCAATTTATATGGTATTCATAATGCATAGCTGCATGTTAGCATTTAGGAAGCCAGTGATTTTCCTCAAAGAACTCACACAACATTAGAGTGTTATATGTAGTCTTACTTAAGAAAAAAATCTTGTGATCATTTCTAGGTTAATAATAATAATGGTTACAATGGTAGTATAACAGCATCAACAATAAATGCTACCTCTTCATGAAACTTTATGTGTTTTAGGTACTATCTAGCTTTTTATTTGCAGTATTTAATTTAATCCTTACAAAGGCCTTATAAAGTAATTTATTTTATCCATTTTCCAGATGAAGAAACTGAGGCTTAGAGAGTCTAAAGACCTGTTCAAATGTCACAGAAGAGATAAGTGATATAGCTGGATTTTGAGCCCAGACAGTCTCCTTTCAACTTAATGGATATCCAAGAGTGAATGCAGCTAAACACCAGTAATCATTAGGGAAATGTTAACCAAAACTACAATTAAATACCACTTCACATCCATTACGATGGCTATTATCAAAAAACAGAAAATAACCAGTGTTCATGAGGATGTGGAGAAATTCAAACCCCTTATGCATTGCTGGTAGAAATATAAAATGGTACAACCCTGTGAAAAACAGTATGGCAGTTCCTCAAAAAGTTAAACATAGAATTATCATTTCTATTTCTGACTATATACTCAAACAAGTAAAAGCAGAGACTGTAACAGATATTTATCCACCTGTATTTATAGCAGCATTATTCACAATAGCCAAAAGGTAGAAACAACCTAATATCCATGAAGAAAGAAACAGATAAACACAATGCATATAATAAATGTAAACAAATTTGTAAAGAAATTCTATATACATACAATGGAGTATTATTCAGCCTTAGAAAGTAATATAATTCTGGGACACACTACAGCATGGTTGAAACTTGAGGAAATAAACCAGACACAAAAGGACAAGTATTGTTTTATTCCACTTATATGAGGTTTCTGGAGTAGTCAAATTTAGAGACACAGAAAATAGAATGGTGGTTCCCAGGGGCTGGAGGCAGAAGAAATGGGAATTCAGTGTTTAGTAGGTACGGAGTTTCAGCTTCAGAAGATGGAAGTTCTGGAGATGGATGGTGGTGATGTTTGTACAACAATGTGAATCTACTTAATGCCACTGAACTGTACACTTAAATTGGTTAAATTTGTACATTTTATGTGATGTATATTTTATTACAATATAAAGATAATTACTAGGGAAAAAAAAACATGGAAAAAGAGTGAATGCTGACCAGAGTATCTTCAAATAATGGACTCATCCCATGTTTTAACTTAAATCAGTGAATTCTGTTTTTAAGTAATGAGTAACAAAAAGGCTAATTTATAGGAGAAGAGTCCTTCTCTTTCTTCAGTAGAGATTTCATCTGACCTCTTTTTTCATGCTTTGGTCATATACTACTTGGGTCTTAAGGAGAAAGACAAAGCAAGGCACCCATTCTTATGCCTGCACTATTAGTTTTGCTACCTCATTCTCTCCCTTCATCTAAACCATTTATTTGTTCACAACTCCATGAGGCAACGATTTCATAAGCTTTTAACCTTTGCTAAGCTGAGGAAGAAGAAATTTTGTTTCTCATTTTTCTTTTTATTTCTGTAGCCCACCCTCACCCTAAATTGACAGCTGCCTGCATGACAAACATGACACTTAATTTGGTTTTCATTGGCCCATTATTCAATCACTAACACCTCACCTCCCTCTTACTCACTTAGAGAGTATCTCCAGTCTTGGGATCTAACAGTTGGCATGTGGTTAAGGACAATTAAAATGACCCAAATTTTTCCCTTACCAGCTCCTACAATACAGGTTTTAACTTCAGCTTTCTACATTTTTTCAATGTGGCCAATTCTGGCCTGTAAAATACCCAGTAAAGGTAATGCTTGTTATAGAAAAAAAAAGTGAAATTGAGATGTTTGTGAATTATCAATAGCCACACTAAGCCTTGGCCAAGGTCCTCAGCTGGACCATGGCTTTGCTTTCTGTGAATTACCCACCAGATCACAGCTAACAGTCTCCTAAACTAACAGGGAAATCTGGAACACTGGACACCTATACATGTCTTGTCTCTACTTTACGCAGTTTTTAAAAAGCTATAATAATTATGTAGAAATTTTCAATTTATTTTTAAATATATATTTATTTTGAGAAAGAGAGATTGAATCTGGGAACTTTTTATCTCTATAACTAGGTAATGTTATATATTTACTTAAATATGATGACAAATACTCTGTCTTTTGGAAAAAATTAATAGTTCAATATTATTTTGCTCTAAGTTTGTTACTATAATCTGCATTTGTGTGAACATGCTTTACTGAAAAACCTTTTGAAAAATTATGCCATAGGTGATTCCACCTCATCAGAACTCACCATTGTTAGTGAATTTATCAGCCATGAAAAACTGATGACTAATACAATGATAATACATGTGGCTTTTTAAGGAATGTAGATTAATGGAAGAAGTAAATTATCCATGCATATATGGCAAATAAGCAGATAACCACATAAAACCTGTTGTAAGTTGTAAAAATGTCAGTAAGTATATGTACTAAGGTAAAAAATTAATTAGGTTATATTTTTAAAAGAGAGACAAACATGGCTGAGTGTAGAAAATTGCAACTTTTCTCATGATGACTGTCCCATGTAGATAGTCCTTGGCCTAGGCATAGGTCTGTTAGACTTCCAGTTCTGTGCTCATTAAGGCATTTTTGACTCTGTTCCTTATTAGCTACACTAATAAGAACTAAGTTGCTTCTGTTCTTAGCCTAGATACTACAACCTTCTCTCTCGTGTGACTGATTTTAGGGATCATCTGCGTCTTTAACTCTTGCTCTTGACTTTTTACTCCACGTGTGAAGTCTTGACCTAGCTCCATTTTCTCATTCTTTGCTTTGACTTTCTGTTTCAGTCACATCTTCTTGAGTTCAATGGTGGAAGAATAATGGAAGAACCAGTTTTTAGGTACATTCCCAGGATACCCATGAAAGTCCTACCAAGATATTTTGGAAATGAAAGGCATGGATGTATAAAGGGCTTAGGTCTGTGTGGTTTAGTGTAAAAAAACATGGACTTCTTACACACTTTATCACCTTAGGTAGGCAACTTATCTTCTCTAGGACTTTTGTTTTTAACCTACACTACAGGAGGAATAAGTTTTTTCAACAAATAGTAGGAAAGCTGGATAACTACATGCAGAAAAAGTGAAATTGGATACCTATCTTACACCACTCACAAAAAGTGGATGAAGAACTTAAATATAACACGTAAGTCCATGGCCATGCTACCCTGAACAAGCACAATCCCGTCTGATCTCGGAAGCTAAGCAGGGTTGGACCTGGTTAGTACTTGGATGGGAGACCACCTAGGAAGACCAGGTGCTATAGGCATACAAAATAAAAAAAAAAATAAGGGATTATAAACTGACAAGGTCCTTGCAATCTGTGAGGTCAACCAAGGCTTGCTTCACCTAAAAACAAAACAGAAGAAAACAAAACAAAACAAAACCAAAAAGACACTTAATACCAGGAACACATCTAAACAACTGTGGTTTGGCACTGCCTGATTAGAATCGATATTTGCTCCAATAAACTCTTAAAATTTTTAATATGCCTCAGTTTATCTTTTAACTGTTCTGGTGTCAGAAATGGGAACCAAAGGAGACTCCTGACAGCCTCCCAGGAGCAATGAGCAACCAGACGCAGGTGCCTGTTGGGCCCCTTGAACTTGCTGCTTTCTCGCTGCCTCTGGGGGTCATGGAGAAGGCTCTATTGGATCCTGAATCCTAGCTCTGCAGCTTTTGTATTATAAGCATTCAGACTTTATTTTGAGCATTACTTTTTCTGGACTGGGTCCAGAAACTGGCCAGAGTCAGACTTGCTCTGACTTTAAAACTGGACTGTGTCCAGGGTCTCACTGGGTCCTACTTAAACTGGGCCCAGTGTGAGACCTCAGGTGATAAAATTTTGTTTTAAGGCTGAACAAGTAGGTTAATTTTATTAAAGACAACTTGAATTACAGTGGCCACAATGGAGAACTGAACCATATTAAGTGGAAAACTAAACCATCTTAGATAAACTTATTTATTTATGAGGTGCCTTGGAAAAAAAGGGGTCTCAGCCAGGCATTCACTATAAATGGTAGAAAGAAAATTATTTTTCTTTCTCTACACTTTCTGGTGACTAGGATGAGACCTGCTGGGATACCCCACTCACTCTAGAGCCTGCAGATGGCATCCTGGGAACACTGGCAGACGGAGGTAAAGGATAAAGAATTATTACCAAGGCCAGCTCTCTAAGATCTCTATTTGTGGTGCCTGGTTGAGAGAGGAAGGTACAATTTCACGTTGTTCCTTTTATTTCCAAATTCAGATTGCAGGAAAATACATTGGTTATTGATCCTTTTACTCCCAGGGATGATTACTACCTTCTTGTTTGTCTCATTTTGTGTCCTGAGAACTTGTCTTGGCAACTGTTAGGGTGGGGACCCCAGATATGGCTGGACAGAAATGTGGATTGAACGTCATTTGTGGCTAGGTCCTACTGACGGTTATCAGCTTTCAGGGGAATTGTCTAAATCTTTCTTTTGATTATCTTTGGGAGTGACTCTGGATCTTGAAAGTGTAGTATCTTTTGAACACTTTTTTAGGAACTTTTTTCTGTCCATGAAGTTGTTCAATAACACCAGGAATATCTACTGTTTGTCCTGGCTGAAACCTCACAAGATATTCTAAAGGATTTTTGTAAAGTAGCTCTATGGCCAGAAGTTGGACAAGTTGAAAGCTGATATTCAGGACCTGGTAGAAATTTTTTTTTTAGGCTTTCTCCCCTAAGCCGAAACAAAGCTATGTACTTAGAGGGAAAGAAAAACATTCTGAAGCAATTGTGGAAGGATTTACTAAAATATTTGAATGAAACACAGCTCTAAATCTACAACATAGAAATCTTTTGATTTCCAATTTTCTGATTTCCATCTTAATTGAAGACCTTCTCTCTGATATACAGAAGTAAACTGAGGATAATATAGTTGGATGGCTGAATAGTCATTCAGCTTGCAACCCACTTTTTGAGGAATTAAAAGCAACTGTTTTATAAATTGAATCTTTACAAGAACAGAAATATTACTCTATAAACACTTCAAAGCTCATCTATCTTTTTTTTACCAATTCCAAAATCTTGAGTTGTTAGAAACTATGCCTGTGTTTGGTCAAGTCTCTTAGTGTATGTATATGGAGGTATGTGGGTAAGTGAGTCTAGTTTTTAAAGGACAAGGTTGCAGCCTAGTTGAGAAGAAGGCCTGACTAGAATTTAGCCAAGGATAGAGTTTTTGCCACCTCTCCCATTGGGTCATGTCAATGTTCTAGAAACACGAATACCAAAGTATCAAGCATCAAGCCATTGGGGAGATGGGGAGGAGTCATCTGTATCCATCTTACTGCCACTCTGAATATTCTTGGTATCAATGTGAACCTTCAACAGCAATGGCTCTTTGTTGCTTGTTGCCACAGTCAACACATAGGAATGTTCTTCAAAGCAGGAAATCCCAGTGGCCATTGACTCACCCCCCTAGACATAACTAGAAATCAATCCTGGAATATTGCCATGGAGCAGATCTGACTCCTACAGACTTGCCCCAGCAGGAAGGTTTTCTTTCTTTTAGTTTAGAGGCAAATTCCTCTGTCCAATATGTTTTTTAAAGCTTCTATGCCTTTTTTTTTCATAAAACTCTCTCCTCTTCAATGAGCTTAGGATTTTGAAGATGTAATTCAGAAAGTTTTTATGCTACTTTTATTTCTGCTCAGTCATATATTTCCCTGAGGGATAGAAATGCAGAGCCTGCTCTTGAAATGGCCAGGGGAAAGGGAAAAATTCAGAGAGAGAAAAACAGGAATGAATATCTTAGAATATTTTCCAGCCACACATACCAGCTGTCATGGAAAAGATGAACCAAGGTTTAAAAGTTCACCATTGGACATGACAGAGTATAAGAAGGCTCAGTTTTGTGGCATTGATAATTCACTTAGGTGAGTGTAATGAGAAACACACTGGGTTGAGTTGGAAGATCATTATTCTGGTTTATTTCTTGCCCAGTGTCACCTGACTGCAAATTCCTTATCTGTGAAATTAGTGTGTTGAATAACTATCTCTTCCAGCAGTCATATTTTTAACATATCCAACTAGCACATAAATTACCCGATCAGTTAGTACCTAAACAGTGCTGCTGACTGATTTTCATTTATTTAAAGAGGAGTTTACTTTATGTCCACTACCATACAATATAGTCATGTCGATCAATTCTAAAAAGATCAGTTACTAATGTCAGTGATTACCCTTTTCTAATTAAATTTTTAGCTTTTATCATATAATAAAGATATTTTAATTTCTGACATAATTGGGATATCACCTTGCCTCTAGAAAAAGTAATGGACATTTGTCCTCATAGCTTCTTTTCTTTTACCACAGTTTCTTCTCTCTGTGTGTTATGCAACACGAACAGTCTAAGAGGTCTTCTATTGCAGGGATCTCCAACCTACCTGTCCACCACCTGTTAAGAATTGGCCACACAGCAAGAGGTGAGCAGCAGGGGAGCAAGCAAAGCTTCATCTGTATTTGCAGCTGCTCCCTCACACTAGCATCACCACCTCAGATCATCAGGCATTAGATTCTCATAGGTACACCAGTCCCTAGTGCCAAAAAGGTTGGGGAACGCTGTTTTATTATGTTAAAGATTTCATTCCTTTTATATCCTCCCCACCCCACTTTCTTTCACTTGACACTTTGTAGAGTACTGATTTCCCAAAGCTGTTTATAATGTAGAAGATTCATATCTTTCATAGGTGTGTTCCTACTTTTTCTCCCCAAGTTGGATATGAATATTGGCATCTGATGTAATTTATTATAAGCAAATGAATGTCAGAGTCCCATGCTGACTTCTCTCCCCTTCTCTTGTGGCCCCCTCACAATGTGCAGTTTGTGTGTTTTGTGGAGTATGTCTTACTCAAGGCCAGATGTTCCTGGCTGAGCTTCAGGACATATCCTGATTCTGTTTACAGGTAAAGAGGGACCAAAGTCTGTGCCCTGGAGAGAATGGGGGCATAGAGTTAATCATCAGAAACATGTTTCAGACCAAAGCAAACAAGAAACTCATTTACTTCCTTTGGAGTTTAATGTCACAATTAGACTTGTTGTTTCCTGATTTTATCTGAAGCTGAAGCCAGGACAACTTTATATTATGTTTATTTCCATCTACTGAATTATAGTTGCCTCCTGCAAAAAGCAGTGACTACTGAAGAGGAGGAATGTACTCTTGGCCACATGTTCTCTGTCTCTGCATACTCTAAAATGAAAATGAGGAATTAATCTTGAATGTTATTCTGTCTCCTGAACTACTTCTCTCTAAACATTTCCTAAGGGTTTTCATTTAATCAGGAGCCTATTTCCTACAGTTTTTGTGGGCAAGGGGAACATAGAGATGGTAAAAACATTTTCTGAAAAATGAACACACAAAAACCTGAATTAAAGAGCCACACTTTAAAATATAAATATGGATAAATGACATGTGTTTTATGTTATTTTATATGAGAATTTGTCTTTTATTAAATTTAATAACATTAAAATGACTAATATGACAGAAATAATAAATACATGGTTGAATTTTTAGGTTTTAATCCCTCATTTATTCTTGTATTGTCTAATCAGAGAATATTGCTTGAATATCTGCTACATGCTGGTCATTGTGCTAGATGCTGGGGGAAGTCAGGACTACCAAGTATTACCCATTAAACATAATTTGATTTAATTTTGTGTTTCAAAGCTTTTCACTGAAATTTTAAAAAGCCTTTTAACAAAATAATGTAATTAGTGGTCATTGGAAAAATGAAAATAGAGAATCATCTGAAGTAAAAAGTAAAAGTGCTTCTCCCTTTCCTTAGAGATAGCCTTATTGATAATATGTAGGGTATTTCTTTGTTGCAATGTATTTTCTATATATTTACAATATTTCAGAATTTTTTTATATAAAACAAAACATATAAACTCTTCTGGAAATTTTTTCATTACCAATGTTTTGATGATTTTTTGGTGCTAGCTCACTGTGATTTTCTTTTTAGTGCTAGTGTAATATACCATTGTATGAATATACTGGAATTTATTGAACCTGTTCCCTATTGAAGTCCACCTAGATTTGCTTTGTCTCTGTTGCTGTTGTTTTTTAACTTTTTTTGTTTTTTCCAATTTACACACTACCACAATGAATTTCCTTGCATATTTATCTTCATACACATTCCTCAAATTGTGGAACTGCTGGGTAATATTCATATTTAAGAGATATTATCCTCCAAAAATTTGTATTGAAAATGGTGTAATGAGAAGTCTGATTTTTTCTGTAGGCTTGCCAATATAATTTTATAGTGCCAACCAATAATTTTGTATTTGTCAACAAACTGTATTTTTTAAATCTTTGTTTCCTAGGTATTTGTATTTGTATTTGCATTTCTTTAATCATCATTAAGGTTAAACATATTTCTATGGGTTATTAGACATTTGTGGTCTGCAATGCAATTTGCTTGTCATATCTTTAATCTATATTTTTATTGGGTAGTCAATATTTTTCTCATTGGTTTTAAATTTTCTTCTTATTTTTAGTAAGTCGTTTTTAAGATATTTTAACATATTACACAAGTAATATACACATAATAAAATGAAAATGTATAGGCTATATAATAAAAATATGTCACTTGTTCCACCCTGTACACCTACCCACAGTCTCTTTCCCTGAAAATTACTATCTTTAAAAATGACTCTAAAATATAAGTATTTACTTCCACCCTATGATTAATTTAATTTTAATAATACCTTTAGCTCCAGCTTGTCTTTTTTACATGCCCTTTTCTTAGCACATCCTTTTCCCAATTTTTTAAATTTATTTTTATTCTAAAAATATTATTTTATTACTTAATTTTGTCAAGTAACAACATTTTATTAACTTTTATAAATTCATTAACTTTTATTTCTTATTCCATTTATATTAGATACTATCTTTTAAACCCCGATATGTAAGAAGAAGTAATTAGCATCCATATACGTTCATCAATCTTATGGCACTTTTATTCTCTTAAAGTCCGGTTTTGTACCTAAGAATTCCATGCTTTCTCTTAGATTTGTCCTAAGAACTGAAAGACACCAATATATATGTTATAATATTTTAATTATAAAACTACTATTCAAAGCTGAGCCAATTATACCCATAGATTTGGGAATGTAATACTATATTTTTAAGCCCATGCCACATGAAGGAGAATGTTGCAAGTTTCAAAATCAAAAAGATTCCTTCTCTCTTTTATTTATTTTTTTATAAACATGACCTCTACTATCTTCCTGAAATTTATCTATGAATTATTGATATACAATAGTCCCTCTTATCTGCTGTTTCATTTTCTACAGTTTTAGTCATCTATAGTCAAGTCCGATTCTAAAATATTTCATAGAAAATCCCAGAAATAAACAAGTCATAAGTTTTAAATTGCACACCATTCTAAGTAGTGTGATGAAATCTCACAATGTCCTGCTCCCTCTCGCCTGAACGTGAATCTTCCCATCTTCCCTTCTTCCAGAGGGTCCACACCCTAGACATTCTCCACCCTTTAGGTGGTCAGCAGCCATCTTGGTTGTAGGGTCTCTGTTGCAGTTTCTCAGAGCTCATGTTCAAGTAATTCTTACTTTACTTAATAATGGCCCGAAAGGGCAAGAGTAGTGATGCCAGCAATTTCGATATGCCAAAATTAAGTCTTAAAGTGCTTCCTTTAAGTGAAAAAGTAAAACTTCTTGATTTAATAATGAAAAAAAAAATCATATGTGGAGGTTGCTAAAATCTATGGTAAGAATGAAACTTCTACCTATAAACTAGTGAAGAAAGAAAAAGAAGTTTGTGCTAATTTTGCTGTTGTACCTAAAACTGCAAAAGTTACTGCCACAGTGTATGATGAATACTTAAGATGATAAAGACATTAAATTGATGGGCAGAAAACAGGAAAAGAAAATGTGTTCTGACTAATGGCAACATGGTATACCAGAAAGTATTGAGCCTATATGAAGACTTCAAGAAGGGTATGCATGTATAGGCTGTGTAAATACTATGAAACAACGTACTAGTCATAGACCTGGGTACTTTCTGTGGTTTCAGGCATTCACTGAGGGTCTTGGAATGTATTCCCTGGGGCTACAGGGAGATTGCAGTATTCAGGTTTTCTACTTCCAGTTGGGTTTCTCTTTTGGTAAATTACCTTTAAAAATATTATTTATTTTACTGTGTCTTCAATTTATGAGAATAGAGTTAAACAGAGGAATCCCTTATATAGTCTCCATACCTTTGATTATGCTCTTCTTCACAATTTTTATGTATTTACTTTCTCTCTTTTATTTTCTCGATTAAACTAGCTAGTGTTTATTATTCATGTATATATTTCAAAGAACTGTCTCAGATTTATATTTTAGTTCTATTTTTTCCTGTTTTTCTATCCATTCATCAACTTCTGCTTTTGTCTTTATTATCCCTCTATGGGGAGTGGTGCATTTACTGTTGTTTTTCTAACTTTTTGAGTTAATTTGAAATTTTCTATACTCACAACTAGTATTCCAGATTGATCTACAGACCTAGGAAAAAAGGATATCCATTGAATCCTGTGTGACATGATAAAAAGTTAACTTTTGGAAGGTTACTTATCAACAGGAAGCTTATGAATAACTTATGAGTACAATGGATACCAATGACTAGAGCTACAGGGCATCGTTTCATTCAAAACACTTTTCCCACTGAAACGGGAGATGTTGAAAAAGCAAGGCTACGTTAAGAACTCTCACTCTGCTACATGTTTGCCTTCTAAGCTAACTCTTGCCATTTTCCTGCTCTCACTCCTCTGATCTATTGTCTCTGATTTGAAAATTGTTTATTATAATTGTTTATTATTCAACACTTTATAAAAAAACAAAAATATGGTATTAGAAATTATTCATAGCTTTGGGTTAAGTCTTTATCTCTTTAGCCATATTAATTAGGAATCTATCAAGAAACCTATGGTGTGCAAAAGTAGGTAATATTAATAATAAAGGGACTATTTACTAAGGTTTGGAGAGCAGGTTGTAAAATGACAAGGAATATTTCAAAAGCTTGGAACTAGTCATGGTAAATGGTGATGCTATGTGCTCTAAGCCTGACGGGTGAGGGCAGCAGAAGTTTCTGGAACCTAGAGGCAGAGAGAGCTGTGTAGAGAGGTCCAGCTGATAGGAATTGTGCTCTCTAACCAAGAGAAGCAGCCAGCCTGCCTTGACCCCACAGGGAGGGAGCCAGTAGGGTAAATACCCTGACTTCACTCTCTTCTGTCCCTTCAGACTTCTACCAGTGCTTTCCATGGTTTGAAACCATTGAGAAGCAAGAGGGTACTAGTACCTGTTTTATGTAATCTATGAGTAAAATGTTGTGGGACCAACAGCAAGGACAAAGAATGATTATAAAAGGGAAGACACAAGACACTCAGTGTACTCACCCTCCCAGGTACCACCCATTCTAATTCTCCTTAGAGAGGCTGAGAAATCCATACATGCAACTTGTTCAGAGTAACTTTGTGGAGCTCACTTACTACTTGGTGTCTTTGCTAATCACTTTCTTTGTGGACAGATTTTTTAGTAACAAACTTAAATTCTTTAATAGATATAGAGCTGTTTAGCTATTCTATTAGTATAAGTGGGTATAAAATATCCAAATAAAATTGTGGACTTACCTAATTATCTCTTTAGTTGTGTTTGTTTTCACTTCATTTATTTTGAAGCTCTGTTATTAGATGTATGAACACTTAAGATTATTGTGTTTTCTTGATTAATTGATTCCATTACCATTATTAAAGTTCTCTCTTTTTTATCTATGGCAATACAAGTCATTTGGAAGTTCTTTGCTTCATTCATGTTAAAACTATTTAACGTTTTCATTATAGGTTAGTGAGTCTCTGTTCACTCTTTTTAAACTTTTTATTTTTCTCTGTATTAAGAATGGGCAGTGTCTTACTGATCTATCCTCAGGTACACTAACCTTTTTGCTGTTTAGTGTTCAGTCTGATATTGAGCCAAGATAGTTATATTTTCATTTCATTTCAGAAATTTTACTTTTCAATTTTAGAGTTGTTTTTTTTTTTAACAATTTGCATTTCTCTTTTGATATTCATTATCTTTTCAATCAATTGTTCATCTTTTCCTTTAGTTCTTGAATGTAATTATAATAGCTGTTTTTAAGTCCTTGGCCCTTTCAGGATGCTTTTCTCTTCACTGTTCTTCTTTTTTCATGATTATATGTCATATGTTCCTGATTCTATACTGGACATTGTAAATGATTTTTTGAAGGAAGTCTGAATTATGTTGCTTTTCCTCACATAGTTTTACATTTTGTTCTGGTGGGCAGTTAAATTTATGGTGATTCCAATTATTTTTATCTGGCTCAGCCAAGGAAGGTATATTTTGGGTTTTACCTTTCATTCTTGAGTATGACCCCAATTTAGGGCAAGGTTTCTTACTGCTAAGGCATGGCCTAGCGGGGGTCTCAAATGAATGCTTTATGTGCTCAGGAGTTCTCTCCACACTATTTGTGCCCAAACAGAGATCTCTCTCAGTACATTGTGACCTCTAGTATCTCTGTTCAGCTCTCAGCAGCATGGTAGGACATGTGCAGTAGGCCTTGCAGAATCTAGCCTTGTACATGTGCATCCTAGCCCTCATTCTAAGAGCCATGGTTAGCCCTCATATAGACTTCCGGCAACCCAGTCATTGATGTAGATTCATTCTCTTCAGTACTAGGCTCTACAAATTCCAGCTGCTTCAATAGCCTCAGAATTCAATCTCTGTCTCTTCAGCTCAGTGAGATTACCATCTTCTCTTAAGTGTTACTTCCCTGAAGTGTGGCTCAGTGTGTGCCTTAAGTCAGAAAGCCAGGAAGTACATGTGACTTACATGTGCTTTTCTTCTCTCAAGAATCACTGTCTTTAAATGCCTCTGGTCCAGTGCCTGAAAACTGTTGCCACAGATTTTTTTTCTTTCCATTTTTATAATTATTTATGATTAGTGGGCAAGTTCAGTACCAATTACCCTCTCATGACCAAATGTGAAAGTCTGCCTGCCTGAATGTCTGCCTCCTGGTTGTTGTTTATAGAATGATTTTTCCAAGCCATTTGTCATTTGCCTACAGAGGCACTTTCTTTTTCTAATCCAGTACAGTCTAAACCATTTCACTTTATACTTGATGAAAAACTCTGTAATATATTGCATTTTTCTCAATGTAGTTCTAACTCTAACTCCTATCTGCTCATTTCCTAAGACCTGAGGAAATAATTAAAAATGAGCTGATAAGCTCCATACTGTTTGATTCTAACTATATGACATTCTCAAAATGGCAAAACTATGAAGACAATAAAAAGATGGGTGGTTGCCAGGAGTGGTGGTAGGAAGATGAATAGGCAGATCACAGGGGATTTTTAAAGCAGAGAAAATACTCTGTAGGACATTATAATGATGATTATATATCATTATACATTTTTTTCCAAACCCATTTTTCCAAGAATGAGCCTTGAGGTAAACTATAGACTTTGGGTGATTATGTTGTGTCAATATAGGTTTATCCTTGGATTAAAAAATGCCATCTTGGCGAATGATGCAGGTAACGGAGGGGGCTGTGCATGTGTGGGGTAGAGAGTATATAGGAAATCTTTGGCTCTCTCACTCAATTTTGTTGTAAACTTAAAACTGCTCTAAAAATAGTATTAACAATGAACTGATTAATAGTAGTGTTTTAGGACAAAACTATATGATCGATAGTTTTATATGTTCACTTAATATTTTTTCAGGTAGTTAAAGAATTTTAATAATAGAATTATATAATTAAAAAGAAGTTTTTAGGCTAATTTCTTTACCATGTATTCACTTTATTTACTTTGTGTTATTTATGTCTTAGAAAATAGTATTTTTTTTTGAGGGTTTAGACTATTAACTCCTACGACCTCTTCCCTTTACCTTCTTAAACAGGAATAGCTGACCCCATTTTTCATCAGTAAATATTTGCCTAGTAAGGGAGGCATGTAGTATATGACATAAATGTGTGGGTCTTTGAGCAAAGTTGCCTAGATGTGACTCTCACTTTTAGCATTTAACAGTTGTGCAATCTTAAGAAACTATCCTATTCTCTCTAAGCTTCATCTATATATAGGGATGATAATTAGACCATCCCTGAGAAAGTATTTTTTTAATATTTTCAATCCATGCAAAATTATTTGGCATAATATCTGATATATAGTATATGTTTAATATAATAAGTATTAATATCTAGTCCTTAAAAGACTCTATTGATTTATTTATTTAAAAAGGGAAACATAAAGAGGTAGCATAGTAAAAAAGAAGAGTCAGAAACTATCATTTCTATTTCTACCTCTTATTATCTGTGTGACCACAACTAAATCCTTTAAACTCTTTAATCCGCATTATTCTATGAAATGAGCAGAAAAGGGCAGGCTTGCCTACCTCACTGTTTGATGCAAGAATCAATTGGGTTAATGTTCCAGGCTTGCAACACACACACACACACACACACACACACACACACACACACACCCCAAGGGAAAAATAAACAACTTGACACAATAAGCGAAATAACAAACAATTTAATAAGATAATACTTTTAATAAATTATACAAGTTACAGATTGAATCCTAATATTCTCCACCAGACAGACTCATCCTACCATAAAGAAAATACAACTGTTTGTTTCCTCAACAGGAAAAAAGGGATGGTTCCCTCCGAGCTACCCTAGTTTCTGCTCAGTGAACCATAACTTTGAGAAGAAAGAGCTGCACATACTTGTCTAAAATTTAATGAGGACTTGTCTTATTAGAAAATTCATTACAAAAAAGTGTATGTTATACATTTAATATATAAATGCAATGTATGTGTTTCACATGCATGTGGCAAATGCATGCATAAATGTGTGTTCCTATTTAATGAGCAACACATTCAAAAAAGCAAAATATAATTATAAAGTCCAAACTGGAAATTTAAAGTAAGGAATTGACTCTCAATTGCCAAAAAAGTTCTTTCAGTGTATTGCCAGATGCTATGACCTATTGCTAAAAGGACCTTGATTTTCTAGACATGTACACATGATGCTGACGTTTCAACCCCTTCTCTAGAAAGAAGGATTCTTGAGGTTATAGCTCCATGAGGAGAGCTGGAACACCATTCAGTACCAACTCCACTGCATGGGAATCCAATCAGGAGACAGAAACCACACTAGTAGTTTGAACAAGTAAATGTAATACCAAGAATTGTCAACTAGGTAAAAGTTTAGTTCTAAAAGGAATATAACAGAGCTATCTCTTTAATTGGGGTAGCAACTAGAGAAAGTAACCACTAGCCCTAGGCCTTAGAGAAAAGTGAACAAGGAAGAAACTCAACTACTTGGCAAGTGGGGAGCAGAAAGTACATTTTAAAAGGGTAAACACTGCTGATTTTGGCTTCGGAGTTCTTCCTTATGGTGATTGCTATGAAACATGACAGTCTAGGAGCAATTTTATGTCTGATAGTTCCCTGAATTCCACCTGAAACTACTACTTTAGAAGGAAATAAGTAAGCTATTTTCCATTGAAATGTTTTTTTAAAGAAAATCTGAGCCATGAAAACAGCCATCAGAGTTATAAACTGTATGCCATAGGGGTCCACTTACCACAAGATTGATCTTCATATTTCTAATATTCACTGACTGAATGTGGAAAGTTCTAGGCCTCTTTTTCTGCCCTATATAATGATGTAAATTCCTTTAAATAACTTGCTGCCTTAAAGGGGAAAGAGTAATGTTTAAAAGTTATATTACAAAGTAGAATGTGGCAGAGTTAAATAAAAATAGTAGATACACGTGGAAGAAAAGTTACAGTGGTAAGAATTTATATTTGTCTAAGACTTTATAGTTTTCATAGCAATTTTCATATAGTTCATGCCATTGAATTTGCAAAATAACTGCATAAATAGGCTAGATAGTATTATCCCTATGTTACAGATGAGGAACATGAGGTTTATGGAATTTCCCCCAAACCTCACAAGTGGCAGAGTGAGCATTTAAACCCATACCACTTAAAATGCAATCCCTTGATCTTTCCAAAGCAACTGCATACTCTCTGAGGAGTGTTCAGCTGCTCGTTATATGTGAAACTCCATTTTTATACTGACACAATCCAGTGTCTCATTCTGAGGCCCCAAACTTCAAACATTAAAAGGGTTGAGAAGCTAGGTAACTAATTGAGAACCTGCACAGAAAAAGCAGATGAAGTCCCCGTCTAAGAGAAATAGCAGGAGGCCCTCTGAATGGTTAAACAATGATCTCTGCATAAGAAGTGAGACTCAGTACTGAATCAAACTCCAAGCTGAATCTCCCTTGCTAACTGCATGATTTCTGGCCTCTTTCCTAGAAACTCCCCATCAAGTTTCTGGACACTCAGCCACAAAGGCAGGGGAAGGTTATTTGAGACAGAGCCATTCTGATATACCTGAAAAGATCTCTTCTTCTGCAGATGGCTTGTTTCACAAGGAGTGTCAGACTGCTGAGTCACTTGCTGAGAGATCAGCTCAAAGACAGGCCCCTACTGATGTGGCTGCTCAGAATAAGGCCAGTCTGGTGTCTCAAGAATTTAAGACATTCATCAGCTGCATTCTTTATATTCTGCTCATAAGGTAGACCTGTGTGTGTGTCCATGTCCATTTAACACTTGAAATTTTTGGTTATAGGCACACACTACCTTCTACATTCTTTCTCCTTGAATAGATGCTTTTACTCTGGGGGAGTTTAAGCATATTTTTATCTTGGTAATAGTGTTATCTGTGTAGCAAAAGTCTTGCTCTTATTTAAGAAGTTGTATTATTTCACCTTGAAAACCTGGCCTTTTCTTTCTGTGGTGCGTCTTCCCAGAGCAAAGGAAGAAGAGACCTCAGGGAGAAGGACTCAGGGAATCCACAGCTCTGCATTTTCTCTTCTTTTGCTCATCTCTCTTTCCCTCATCATATCTCACATGTCAGTTGTTCTTTTGGATCAAAACATCACCATGGTGATATTACCATGAACTTTCAGCCAGCTAAGGACATGTTGGCTAAGGACAGTTCTAGAGTAACCCATACTGGCTTCTGTTTTATTTCAAAGCTGTGTAGGTAGAACTCATTTCACCCATCTCCAAAAGTCGTTCCCTTATACTCCAGTATTCAGTGTCTACAGCAGTCTAATATAGTGGCTATCAATTAAGTATTAATTAACTGGGTTGATGTTTAATTAGAGAGCTGATTTTAAAAGAGAGCTTTTCTATTATTATGAAAATATATTCATTTATAAGTTCACTAAAAATAAAGATATTAATATTAACATCTGTTTATTCACCCATAGGTCTTAGAGATCCTTGCACATAGTAGATACTTAGTAAGGGCCCATTACAAATGAATGAATAAATGAACAAATGATGATAAATCTCCACACTGGGATCTGAATAGATTTATAGAAATAGGATAAAGAAGTACCTTGATAGTGAATTGAAAGTACAGCTGTATTACATCAATTCTTACAATATAGAAATGCTTATTGTATGTCTTACAATATATAAAACATTATAATAGGTGCTGTGGGAGGACATCAAAGATGAATTAGACACTGAACTCACTACAAAGAGACTTAGCTACAAATAACAGATTAAAAAGGGAAGACAATAAATGATTTAAGGGATCTGGGAAGAATATTTTGCAGAAATCAGACATCTCTTCTGATCTTCCAAAGCTTTGAAATTCCTATACCCATCACAGGTAACAGCTTCAAGATGTTTCATCCTTCCTCTGTCTCTAATCACAGCAATCTCTATGGTTACATGGGCTATTCTCAAAAGAATTATTTCTGCTATGTCTGAGGGAACTCTGGTTCTCAGCTATGGCCTCACCAGCTTTCTGAAAAGTTATTACCATTTCATTAAATTTTATTCCTTTTTGAGTGAAGTTCTTTTCCCCTTCAAGTGATATATTCCAAATTCTTTAGGTTCCTAGTCTAGGATAATGGATTTATTTTGCCCTTTTAGTTTCAACTCAAAAGTAAGCAAATTAGGATTCATCATAGATTTCACTAAACAATGTGATATAAAGCAGAGCTGTTCCAGTTTTTCTTTTCTACCACATCACATACTTTGCTAATTTCCTAGTGAGGTGATTAAGAAACCACACCAGATTAGCAGGAGCACAGGTGTTTCTTTTGATTCAATGCCAATTAATTGATGGCTAAATACTGTTAAATATCCCTAGGAAAACATTACCTCATATGAGGAACAAAGTTATAATCATTGTTGTATTTAACACAAGAATTTCAGAAGAAACCAGTCTTTGTTCTTTATGACAAATCCTGACTAATTTTATTTTTGTTTCATATCTTAAACAAAAGCTGTACCTCAATGTAAGTTATCATATTGTCTTACCATCTTCATGATATAGACACATTCAAAACACTTGTCAGGTAAATAGGCCCAGTGCTGTATTTTCACACTACCTACACGCTATGGACTAAATATTAAAAATTGAGACCATCAGGACTCAAACATCATTGTTTTTAGACCTGCTTGCTCAATGGAGTTTGAATATTTACTCTGTTGGAAAATGATATATATCACTTTATCCCTGCAGTATTTAAAAAAAAATAGCAAGAGCATGAACACACTTGCATGTTGCTTGTCAGAACAACTTTCTTTAATCATATGTACAGCTTTCATTCAGAATCCATTCCCAATGCAGAATGTTATTCTGCTGACTTTTCTCTCCTATGATCCTTATGCCTCTTTCTAATTGGGTCTCCTATACCAGACATGCCCAACAGTCTGGGACACTGGACAATCTTTTTAGACTTGTTGTGACCCCTGAGCCCCATTTTGAGAACAATCATTGCCATCTTAAATCCCAAATATGCCAAAGTTTTCTCATATTTAAAGGGATCTTTCAATTTTCTATTAGTTTTTTCTTTACTTTTGGCTTTTATCTTCTTTCATTACCATATAAAAATGTCAAAGGATTAGATTTTTTTCCGTGGGAAGTTATTCACATAAATGTTTCTAATTCTGTTATGTGGTTTTTCACAGTTTACATGTTTTTTTTTAATTGTTTATATCCTAAAACCTATTTCTTTGATTTACAATGACTCTAGAAAAAGAGTCAATGTTTATGGTGTTGCCTTGTATGTAGAATGGTGATCAGAATTAAAACTGGATGAGAGAAGTTTGAAGTATGATATAGGGAAATTGAAAATTGGAAAGATGGAAGATGCTAAAAGAGCAGGGTTTGGGAGGAGGCAAACTGTACTTATATAGTGGAGTTGTTAATGTGCTGAATGGAATAATACTGCTATAACTCATGGTTAGTGTCTACTGAGAAACTGGTTTGAATGGCCCTTCACCCTCAGCTGAACTTCTGAATTCCAGATGCAGAAGATATCTAGAGCATATATTCCTTAAACAGTAATTCAAAGTCTATTGAAGTGAACTTTGACATTTCTTCCAAAGAGTTCTTTTAGGATTATACCTCTATCTTAAAGGGTATAACTCTGGTCTTTACAACTTCCATTAAAAAAAATAGTATATCAAATCTTTGAGTACAGAACCAAGTACTCAACGGAATTTTCTCACCAGAACTTTCTTCAAAGGTTCAAAGAATCATCAGACCCTTAAATATGACTAAGCTGCCATATTTATAGAAATCTCATAATGATGACTCTCAGTGACTTCAACATTCATATTTATGATATTCAGTCTTGAAATTTCTCCATATCCTGATTTCTGTGATCTACATTCTTCTTTACTTCTACTATTATAAGCCTCATTTAAAAGTTCATCATCTCATGGATGCTCTCAACATAACTTCCAACTTAACCTTTTCATACTTACTCATTCCTGGCATAATTATGCTTTCTGCCCTCAAAATATAATAAATATCTACTCTATACCAGGTACTCTTCCAAGCACTGTGAATATAATGATGCATTTGAGACATGTTGTCCTCTTCCTCATGGAGCTTAGAGTTGAGCAGGAGGAACAGACAAGTCAATAGGCTATTATAATATATCTCATTAAATATTTCTACAGGGAGGCCAAGAGATGAGGAGAAAATAAGAAGGGTTTGTTGGGGTGGTGAGCAAAATAAGACTTCCTAGAGGAGGAAATATCTAAGCTAATACTTAGAAGAGGAAGAGGAATGGTCAGGGTAAGGGAATAGTTGAGTCATTCTAGGTAGATTTTCAGTTTCTGATTTAGAACCTAGCTCGTCAATTAAAATGCCCTCACAAGGCCTCATGGTTTACACTATAGATATCCCATGGTTTACATTGTAATACAGGATAGAAATAGTATATATTATCATTCAGAAGATAACGGGAAAACTTGCTCATCTGTTTCAGCTACTGCTGTTCAGAGACACAAGTTAGAAGCTATTTGGAAACCGATCCAGTTGGCAATAGCATTTATAGATACTGTAGTTACAGCACACTCTTTTCTATTCTGGAGGAATAATAATAATTGTAATAACCTACTCTTATTATTTTTTTGTTAATGTATTTTCTTACTTTAGCTTTAAAACAACCCTATATAATAGGTATCATTATTGTTGTTGTTGTTGTTGTTGTTGTTGTTATTTTACAAAGGAGAAAACTGAAGACCAGGGAAGGGAGTCAATAGCTAATAAATGGCTAATAAACAAAAGAATCAACATTCACAGTCTGGCCTCTGATTCTAGTCTGCATTCTTTACTAGATTGTTCAGCAAAAAATATTTGGGTACATATTATCACATCAAGACCTAAATATTTTTCATGTTCAGAGAAAACTCATACTCACCCTTTAGTGACCAACTCAAATATAATTTATTTTAATTCCTTCCCCAATTTAGACAGTAAAAATTATCTAGTATCTCTGCTAAGCAAAGTGCACGGTGCATGCTAAGGTAGAATGATTGGCTGAAAGGATAAGTGAATGAATGTATTTCTGTAACACTTAACACAAATTTCTATCATAGCTGGTCTTACACTGAATTATGATTATAGTATTGTTTATACATTTATTTTCATGTTAGGCTATAGACTCCATGATGAAAGTGATGAGTTTTAATCATCTTTTTACGCTATCACCTAGTACAAATCCTGGAAGATAGTTACTCAATAAATCAATGAGTGGCTTAGAGAGCAAATGAATAAATGAATGAACGAATGAAGGAAATAAAAGAAAAATAGAGATAAGTGCTAGAGTGGTTAGAAATCCCAAAAGCATCAGTGTCCATTTTTTTGACTGTCTAAACATCCCCTAGCATTTATCTCATTTTCTTACATATAGTAGCTATGAAAGATACATGTAATACTTTTTAAGGGTCCATGTGCTTCTTTTTATTTATACAAGGTGATATGACTAGTTCTTGCTGTGAGCCAAAGGAATATGTGTCACTTTGGTCTTAGGTATATAAGGTTAAATATAAGTTCTTCACTTTCTCTCTTCTCCTAGTAGAAAAACCATAGAGATGACATATTGAGATAAAGGCATCACATGACAGAGGGAGCCTAGATACCTGTGTTATTAAATGGAAAAAGATCTCCTGGTGAATTATTGGAACTTCAAAGTACTTTGTGTGATTGAGATACATACTTTTGTTGGTATAAGGCTTTGAGATTTGATGACTTATTTGTTACTATAGAATAACCTAGCATATTGGGACTAATACAGTAAGTTTTCAGTCAGTAAACATTGAAAGAAAGAATAGGTAACACCTATGCTATTAAGACTGGCCTCACTGCCATACTGAACATGGCATCAATTATTGTTCCACATCCAATTGGTTGTATGACTTTTCAAAAGCAAGCATGGTCAAGGCCTAGTACAGTAGGATTAGTGTCTATTAATGTGAAGGTTTTTTGGCTTACTCTTTCGACCCAAGTAATTGTGAAACATGCAGATTGTCTTGTATCCCAGTTAAATTACAAGAAGGATAAGAAAAAATAAAGCAAAACAAAATCTCTTTGGGGTTAAGTGTGGATTGCACATTAATACTGGCATCTTAGTTGTTTATACCTTACAAAGAGTTGGAGCAAACACACCTGCCTAAAGTTTACCAGTGTGCCACATGAATGTTTGGTTTACACAATTACATGTTGATCTGTGTCAATTCCCACCAGCAGAGAGCCATTAACTTATTCATCAAATATTTAATGAGCACCTACTCAGGATTACTAAAATGGCTACAGAGAACAAGATTGGAATTTTTATTCATTCTGAGATTTTCATTAGACATATAGGCCAATTTTAATTCAAAGTAACATGATTTATGCAATCTGGTGCTTATAGGCAAGGAGTAATTCTTATGTCAGACTTAGGATAATTGTGATGTTTTTTTCTTCTGTTTACATTCATGGCTGTGGTTTGAAGTTGGCTTGGAATCTTAGTTTTCTTATCAGATATCTGATTTATTTGGAAAGGTAGAGTTGAGTTTTTATAAAAGGCTCAACTGCTTTGTTTGTTTTTCAGGCATTAAACAAAGTCACCCTGAAGGTCTCCCATTAACTCCCCGGCTGGATGAGGTGTGGTAGTGTAGGTACCTAATTCATTCTGATGGAATAAATTAGTTGCAACTTGCTGGATGCCTCCTCTTTAGCAATAACAGACTTAAGTGCATCATCAGTTTCTTCTTTTTTTGATGGAGTCTTTGTTTTATGGTTACAACTATTGTTACTTTCAAACAATTTGAAAAGGGGTTGGGGAGACTTGCCTATTTCTACCATTTTCACTTGAGTTTTGCATGTTGAGATTTGGTTCTCCTGACCAAATAGGGCCCTCCTGTGTGGGACCTTAGGCTGTGGCAGGAGCTGGCCTCTACCTTAGGGTTCTCTATTAAAGAGTTTAGGCAGTCAGGAAAACAAGGAAGGATGTACTATTGCCTGTGTTAGGTAATCTGATGCCTTGGGGTGAAGTGAATGAATGCCAGACAATCTTTCTGTAAGTTCCTTTGAATGGGAGCTGGCAACATCTAGAAACGGCAGCTTTCCATCATGGAATACCCATTAACCTTGATTATTTCTGGAAAAATACTGCATTGTTTCTATGATCTGCAGCTTGTTAAAGAATGGTGCAAGAGATCATCTTCAAATTCAAGGAAAGGATGAGCCTTGCAGCTATTGTGAAAATCTTCTATAGACAGAGGTCTTTTCTTTTTCTTTTTTTCCTTTTTTTTTGCTCGGTTCCTTCTGGAGTTCTTAGGTGATATTTATCCCCTGGAAGCTAAAACTGAATGTAAGATTTAAATTATTGTTTTTATTTTCCAATTTCCCCTTTAAACTCTTCCGGTACAATGTTGCTGGCTTGTGGGACTGCTCTAGTTCTTTCTTCGTCGTTAACCTCACATCTGCATGTGGCATTTCAACACATTCAAATCTACAAACTCTTTCATCTATCCTCAATGCAACCAGATAGTTGTTTTATAAAAATTTATATTAATCTACGTTAGAGTTTTATAAAGGAGAGTTCAATTAGACTTGTCAAATATTATTCCCCAGTAACAGTACTAAACATGAAAACAGGCTACAATATGAAGTTTTAAGTTAGCATATGTAGCAATCTTCAAATAAGAGAGAAAAACATTTTATTGAATGATTAATTGCTATCTCACCTCAAGACAATTGACGGTGAATGTTGTTGAATCTGATGTAGAAATCTTAATTCTTTAAGTTAAACGTAATTAATTTATAAATGTATCTGTAGAAAATAACATTGAAAGTTTGAGCTTAAAATTTTAAAATATTTAAAAATGCATCACAGAATAAGAACTTGGACAAATCTTTCGCTAATTATATGGTTTGTTCTTCAGTCTCTAATTAACAAAGGATGAGGCAGCTTTAAATAGTAATTTAAAAAAATTTAAGGAAGAACATGCGATAGAATTCTGTGGTATATTGCTTAATAAGCATTATATCAGGAAATTCTTTCTTATACCTAAACTCAAGTCTAATATTCTATATTTTAAAGGTTTTTTCTGCATTAGATAGTAAAAAAGTGTGTAATATAATTATGACATAAATAATAAATACAGTTATAGGTATTGCTACACACATAGGCTCAATTGCATTACAATACAATATTAACAGAATAGTATTTATCATAATAGCATATTTTTGCTTATCTTGTCACATTTGATAAATAAAGGATATTACAATTTTCCAAATTAGTTTATGTTTTTATGCTATTGGCTGTCCTACTAAATACCAATGAAAGGCAAACTTAAATATATATAAGTCTAGTTTTGAATATCTACAGAGCATTTCCAGTCGGCCAATCATTTTTCTGGTTGCTTTCATATGTTATATTATTTAATTCCTATAACAGCTCTGTGATACAGGAATTTCCAAAATACTTTACAACTATATTCCATAAAGGGCTTCAATACCCACAGTAAAGTCCATAGCAAATACCAAAGCAAAAGGTGATAAGAACTCTGTGTGACTTAACCAGACAAATCTGTCTCCATAATTGGTTTATTAGAGAGAAAAAAATATATATAAACAAGAATAGAACCTTCTCTATATGAGAGTCAGGAGATATAATATTGCTTAAATTGTCTACAACTCTGTGATGTTCGGCAGAGTTGTATTGGAACCATGGTTCTTTTCTTAATCTGTAAAATCAATAAAATAATGATAATTAATGTTTTTTAAATGTTTTAACTGTGACTCAAAATAAGAAATACATGTTAGATTGCAGCTTAGTCAACGCACATATTAAAAGTTTTACCAAACACTACTTATTCTTACTATGTATAATGCATTCTGATATTTACTACTTTGTTCTGCTTTACTTTTAAAAATGTTTTTGACCCACTGTCATAATTTCACAACCCACTGATGGATCTCAATCTGTAGTTTAAAAACACTTTATGCTCTTAAAAATGAATTATGACATATATTAATGTTGTGTTTTGCAACCACTCAAAAAACAAACCTATGTTAATTCTCACTCAGTACAGTTACCACTGAAAAACAACTGCTTTATCTATACATATTTTAAAAACAAGATAAAACTTAATTGATATTTTTCATATTTGAAAAATTATTCATATATTTCAGAAAAAAATAGTGAAGTCATATGCTATTGAGTAACATGAAAGGAGCAGAGGTTAACATGATTCATTGAGTACATATGCTTATTAAAGCATCTGAAATATAACAGGAGGTAGCTATGAAGACCCTGTCTGGAACAGTTTTCAATGTACAAAAATTATATTTATTTCCATAAAGGCAATAAGAGAATTGATACAGAACTTTAATACATCTTTTATAAGAAGAAATATGGTAATTGTTCATTTTCTGTGTATTTGGGTACCGTTTGCAAGGAGGAAACTTTACATTTTTTACTAATAATGAAATAGGCATTCCAAGAGTTAAAGCCAGTTTTATCAAGAATGTACTCTTGTTTCCCAAATAACCTTCATTCTCTTTAGTATTTGCTTCATTTAGAAATCTGAGTTTATCATTGAATAGTGAATCAGTTATTCATTCCACAAATGTTTGGTGAACTCCTTTTATGGGCTCAAACTGATGATACAAAGATAAAAGAGATGTGAAGTTTGGGCTTTTACTGAGCTTACACTTCTGTCACAACTTAGTGGCTCTTCACATCTTTTTAATGAGATAAGATGCTATGGCATTTTCACACAAACATGGGCTGGAGAGTGTTAACAAAACCATATAGAATGCAATGAATAGTGAATAAGGCTCAGTACTTGGAATGAATACATAATGAAATTAAATGCGTGTGTGCAAACTTGAGTATTTTGTGCATTAGGGTTAAAAATCTGATTTGCTTCAGATAAAAGTAGATTAGCATTGAAGAATGATGTAGGATGAGGCTGGTAAGGTGTGAAGGACTAGAATGAGCTCTGATAAAGGGTATTTATGGGAAAGTAGAATTTTTAGATTTTTATATGGCAGATAAGCAATAAGCAACCACGCTAAGCCCGGGGTTTATAACTTGGGTTTCCACGGGGGGAATCCTTGAACTTGAAAAGGAAAAAAACTGCATATTTATTTTCACTAACCATTTACTGAAATTTGGCATTTCTTTCATTTTGAATCTGTATAACATATCACATCAGAATTATCATCTACAACTTTGTCACCAATAGATGTCACAGATATTTCCATTTTCTATTACAAATGGCTAGAGATATCTTGAAATTATTTGTGCCATTCAGTACATTGAAATTATAGTACTTATTAATTTACTACTAGATCTTATTATTTAATGCATAATAAAGATTTTTATTCATTATATCTCAAATTTGTTTTTCAATGTTTTTGAGAACAATATTTCAATATGACAGTTCACTTTGTAATCCTCTATATTTTATGTTTTGCTTGTAAAGACATTATTCTGAGAGAAGCCCACAGATTTTCCAGTCTGACATAAAGGTTCATGTCACAAAAAGGATTAACATCTTCTGCTCTAAGCAAAATAATACAAACTAAAAGGCTGACAAGGCAGGAAGGTAACATAAATGATTGACTGGAAAGAAAGAAATAGGTCAATTAAAAGAACACTATAGCAATCTAGAGAGAGAGAAAAAAAGAATTCCTGGGAAGCTCATGGGAGCCCAATAATTACACTCCTTTTCCCACCTAAATTTGGATCCACTGAAGAAAAGACAAAGGGCCAGATGAAATCCAAAGTATCACATTTTGAACTAACAAACCTGATATTAGAGAATGCAACTTATTTCCTGGCTGCCACAACTCTAGGGGCTCCGTTAGGATTATTAAGTGAAGGAGCCCATATAATCCTGGAGCCTGTGACCAGCTCCACAATAGCATGCTGTAACTGCCTTCACATCCATGACCACAGACACTGAATCCTGCCTGGACCTAACCAACTCACCCAGCAGGGCTAGTTTCAGTCCATCTCTTCCTGTAGGGAGCACAGTTTGCCCCAGGAGGACTTGAAATAGGTCAGAACAATTCATTAATTAAATTGACTCCGAGGCCAAAAATGTTCTCTCTGTTCTATTTCCCTTCCCAAATTTTGTCTTGCTTCAACTGTCCAATATAACCTATCAGAGATTCTGCAGTAAAATCAAATAAAAATGCACACAGAAACTCTATTAATAAAATGCCAACAATATGAAGATGCCCTAAAGTTTAATGTAAATCCTCCCATTGCAACTCTCTCAAAACAAAAAACAAAAAACAAAAAACAAAAAACAACAACAACAAATCAAACAATAATCTCTTTACAAGTTTAAATCTAGAGATGACAAAACTCAAAGAAATTATAGTCTGAAATCAGATTCTATTGCTTTTGGTAATTAAAGTCCAAAGTAACTAATGTCCTTCTGACCTCTTCTGTAAGAGCTGGGTTGATGAGTTTTCATAGTCTTGGCCGAGGAAGGAGTTCTGCCAGTGCTTGCAGACTGAGCTCTCTCTCCCTGGAGTCAGTGTGGTTCCTGCAAAAAAAAATATGCCATTCAATGCTGTGTTGCTCATTGATATAATTAATTGGTTAAAATTTTCAAAAAATAATTTTCACCGTTGGGCCACACCTACCACATTTAGAAGAGAAGACAAACCTCAACCCCTAAAACAACCATATCAGAAAAAATTATACCCCCAGAATGTCATCAAAGGCTTAGTATGTCAGCAAATATGATCCAATGTGCAGTGTTTAAGTGGAGAGGCTGGATGTATGTTGCCATGGTGGACAGAATCAAGACTATTCCCTCAAAGATGTTCATGTCCTACTCCTTGGAACCTGTGATTTTATCTTACATGGCAAAAGGGACTTTGCAGATGCAATTAAGAATTTTGAGATGGGGAAATTATCCTGGATTATCTAGGTGAGCCCAGTATAATCGTAAGAGTCCTTCCTTATAAGAAGAAGGCAGGAGTGTCAAAGTCAGAGAGATATTTGAAGATGCTATGCTACTGTCTTTTAAGAATGGACTAAGGGAACATGATCTAAGGAATATAGGTGGCCTCTAGAAGGTGGAAAAGGTAAAGAAATAGATTTTTAACTATAGTCTCCAGAAGGAACGCAGCCTTAACAACACTATGATTTTAGCTCATTAAGTCCCATTTTGGACTTCTGGCCTCTAGAATTGTAACATAATAAATTTGTATTGTTTTAGGCCACTCAGTGTATTGCAGCAGCAAGAGAAACCTAATTTATATTGTTAAAAACTTGGATTCTGGCACAAAACCAGCCTGTGTTCAGATCCCATCTTTGCCACTTACTCCAATGTGTGGCCTTGAGGCCAACCAGCACATATGTGGTAAGCCCAAGCTTATACAGTATAAGGCCAAGCCTTCACCATGGAATTTCCTGTGCCCACTAAAGTCCAGGTATTTCTAGGCCCCATGAAGTTGGTGCCTCATGAGGTCATTTCCAGGATTATTGAAGCCCAATTGTCCGGATATTTCTTCTGAGATATGTCCTTGTTGAGGGCCATGCAACTTTGCTTTAGGTTCTCATAGTCCATGAAAGAAATAAAGATCCACATATAAAACTAGTCCATATAACGCAATCATAGGATAAGTTGTAATCGTCTATCAGAGTTGCAATATGTGGTCTATGACAGCTTTAAAGCCCTTTTTCCAAGTCACAGAATTTAAAAACAGCCAAGTGCAAAAACAACCTTATGAACCAGTAAAAGCCTCCACAACCCACTAAGGTCCAAGGATCTCTTCCATATTAAAAAAAAAAAATCCAAAGTCTAACGCCCCTTCAGATCTTCTAACATGTTTATTTTATTCCCTCACATTCCAGTCATTTGTTTTATTTTTCATTGTTCCCAACCAATGTACCATATGTTGGGGTGTGCTAGGGAAAGGTTTTCTGCCCAAATTCCAACAAAATTGAAAAATTTTAAAAAGAGTAAGGCAAATATAGACTAAAACATCATTTTTATGACTGATAAGGCTGATATTTGTGGTTTATATGTACTGTCAAGAGAAGAGTGAATAGGGGTATGGACAGTGTCCAGAAGTGCAATGAGAATGCATGTTCTTCCACATGAAAAGAGGTATCAGCAGCTGGTAAAGCTTTCCCCATTGACGCAGATAAAGGCTTGTCTTAGAGTCACATTTATAAGATTCAACTTAGGCAGAGTTAATCAAGTACAATGGTTATGATAAACAGGCCCACCCCATGGATTTCCAGCTCCTCTGAAATACACTTGTTAGACACAGTCGAAGTTCCCAGTGTAGAAGGCATAAAGCTTTGCAGTACCAGTCAAGTGGTGATTATTTTTTACTACTATATGAATAAACTATCAATGCAAAAAGCAGAAATTTAGGCACTGTAATCTAATTAACCTGACTAATAGGAACATAACTCATTATTCCTAGAAAATTTCATTGGAGGTGACACTGGATTAAGGACAGTATTTATAGAACCTTCATGAACTACGAAGATAAAGTAGAATAAAATGCATATCTTAAACTTATTTATAAGATTAGGTTTAGATTTTTGTTCTTTGTTTATCATATAGACATATTCAGAAAGAGAGACAAGTATTTTTAAAAAGAATCTGCTTTCCTCACCTACATTTATTTAATTGTGCAGTGGAGAGATTAGCTGAAATGAAAAGGCCAATTTATGTAGAACTGCCTGAGCTTGGAATTTTGTAGCAAGTGATGCCAATGATGGGCACTGATAGTTCATCAATTCCTCAAGTATCTGGAACCTATTAAAATGGGGCTGGCAAGGGAGTGTGCTTATAGCTGATGTAAATCTAGATCTTGCCCACTCAGGAAAAATATACTTCTTTACTTTGTAAGTTGTGCATTTCAAGTTTTTAGGTGTTATTTTCTTTGTCAGCTACAGCTGAAAGTTTGTCCATGGTTAGCAGATTTACCACCCTTGTATTCTCTGGTGGTTTCTGAGAGTAATTCATATTGCTGAGACTTGTGCATCTGTGACTCCTTGGTGCATATGGGCTCTGGAGTGGGACAGAGCTCAAGGGGGAATCAAAATCCCATGAAGCTACTTTCTGCCAATGTAATCAAGGATGTTGATGTGGAACAGTTTGGATAGCTTATGAAAAATACATCATCACCACTGAAAAAGCTACACAATGTGTGTTCAATTGATGTTCCTCTGGAAGCTATGTTTCCATGAATACAGGAGAATTAAGAAGGAGGCATTGTGCTTTGTATTTTAAAAATATGAAGATACTACTTTGGATCTGTAGAACTTTGAGAATGATTGCAATATTTTACGTTTTATCTCTTTGTTCATTCATTTCCATTTTCTTCCCCTAGGGAGGATTTCTGGTGATGTGGATTCTTTGTGAAAATTGTTGATTTCACTATATTCAAGAATGATGAGTTCAGATGGTCATTCCTTGTGCCTAAGGTACTTCTTTGATTGTTTCTTGTGAATCTCCCTTGCAGGATATCTTCAGAACCCAATAAAACTAGCATTTTAAGCAGCAATGCAAATGTAAGAACAGGGGTCAAAACCAATAAGGCTGAAATTTCAGTCTTTGAGCCAACTACTGCCAATTTGATTTACTGCAAAATGGTCCCAGTTGTCGCAATCACATATTACTCCCAGCTTTGGTTTGGTGGACCATGATCTTCAACTGCTTCAAACAAGTACCCACCTCTGTCATCCCATCCAGGTGTACCTTAATGTACTAAAAACCTCCACTTGTTTCTTGGATGTATAGATATTTGTGGACTGAATCATCCCTAACAGCTACCTTACATTTACTGCTTTGTCTTGTTTTTCCTTTGGGTTAGTCTGGAGCAAGGCCAAGATGCCAAAGTTCTCCTGGAAATTCCTTTCTCTGCCATAGCAGAGAGGCATGGCTATGCTTGTATATTGTGCCTGGGGGCAGCATGACATCCTGGCAGGGTGTGTGGCTCCCCCTCCCAGGGAAATATAGTTCTCTATGGAACTATTCCTGTAGAACCATCTGTAATGGAAGGCTGGGGGATGGCTTAATCACATAACAATTCAAATAATTACTAAAGAGAGAGAGAGAGTGAAAGAGATAGTATTTTTCCTGGCTTCTAAGAAATGGCCATTATTATTCTAGAACAGTGTCCTGGCTTGAATCATCATGGTTCTAAAGCTTGGGTTAAAGCAGGGTGTTGCCCTCAGCATAGTGCTCAGTGTTGCTCTATTAGAAATTGTTCTCTCAAAGCATCCCGGAGAAGTCAACTCAGACTCAAGTCATTCTGGAACCTCAGTGACAAAAGATTTCGAAAAGGGAGGAAGAAATAAAGAAATGAAACTCAGGCTGGGTAATTAGATCTCCAAAGTTGTGGAAATAGTTCTTGCAAAGGGCAGCTAGCAGTCTAGAATACAATATCCAAAGGGGTTGTGATTCAGGCTGACTTCACTCTTCCTATTCTTGTGGTATGATATGGTAGGTAGGGATTGGCAATGGGGGTTCCCCCAGCGCTAATACTAAAACAGATTGATGATAACTTTTGGGTCCATGAGAATAGGACTTCAATAAAAAATCTAGGTGAGGGGCTTGGCAAAAGCCAACGTGTCAGATCAGACTCAAGCAGGCATGGTTCAGGGCAATATTCCAAATTTAGCAGGGAAAAACTGGAACATGGAGCAAGCATATGAAGCAGAAATCAAACCAACAAGGAGAACACAATAGGGGGCTAAAGTGAAGTTTAACTCAGCATGAGTGTGAGTTCTCATGGTCCACTCCTGGGCCTAGGTCTTCAGCAGAGGTTTTCAACCTTGGCACCACTGACATTTGGGATCAGATAATTTTTTGTTTTGGGGGATTGCCCGGTGCATTGCAGGATGTTTATCAGCATCCATGACCTCTGTTCACTAGTTGTTAGTAATACTTCCCTAGGTGTGACAACCATAAATGTCTCCAGACATTAACAAATATCCCTGGGTGGAAAAAAATCACCCCACTTTAAAATTACTAGTTTACGACAAAAGACTAATTCCTGTCTACACTGGTTGGTGGGATCACTCTCTTGATCAGGACTGATTCAGGAATGGGGCACAGGTGAATCTGTCAATTAAGGAAACCCTGGGCCTGCAGACAAGCAGAATTCAGGCCAGACAAAAACTATCCAAAGGCCTCCAGTACCAAAACTTCATAATGAGACAACCAAGTGTCGGAGAGGGAAGAGCTGCAATTTTACTTAGAGTTAGGAAGAAAGAGGAGAGGAAAGATGGAGAAGTCATAGTGATGTTAGATCTAGAAGCTGAGCTAAACTGATAATTTAAGGTAGAGGCCATACCATTTTCCTTGGGCTTATCTGGAGCAATCACATATTACTCTGGAGCAAGACCTGTTATTCAGAACATCTAGGCCTTGCCCTCTGGTGCACTTTAGGATCAAAATCCTATGTTTTAATTGAGTACTGTACAAAGGCTCAGGTGGATATTTAACGATGAAGTCTGTGCTTGCTACTGTATCTGAATGCCCCATTCTCTCCTGGGTTGATAGCTGGTTTCACTATGAGAATACTTGCAGGGTGCTACAACTAACTCTACCTTTCCAACAATAGGAGGGATTTGAAGGTTCATATGAACTCCATTCAGAGAAGAATATCTAAGGCCCAGAATGCTTTTCATGATGTATTTTGTCTAAGTTTCTCTTTTACTGGGAGACTTTAGTTGACTGTAGAGCTAGGTTTGAGTTGAGGTCAACGAGACCTCACCTTCAACTTCATTCCCAATGATGAAGGTCACCACTGGCTTTATTTGTAGCTTTTTATTTACTGAGTGTTCCCAGGGATGGTTTCACATAGGCTGCTTCAATAGATCTTCATCCCCCAGGAATTTGGCCATTTGTAAATCCAGGACTTCTGCCACTTCTTGTAGTCATTTTAGTTCTTTACACAAAACGTCTTTTCTTTCAGAGAAGAAATTAATGTCACACAGTCTGAGCCAAGAAGCCAGTCTTAAGCAGGAAGTGCTTGCCTGTGTTCTACCTGTGGAGCAGTATGGATCTTTTATTTCTCTAATCGTAACTGAGCAGCTCCCAGAGCTGAAGCAAAGACTGCACTCCACGTGTGCTGGAAGGCCAGGTTAGAGCTCTGAATGCAGGGGAACAGACCTGCCTCTCCACTTGCACCACCTTTGTCACAGGCAGTGTTAGTGAGTGTAGCATTTGAGCACAATACATGACAGGTAGCAGGAATTTAACACACAATTTTATTTGTTAACTAAAAATGAAATCATATTCCTTATAAAACTTCAGGGTATTGGGAGCTTTGGGTAAGTGTATGTGAATTTTAGGAATCTTTCAATGGGGTTAATTTCATTTCTGAGAAAATCCAAAGTAGCAGTAGCTGACTTTGCTTAACTAAGAGATCAAAGAGTGATCAATTGACAAACAGGGTGGTAGCATCTTGATCTTCTTTCCCCTGCTATGTACTCTTTTTATATTTGTTTGCTTGATTGATTTCTAGGGTTCAGTATCACTTAGAGGAAAAGCATTCTTTTACTTAAATATTTTTTGATAAGATTTCTGATCCATTTTGTACTTTCTTCCTACTAATTAACATCTGCATACTGATTATAAAACTACATTTGGGGCAGGGGAAATGTGGGTAGAAAATTGCTTAAATTCTGTGCGTTACTTTTTTTAGTATTAACAGAAATTATTACACTCCAGATATATTTAGAATATATTTTGTATAATTTAAACATCTATATTTTTAAGTAATTTTTTATATTGGTTTGAGATGTGTATGTGAGAGATGAAAAGAGAGTCAAGAATAAGAGAAAGAAAGAGAGAGTTTTGCTTTCGGTGTCTCAAAAGGATAAACTTGGTTATTCAGGAATGATCTCAAGTTTGTTTTGCACATATTTTGCTCTAACTTTTTTTGCACATATTTTATCCAGTAATTAAAGGCTGAATTAACTCTTCTTGTTTTAATTCTAGCAGCCTCAGTCTATGTATACTTTAAGAAGGTAGGTCTACAATATTTAGTACTTAACATTTAGATCTTAATTTCTGGTTCTGTTCTTATACATTGCACAATTATTTTTAATGGATTGGCATTCTGCTTGGTGGCCTTTTAAACATACAAGCAGGACGCTGAAATGAGGACCAATAGAAGTTCTGTCTTTCCTGTTTGCTAAGCTTGCTTTCCAGGACTCCTTCCTGAAAGCTAACCCCAATTTTTGGAACTTGCCAATAAACACTCAAACTAAAACAATGCTTCCACTCACTTAGGTTTCTGGACTTCTCTTCACTTGCCAGTTAGCTGTGTGGCAGAATATGATATACAGAATAATAATAAAGTCTAGGAAACTGGGTACATCTTAGACCTACTCCTTACCAGCTCTGAAACTTTGAGAAACCGAAGAAATTTAAAATTCATACTTTGAATTAATAAAAGTTTGAAGACCCCAAAGTGGTGATTGCTTGCTTTATCTTCCAATTTTCAACAGAGACTAAAGGAATGAAGAAGAATTTACAATCTATTGAATCCAAAGTCATACTAAAAGAAAACATGAATTCCAGGAGCCTTGTACAAGAGTTCAATTATAGAGATGACTCACTTTAATCATATGTAAAGCACTGAAAGTTGACTCAGAACTTCAAGATGATACAAACATGGTACTGAAAGGTCCAGTCCTTCCCCAGGTCTCAGAGTCCCTTCCTCTGCCTTCACACAGGATAGAATCTCAACCATCTCAACCAAATGAATATTAAAAAGCTCCTGGGAACATTTTCTTTGTGACCCCACTTAGTGATGTTCCCACTTTCCCCATTGGAAAGGTTTTCTCCACTCAGTTCCCCTTATCCTGATCTTCCTTCTACTCTTCTGGAAATTAAATATATTTCCCCTTGTTCAGCTAGATACAGAGATGTGATAAAGGTCATTATCTTCTATTTAAGAGACAATTTTTTTTCCTTTATGACATGATGTTGATGTTCTGTTTTAACATATAACATTCCATTTAAAATTCTGTAAAATAATATGTAATGATCTACCACTATAGCAAAACCTTCTTAAAAAAACAAAAGGTTAGTTGTTGAAACCTAAGACATAGGCAGTAAAGAAATTGATAGAGGGAAATATTATATATAGTTTTTTTAAAGTTTTAACCAGTATCTATTACTGTAAACACCTCTTAGGGAGAACAAAAAAAAAAAAAAAGAAGAAGAAGAAGAAGAAGAGAAGTAATGGTAGGTATTCTTGCTATAGTACTTTTAAAAGTTATTTTTTTGTTAAATTCAGTAATAGAGTGAGCTGAATCCTTTTGACAGTGACTCTGTCAGGGGATTATAAAGGCCTTAATTTTTTTTTTTCTAGAAAAAATAGAATCCCATTCGCTATTGTTTTCAATTTCTCATTTTTCTGTTATGCTCAACTTGGCTCCCAGGACACAGTAGGCCTGTACAGTGTTGTTGAATGAAGAAATGTTGAAAATCACAGAAATGATTTATTAAGTAAATATGTCTGTAGATGGAAGCTTGTATATATGTAATGGCAGAAATCTGAAACCTAGACAAGGATTCCTGGTTAGTTAGAAAGAAGCATCCCAATCAGGCCTAGAAGGTCATAGATAGATTAAAATATTCTTTATAATAGTGGAAGAGCTATCTTATATTTTGCCCTAAAAATTTTCGTGGAAAGGATTTTTATATTTGTTTTATAATACTGTTTGAGTTTAGTTATTTGTAGTCTTTTTCTTTAGTCATAGTAGTTTCTATGATGTCACTTAACTCAAATGGAATAAGTGGAAAATATACTCATTTTTAGGTCAGCTAATCACATCGTTGATCTGTGCGGTGGCAAATATGCTGATTATAATTAGTTCTACTGTAACTCAACATATGTGTTCTTTTAGCACTAAGCAAAATTGCACAATATGAACCACAGGGCTTATGGGGAAATTAGGGTTAGGTGGACAATGCTCAAAAACTCCATCACTGATACATGAAAAAGACAAGAACTTTTAAAAGTAGTAATAACAGTTTTACACATGTTAAATGATTAAGAAATACATAAATACAATAATAAACATAGAAGTTTATAATGAAAGACTGAAATTTGCTTATGAAAGTAGACATCAAAAGGGTTGCAGTTGATGAAATATTGTGAAGTAGTAGAAGAAGGTTATTGAAATTGAACCAAAAGTTGTAACAATGGTTATGGATGAATGTGGTTCATCACACACATGGGGACCCGCAGTAGCTGGTTGATATTTCTAGGTACATACTAGGCATGTACATGTGTGCATTTTGTATTTTCCTACACAGCTCAGTTCAGTTGAGTGCATACAGCAAACTTGAAATTTACATTACGCTCAAGGTGTTCTCTTATCTATCAATTATGTCAGGACAAATTCACATTTTCAGAACAAGCACGTATAGCAGAACCACCTGTAAGCAAAGCAACTAACGCTGATATCATAGTTTACACGTGTTGAGCCCTTAATATGTGTCAAGCACAGTTCCAAGCTTTTGACATGTATTAATTAACTCATTAAATTCTGTTAACAGTGGTACTAAGGAGGAACTGTTATTACTCCTGGTTTGTAGATGAGGACATTGAGCCACAGAGAGGTGATATAACTTGCCCAAGTTTACAGAATTAAGTGGGCAAGACTCCAGCTGTCTTAACCCTCTGCTCCTCCTCCCTCTCCGCTAAAATTTATAGAGCAGCAAAAACGGCCAGACTTTTCTTGCATGTATCATTTACCAACTAATTAAGATCAAAATTGATGAACTCTCCAAACCAGTAGGACGTTTATTGAATATGACCTTAAGGGCCTGATGATGGAGTAACTGTTTAAGCTATATCAGAAGAACCTAATTCATTAACTCACTGAATGCTTTCTTGTCTATTTCCTAAGCAGAATTTTCATAATGTGAAATGGAAAACAGTGGGCAGGGGAAGGGAAAGTAAACTATTACACAAAGGTACATACCTGTACTTGGCTAGGAGTGGATCTATATTTGGTGAGATTAAGTCCTATTATGTTTTTATGCTAACAGTTATAGAATTGAAACTTGTCCCTCAGGACAGGAATTTGCCATTTATGTTCTAACATTCCTTGTCTCCTGAGCAAAATCACTGCATTGATGTCATCAAACCCTCTTGTTTTTATATTTCCCCCCTTAGTTCAATACGGTCTTTTTTCTTTTCTGGTCATTCTACCATACTGTAATGAGGGTTGTATTGTTTTGTCCCTCCTGCCTTCAATTCCCTCCCCCCCCCCTTTTTTTTTTGCTGGTGAAGGGTGATAGTGGTGGGAAATGGTTTGAAGAATAGAGTAGAGAAGTAACTCTTATGTAAATCTGTTAAGTAAGTCATATTATTTAGAAGTTAAAAATTTAAAAAATTGCATTTGTTTTATAAACTAAACATTAATTTATTCTAAAAAAATAAAGATTCTCATGTGTAATCATAATTGTTAACAATTACCCGAGTGATTCCCAACTTTGGTTGCATGTTAGAATCAGAACTTGGGGAGAGTTTTAAAATTGCTTAAAAACAACAAAACAACAACATCCCTCTTTCCTTTCCTTCTTTCTCCAAAAGAACAAGAAACTAAAATGAGTTGATTAGGGGAGAATTTCCATCTTTATTACTATACAAGGACTGTTCTAGGTAGTGTAGTCATTCATTAATTCATTTATTTATTTGTCATTATTTATGTATCTAACAAGTGGCAGGCATGAGTGAGAAATAACATGGTGATTAAATATATGCTCTAGAGTCAGAAGACCCAGAGATCTAAAGAATGTGTAGAATTTAGTTGGCTGAAAGAAGAAGTGGCATGAGGGAATGCTACAGGAATAGTAATCTGGGCTAAGAGTAGAAGACTGAGATTTCTTAGTAAGTTTTCAGAAGGTGGGTGTGACTAGGGGATGGATGACTGACAGATACTGTTCTCATGTGACCTTGTCTCATCTTGGGTAGCATGGGGATAGGACTTAGTTACATGTTCCATTATCACTTCCTTCAGTGCTTTTCTGAGCACTCACCTGCCAACATCTGCTCTGTCTTCACTGACATCACCTCATCCTTTTTCTCCTCTGTCCATTTAAGGTTTCCTCTGTGGTCATTCGTTGTGTAGCTGCATTTTTTCCTCAGATATTCATATTCAGGAAACCTTGGCCAATTTGAAGCAGGGAAGAAGGGAATGAGTTCAAGGAAGGCTCTAGGTGTTTGGGTTCTGGTCATGGCTCTGATAGAAATTCTGTCATCTAAAGCAAGTCCTTTCTCTTTCTGGACCTCAGTGTTCTCAACTGTAGGTGAGAGAGTAGACCAAGGTATCTCCAAGGCTGTTCAAACTGAAAGCTTACCTTCTAAAGAATCTCTTCAAGCCTTCTTCATCCTGAGATACCAGATTGGTTATTTATTTAGTTAAATTACTCTTTTTTAATAGCCATTGCTAGAACATGATACCAGTTGAGAAATATCCATTTTAATACAAACAGATTCAGCTAAGCCTGGGGTGCCCTATTTTTATGTAATAGTATAAATATGAATATTATGGTCAAGTGACCCTAATTTCAATTTACTTCTATAGATCCAGATGCTGCATTTACCAAAGTTAAGTAATAAAAATTTCCTTAGACATACAGTATGGGAATATGAAATCTTAATATGTGATGATATGGTGAACTCTGAAGTGTAAAGGATCCAGTCATTCAAAATCATGATAATCAAGTTATATTAAGAAGTAATTTATTTAACTAAAATGAAAATACTGAATATTGGTATTTCTCAACCACAATTGTTGGGAATGTAAATCGGAACCACCACTTTGGAAAATCATTTGTCAGTATCTCTTAAAGCTGAATATACATATAACCTATAGGCCAGCAATTCCAATTCCATTCAACAGAAATGAGTACATATGTTCACTAAAAGACAGGTACTATAATGTTTATAATTGATAGTAAACAAAAATTGGAAATTACTCCAATGCCCATCAACAATGGAAGTGATAAATAAAATGCTGCATATTCATACAGTGGAATTCGTATAGCAATGACAATGAAGAACCTACAACAGCACACAAAAACCTGGGTGAAATTCACAAACCTAATGCTGAATAAACAAGCCATACACAAAAGAGCATATAGCATATGACTTTGTTAACATAACACTGTAAAAACAATCAAAAACAAATCTAGCCTATTAGAAGTCAGAATGGTGCTTACCCTTTGATGGGTTGGTGGCCATTAGGGTGCATGATAGGGGGCATTTGGGGTAATACTCAGTTTCTTAAACTGTGTTCTGGATACACTGATGTGAGTAGTTTGTAAAAATGTATCAAGCTATACAATTATGATTTAAACATTTTTCTGTATGTACATTTTTATTTTGATAACTACAGTTTGAGAAAGGGTTTTGTTATTTATTAGTTCATTTGATCCATACAACAATTCCAGAAGATAAGAAGGGCAAGTAACTTTTCTATAGCTTTGTAGGGAGAAGCAGACTCGAAGTTTTGTCCAAGGTCTCAGGGCTAATTGATGGTAGAGTTAGGTCAGGTATATAAATCTCCTGGCATGAGGGAGGAACTTGCACAGTACCTGATGCTTTATAGGTGTCATAAATGTCATTTGAAGCTGGATCATAGTGACTTTCCAATCCCACAAGGCCATCATCATGCTCTAGGAGTGACCATTTGCTCTGGCGGCCTGATGTCCCTGATAAAGCAAGTGCATTCTCTCCTCAGAGAAGAATGGAGACAAGCCCTGAGTCAAATGTTCCAAGAAGCTGCCAAAATACCTGTGGAGAATTGCATAACTTTGTCTCTCAAGTGCTTAGAAAAGAATGAGTCAGAGACTCAGTTCTCAGACATGGTGCCTAGGAAAACAGGAAGAAGGTTAACTTAGGCAGAAATCCATGTATGTGACCTTGGATAAATCATTGAACTTCTTTGAGGACAATTGTTTGAAAGATACATTTGATACTCACTACTTAGGACCATGTGATCCTTCAGTGGTTAACCTTTTGAGACCCCTGAATTTTATGTCCTCCCATAATCAGATTCTCATTATTTTCAAGAGCATCTGATTGTTTTCAAACTTGACAGTCCCATTGGTGTTTTTTAAGATCAACTTTTGATTAACTTAAGATTTAAATGTGAATTTGTTAAATTTTCTGCCTGTCATCATAGTTCAGATGCACCAACAAGTAACAGAGTAACCATGGGTCCTATTCAACTTGTTGACTATGTTTCTTCTAAAAATGTAAAATAGAACTTTCATTGTCAACAGAATATTCCAGTTATTTATGATGTGGCTAAAGAAAAGATAAGAAGTCCTGGAAATGGAATCTGTTATTGCTTGGGGTAATAAAAACTCAGGCCCTTCTTTAAAAAAAAATAAAGAATGATAAGTGCTTTGATTTAGGGTTTGGCTGTGATGTCAAGTTCAGCCAATGAGCACAGAGGGAATCTGAGAAAAATAAAGGGATAAATAGAAGCAGATGTTTGGAAAATCTTCTTGACTATTGCTAGTGGAGTTGTTTGGTTAGCAATCAGAATTTCAAGGTCTATCATCCTAATAAGGTTATAATGAAAACCATTTAAACTGATGTTCAAAAAAAAAAATCTCTGAAGAACCGTGGTCAGCTGTACTTTACCATGAAGTGGCATTTTCCAAATTATGCTGCAATTTTTGTATCTGAGATATTTTCGAGCTGAAATCCTTGTTGGTAGGGACTCCTAGTAACTCAAGATCTTTTATTTCAAATTAATATAAGAGAGAAATCTGATGGGAAGGGGAAAGTAAATACAATTGAAAAGTTTTGGTTTCTGATTGGTCAGCATCTGTGTTCTCAGAATTAAATTTCTTTTTACCTTCAGATGTTTCTGATAGCAAGAAATAGAAAAACTTCTTTCTTATATTTAGTCTTACCAAAAATCGTCATTTGAAAAGTTTAAATAGCCTAATGTAGGATATAGATCACTGAGCTAAAAAGAAATAAAGTGAATAGCATAGAGATAGGATCCTTGGAGGCACTTAGATAGAAGGCTAGTCAAAAGGGTGAGTGCAAATGGCTGAGAAGAGCTTTCGATTCCAAGCCAAGATTCAAGGAATTTAAAGAAAAAAAAAGAGTAAGATTAGTGAGAAGAGTTAAAAACCATAGTACTGATATTTTCTCTAAAAATCATTATCTGCTTTATTAATTAGTTTTCAAAAGTGCTACATTTCATAATATAAAAAGTGGAGAATTATAGTTTTACTATTTCAATACAAATTTTTTATTTAAGCTGAATTCTTGCCTTAGTGTTAATTGTGTGGCTGTGGGCAAATTACTTAGCCTCTCTAAGGCTCACTTTCTTCATTTGTAAAATAGGGAAATAATAGTGTGTACTTCATGGGATGATTTTGAGGCTTCCATGAGATGGTAAATATAAATTTATTTCAGAGCCTAATTATATAAAAAGAGCATTAAATGTTTTTGTTTATGGTAGTGATGATAATTACCTTGAATATATTCACATTAGGGACATTTTCAAACTTTCCCATTTCTTTCTCTCTACCTCATTTTTAAAAAGATTTGAAATGGCTTAAAAAGTTGCAAATAATAAATACAGTTTTATTTGTCTAATTTGTTTATATTATATCTCACTTAAAGGTGAAATTAAAACAAAATTGTGAGGCTTTATGTTGTTTAAAAGGTTACTTTAACATAAATATATTTAAGCCTATTTTAAAGAGAAAACAGAGTAGAGTTAGAAAATTTACAAGAAGAGAGATGGAGCCAAAACAAAGGATGACAAAGATGTGAACGATTAAGTTCGTACCAATCAAAGCCTTAAAATAGATGATTTCTTCAAAATATTTACATATTTTCTAATTTAAGGAGAGTTTGTTTACAAAGTTGGGATTGTAAGTGAACCTTAAAGGATAACTGAGTCATAGGGAAGATCTAAAAGGGGAAGGAGTTTGCTGTAGAGAGAGTTCTGTAGAGCAGGCTGCCTAGGAAGGTTCTCTGAGTCCTCTGTTGAGAGATGCAGAGATCCTGAGTTCACTCTTCTTCCTCCCATGTCCTGCTGATTCTTCTCATTGACTGAAATGATTTGGAAGCCAGAGGGAATGACAGCCACTGATGTCATCCACACAGGTGCATCTGTCCTCAGTAGCAGAAGAGGGTGGAGTGCGTGGGGATTGAACATGTCAATAGAGAAAACCATATAGTTGCTAAATGACATTGCAATCTTAACTAGAATCCAAAGCAAAAAGGATAGAATCAGACGCAAAACCCATGCTATCAACAAACAATATAAAACCATATCATTTCCTCTGAAATTTCTTCTAGATGATTCCAATTTAAGTGACAGTCTGCAAAACTGTCCAATTTACTAAACACTTAAGTGTTATATGAGATTGTTGGATATACATCAATTAAATTCGAGAAGCATCTGGAATAAATAATTTTGGTTTTAGAAGTTGGCTGAGTATGTTCTTTCTGAAAATAAATAATAATAAAATGATCTGTAAGGCAACTCTCAGATTGAGATGATTAAATGCTTTCATTTTTTTCAAGATTTGTTTTTTATTCTCTGTTGTGAGTGCAAGTAGACACTGTGAAAAATTAGTTACATGCCACTGAGATAGGTTTAAAAGAATGGGAACCAATACATACTGGTTAATCCAACTCAGAATTATATACTGATATGTCAGGAGAATATTACAGAGGCTTGATTTTCATGCAGGTGAAGTGCATGAAAAAGCATCAGGAGTTGGCGTTCTAAATGGAGCACTCAACAACTTGGCCCGTGAATGGTTCTTGTTCATAGAAATTGATTCTAAGATAAGTCAAGGAAAAGGTACAGGTTATCTTAAACTGGTCTGACAGATCTTTCCTCAAAAAAGACTGCAAGAGGAATAAGTGGTGGAAGCAATATTTCCTTTATCTGTTTTGATATTTTTCAAAGCCAAATCTGACAAAACACGCAACCAGTAATGCAGAGATTTGTATAACTCTTTTTAGTAATATCTCTATTTTTTTTTTTTTTTTTGCAAATGTAATTTTGAATGGAGCTGGGGAAATATAGTACTAGACACATGGTTACTAATATCACTAACAAACAATTTTGCCTATTGTGTTACAATTTATAAACTTCCATAGACAGAATCACTGAAGCCTCACAGCAATATTGTGAGGTGCTACCTGCTTTACACATTAGAAATGGAAAACTAGGGTGATTGAGAGCATTCTCCAGATTACCGGTTGGTAAATATTCTTGTGGGAATGGTGGTTGGAGGGAGTGAGAATCAAACATGGGAACATCAACTAGTCTTGTAAACATATTCTAAAATCAAATCAATCATCTTGGCTTACTGATTTTTGTTGAATGCCTTTTGTATTAATGGGGAGCATATAACGCAAATTTGCTGGAATTAATGAATGGTTGCATGAACAAATGATAAATCTGAGAACACTGTGCTGAATTCATTTAGCTCCTAGGAATGAATGTTCTTGAGATAACACTCACAAATTTAGAGGATATACAGGGTGATATTCCATGCAAATTATTTTCATTTCCATGGATGTATTTGAGGAGGTGGGAAAGTGGCAGCCAGGCATAGTGAAACAAGGAATTCTTGGCAGCCCAGGCACCACATGGCTGTTGACACATGTCAGCCAGCAGAAGTCAGATGTGTGTGGTGGTTCAAGGTTAAGTTCATGTCTCATGCTGCCTGAGGGGCCTGGAGGCCTAACCACCTTGATGACAGGTCCTGACAGCCACAGGCAGGCATGGAGCATCCTAACCTGAGGGCAGATGGCCCATACTCATTGTGTCAAAGGCTGCATGTCAGATGGCAGCCTGATAGCCTTGGGCATGTAATTACCCCTAATGAGTCCTCTATATGAGGTATCATCAGCAAACACAGGGATAACCCAGGGTCATTGTTCACCATTTTTGGATTCTTTGCATTTGACTTATCTTAGGCTATTATCAGTGTGTCTTCTTCCTACCTTGAGAATGGTAGGACCTGAGTGACAGCACTCCTTGCAACCTTCCTTGGAATTGTACAAAATAATGTGACTCAGTTAATAAATTAACAGTATATGCGGGGTGGTGGAGACACCCTACTACCCTCGTAAACAGGCCTGTGGGGATCTACTGAATTAGCCAGAATGCCTTCTGGGAATCCCTCTGCTTTTTAAAACCTTGAACATTTCTTCAGGAAATCTTTGAAAAGAAGTTAAGGAAAAGATCTGTCTCCATTAATCCAAAATACTGCCTGTAATGGCATCATTGTGGGTTCAAATATTCCTTTATGATTCTAACCAAGCTTCTGTAGCCTTAGAAAGAAACACCTTGTGAATAAGACATTGCCTCTTTTACTGTGTTTAGCAAAGTATGTTTGGAGAATTCCCTGACATAGGGGAGCTAAAGCTCAATAGAACCACTCAAATTCATTGTTAGGGCCTTCTTAGCTCTAATTTGAATGAGAATAGCTACAACATGACAAAAACTTGTAAATATCTCACCAGTTCCTCCTGGAAGACGTTGACCCTGTGTCAGGCTGAGAAATACATTCTGTGCTCAGTGCAGGCCCTAGACAGGAAGTACTGCCACCAGGAACTTCACCTGAAACTGCTGCCAGATGGAAGACACCTCAATTCTGTGACAGTTGGAGGCTTGGTTTCCTTCATAGCATGAACATAGGGTTTAGAGCTGGACAGATCTGGGTTTGAAGCTCTCCACTGTCACTTAAGAGGAGTAGGGTTTCAGGCAATTATCTTAATTTCTCTAAGCTTCGGTTTCTCATCTAAACTGGAGATAATAATACCTACCTTTCAGGGTTGCTGAAATGATTAGGTGTGCACTCTTACTGAGAGGGTGGGGACAGATGTGCTCCTGAGGCATTACTAACTGTGAAGATAATCTGAATTCTTGCAGCATCTTTCTCGAGGTGCTCAAATGGCTTTCACCTGTGTGATCTTGAGCCTCACACTGGTTCTGTGGTAGGCATGAGAAGTGGCTCTGGACACCATTATGTAGAAAAGAAAAAGTACAATATTGGGAAACTAACTTTTTCCCAGCATCACGCCATCAAGTGGAACCAGGACTGATTGTTCTGCCTGATACTTTATCCAGGCAGCTTTGCCAAATCATATTTTGTGAACATTCTTGCAATGTCTCAACAGAGGAAATTTAGGTGAGACACAAAGAAGAAGCCGTTCTACTTGAGACTAATTACCTAGGGCAAGTTATAGAATCTTCTCTGAGAATGAAGAATTTAGGTGATGAGAATCACGTGTTACTCCTCCTGGAAAAATAATGCTTCTACCACCACACTGTTAATCTAACTAAAGTGAAATAATCAATTTTACTGTTAGAGTCATTAGCTATGAATTATTATTGAGAGATAATGGCATTATGATATATTAAGAAACCATTGAAAACAATGAGGCAGATCTATGTACATGCACTGAGATAGAGGATATATATGAGATATGGTTTACTAAAAATGTGTAGAGCAATATGTATAATTTGAAAGCATTTTTGAAAAAAACATATGCAGTTTATATGGTGTATATAATGTGTGAGATTAGTAAGATTGCACATCAAACTATGGACACATCCCTGAGAGTGTGTTTAGAATGGAGAAGAGGTAACGGTCTTAAAATTTTTTATATATTTGTTTCATTTATATTTTTACAACTAAAATACAGGATTCCAAAAATTGAGAAAAAGAGAAAATCATATCTAGCACAATACCTAGTCTCTATCATATGTTTCGATAAATATTTGTTGAATAACACCTTTGTGAGCTCCCTAATAATTTTCTTACAAAATTTAATAATAATAATGATAATAATAATAACTCTCACATTTAAATTTTGTTTTGTAATATATGGTCTTTTATATGCATTATGTCATTTGGGTTTCCCACAAACCTGCATTGGGCAGAAAACATCTTATAAATTAGGATTTTGAGACTCTTAGAGGTTTAATCATTTTCCCAAAGTCAAATGTATGTGGCACTGGGATAACACTCTTGTTAACTGCCTTTTTTTTTTTTTTTTAGATTTTTAAGTCCTCAATAATTTAATTTTTAATTACAGTTGGTGTACGATAACCAATTGGTAATATAATAATAGTTGGCATTATATTATTTTCAGGTATACAACATAGAGATTAGACATTTATATTACTTACAAAGTGATCACCTTGATAAATCCAGTACCCATCTGAGACCATACACAGTTATTATAATATTATTGACTCTATTATTACTTATGTTGTACTTTATATTCCCAAAACTATTTTGTAACTACCAATTTGTACTTCTTAATCCCTTCTAACCCCTCAACCCTCCATTCATCTGGCAACCATCAAAATGTTCTCTGTATCTATATGTTTGTTTCTATTTTGTTTATTTGTTTATTTTGTTCTTTAAATTTCACCTGTAAGTGAAATTATATGGCATTTGTCTCTGTCTGAATTACTGCACTAAGCACAATACCCTCTTTTGCATCTATGTTGTCGCAGATGGTAAGATTTCATTCTTTTTTATGGCTAAGTAATATTCCATTGTATATATGTCTCCTTTTATTGATACATTCATCCACCGATGGACACCCAGATAGCTTCCATATCTTGTTTATTGTAAATAATGTTGCAATGAACATATGGATTCACATGTCCCTTCAAAGTAGTGTTTTAGGTTTCTTAAGTTAAATACCCAGAAATGGGATAACTGGGTCCTTCTTTGTCTCTTCTTATAGCCTTAGTTTTAAAATCTATTTTGTCAGATATATTGCTACCCCAGCTCTTTTATTGTTTCGATTTTCATGAAATACTTTTTCCATCACTTTGCTTTCAGCCTATGTGTATCTTTTGATCTAAAGTGAATATCTTGTAGGCAGCATATGTAAGGGTCTGTTTTCTTATCCATTCAGCCACCCTATCTCTGGATTGGAACATTTAATCCATTTACATTTAAAGTAAATGTTGATAGGTATGTAGTTATTGCCATTTTATTATTCATATTTTTTACCTTTTCCCCCCTTTCTCTTAAATAAGTCCCTCCAACATTTCCTGTAATACTGGCTTGGTGGTGATGAACTCCTTCACCTTTCCTTGTCTGGGAAACTTTTTACTTATCCTTCGACTTTAAATGATAGCTTCGCTGGATAAAGTAATTTTGGATGTAGGTCCTTGCTTTTCATCACTTTGACTATTCCTGCAAAGTTTCTGTTGAGAAATCAGCTGACAGTCTTATGGGAGCTCCCTTTTAGGTAACTAATGGCTTTTCTCTTGCTGCTTTTAAGATGCTCTCTTTGTCTTTAACCTTTGGCCTTTTAATGATGATGTGTCTTGGTGTGGGCCTCTTTGGGTTCATCTTGTTTGGGACTCTCTGCACACCCTGGGCTTGTATGTCTATTTCCTTTCCCAGGATAGGCAAGTTTTTAGTCATTATTTCTTGAAATAGGTTTTCAATTCCTTGGTCTCTCCCTCTTCTTCTGGTATCCCTATGATATGAATGTTGGTACACTTGATGTTGTCCCAGAAGCTCCTTAAACTATCCTAATTTTTTTGGATTCTTCTCTCTTGTTGCTAGTCTGATTGGGTGTGTTCTACTATCTTCTAAATTGCTCATTTAATCCTCTGCTTCATCTAACCTATTGTTGATTCCTCCTAAGGTACTCTTCATTTTAGTTATTGTGTTCTTCATTTCTGATTGGTTCTTTTTATGTTTTCTATCTCTTCTTTTATGCTTTCTATGTCTTTGTTAAAGTTTTCATTGAGATCATCTACTCTTCCCCTAAGTTCATCAAGCATTCTTATAACCAGTGTTTTGAACTCTGCATCTGGTAGATTGCTTGTCTCTTTTTTGTTTAATTCTTTTCTGGAGTTTTGTTTTGTTCTTTCATTTGAGACATGTTTCTTTGTCTCCCCATTTTGGCTGCCTCCCTGCGTTTGTTTCTATGTATTAGATAGGGTTCCTAAGTCTTCAGGTCTTAGTAGAGTTGCCTTATATAGTATGTGTCCTGTGGGGCCCAGAGGCATGGTCTTCCTGGTCACCTAAGCTGGATGCTTCAAGTGTGTTTCTTGTATGAGTTGTGTGTGCTCTTCTGTTGTGGTTGAGCCTTGGTTGCTGTTTGCACATCAATGAAAAGGATTAACCCTTGAATTGATTGGTTGTGTAAACTGGATGGTGTCTACAGTGGAGGAGCTGTTATGCAGAGGCTACCCTACAGAGCAGAATTCACTTTAGCAGGGCTCTGGTGCCTTCTCAGTCTGTCCTATGGGTGTGTTGTTCTTGGATATGGCCCTGGGAGGTGCTCTGGCTCAGACCAAAGCCAGGCTCCAGGAAGGGCCCCAACACAGGCCAAGTTCAACCACAGCCAGTGCCCTGTGTGGGGCCCCTGCCTGGGGCCACCTGGCATGAGCCACCAAGCAATCTGTAGGTGGCCATCACCTATGCTGGGCTTGGATGTGCCTCAAAAGGCCAAGCCACAAACTGAGCCTGATCACAGCTAGTGCCGGACTTGAGGCTGCTTAACAAGAGGTATGGGCCATGCCGAAGCCAGATGCTACTTGTTTAGGTTTTGTGAACCTTTGAGAAATTTTAGAAAAGTTCTCAGCATGAGCCAAGACAGGTCATCTGTATGGACAAACCACTGGAAGTGGCTTGGGTGGGCCTGTCCATTAGGTGGGATGGGTCTCAGGAAATTACCAGGGCAGGGTAAGCTGTGTTAGCCCATGTTGATGGAGACTCAGATATGGTAGCCACCTGTGTTTGCGTGCAGGAAGTGGGGAGGGCTCAACAAAGAAACAATGGAATCTGCAAGTGCTTCTGTCTGGGAGAAAGCTGCTCTCCAGCCTTCTCCTTGAAGTCAGAAAACTCAGTTTCTCCCTGTATGTCCCTGGTGCTTTTCGAGCAGCTCCCCCAGTGCTAGAGTTGAAGTGAATGAATTCATCAGTGAGTAAGTCTGTGTTTCAGCCTTTTAAAAGGAATTACAGCCATTCTCCATCTCAGCCACAGTCGCCGCTGGTTTTCACAGTCAGATATTATGGGAACTTCTCTTCTTAGCGCTGGACCCCTGGGCTAGGGAGCCTGATATGGGGCTGGGTTCCCTCACTTCGATATCCCTCTTGATTTTTAACCTCCCCAAGCAGCTGTGAGACTAGCCTATTCTGTGCCTCCGGCCCTCCTACCAGTTTGGAGGTGGCCTCTTCTGTGTATCCCTCATTGTAGGATTTCTGTTCAGCTAGATTTCAGGTGATTCTCAATGATGGTACTGTAGTTTAGTTGTAATTCTGATGTGGTCATGAGGGGAGGCAAGCACAATGTTTACCTACTCCATCATCTTGACTTTTTATTCTTTAATAAAGATTTTTTTAGTCTCCTATGTTTTAGGTCCCCTGTTTTCTCCACAATACCACATGCATGGCAATTTGCAAATAAAGATATCAAAATATAGAAGTACCACGTAAGTCAGGGCCTGAAAATGATACTAATGAATAGATCACTCTTAGATGAAAATTTTCCTTTTTTTACTTTCACAATGTGCCTAATACTTAATAAGATATGGTAGATTTTATTTACTAAACCATAGTTTCACCTTACTTTTCCGAAGATGGACTTTCTCGTTTCAACTTTTGCTTTTCTTCCTTAAATCATTCACTTAAAGAGAAGGCCATTCAATGGTTTTTAGTTCATCTTCCCCTTTAAAAACTAATCAAATGTTTATACAATCCTTTGTTTATTCTATGGCAGACTAGTTTTCCTGCATTTTTGTACTGAGGGAGAGGAAAGGATTGTACATAAAGGATGGATGAACCAATCATCCTAGGGAACTGGAGAAATTTGTAAATTCATCCCCGAAGGAAAATTATTTATCTATATTCCTCAATTTACTTAATTTTTGTGATCTGGCTTTACAAACAGAAACCTGAGTCCATGCATGTGCTTGAAGTGAAACACCAAGAAACTGCAAGCAAGTGAATTATAGGTGTTGGCTGGCTAGGCATGCACAGTGGGGAGCTGAAGGGAGAACCCTGCTCAAAGTTCTCCACTGATAAAATGTAATTCTGGGGCTCCTTCTGCACAGGAGTGGGAGAATAGAAATGAAGTATTCTAAAGCAACAGAGTAGAAGAGAAATGGGACCTAAGTATTGGTATTTGTTTACACATTCATTCTTTCATTCTCTATATATTTATTGAGTATCTATAGATAGTACCTGTGCTACAAATATAAGGATGATGAAATAGGGTTCTTGCCTTCCTGGAACAATGTGCTAGGATGAAGATAGGGCAACACATTTAAAAAATTAATTACAGATTATGATAAATTTTAAGCATAAAATAAACCCAGTGCTGTGATTGTTAACAATAGTGGATTGAAGGTTGAAATGTACATAGATAGGGAGGCCAGGACATAATAAAAGACAAAAGTGATAAGCACCTGCCAGGCATCATTCTAATCCTTCCTGAAGAATGGATACAGCCCCTCCCCTCCTCTACCAGACCATAATACCTGCCCCTTATAAAATCTGGGAGTAAGATGCCTAAAGACTCATTTCCCCAAAGTGGTGTAATAAACTCCTGCAACATGTTAGCTAATTTTCCCATGTATCATTGTCATGGAATGCTTTCTCTTGCTGAGAAAAGGCAATTTCCTCACTTCTTTATCTTGACCCTTCTCCTCCCTTCTAAATTGTGGCCACTTCAATTCCAACCTCTCAGTTAGAGTTCCCTCAGTGGTGATCACTGTGTGGTTATAGGGCCTGGGAGAGCAGCAGGAGGCTGCTGGGTCTGTGACTTTGTCTAGAGGCTTGTAAATAATGAGCTTAAATGACAATAGGAAAGATTCAGGTTATGAACAAAGGAAGCCTTCATGGTTGCACAGGATCACAAGCACACATGATCATTGCAGTATAGAGCTCCTTTTCTCAAAATTTCAGGCAATGAACTCTGAAATTTTTTTGGTACAGTCCTACCTTGGGGCAGGGAACAATTTCTAGCAGACTTAGGTGTCCCTTCAAGTCCTAAGAAGCTATAACATGGAATGTCTTTTTTTCTCTCTTTTCTTAATATATTATTGTGTTCAAAGCTTTCCATTAGATATAACCAAGAATACAAAAAACTGTGTATGTTTGAAATTCCTTCTGATAGTCTTTTCTTGGACACCTATTTAATTGCATGAGCTTTTCCAGATGTGAGGCTCACTCTATGAAAAATAAAATAAGAATTTTTGAATTAGATAAATTACTCTGCCTTTATGCTATTTTTTTCCTGCATAGTTATATATCATAAACAGAATGTTGAGGTTAATCATTAGAATTTGTTAGACAATGCACTCAGAATTGTTTTGCTTAATAAAAATCAAATTTCTTAAGGAAAAAGCAACCAGCTGTTTTATATTTATAATAAAATTAAGGTTAAATATATAAGATCTCTATGTTAACTCAGTGAGAATGAGGTAACCAGCTCTTTTAACAGTAAATAATGTGTTACCCCCAAAGCTATAATAAGTAGGAAATACTTTAAATTATAAATCTTAAATTTATAAAATTTGACTCCTATCACTTTTTCTTAGAGGCTTGCCTCTAAGAAATTTATGCTTCAGATTAATTTCACATATTTATTGCTAACTTGTTTGATCTTTTTGGCCTCATACAATGCTAACAATGTTAAATTCAGTTTGAGATATTGATATTTTCCTGACCTAAGTGATGACAATTCTTATTGTCCATTCTGATGAAAGGAACTCTTTCTGTGTGAATTATTCACACAACTGCTTTAGTTGCTCCTTCCTGCTACTGAGGCTTCTCTCCTCCTTTACCAAAGGCATCTGCTTCCTTAGTCCAAAGGCTTTATATTACCATGGGATTCAGAAGCCTCTCCAGCAACTCCTCTCTATGAGAATGCCTGAGTCTTGGGCCAAAGTCTTAGACTCTTATCTCACAGGGAGTAGGTGAATTTGTTTTATTTCATTCCCAAGAAAAATGAACAGATGATTCACCTGGAGCTTCACGACAGCCTTCTCCCTTCACACTGGTTTTGAGAAACTAGAGTTGGAGAGAATATTTGTTTTGCATATATTCCACCAGGAACCCTATTTAGTCAGGGTTGTGATCACATTTCTGAAAATTTATATTTCCCTGGCACAGGGAGCCAAGTTCTGGCCAGAATCAGAAAGTAGGCCTGATAAGCATCAGCATAGAGAGGACAGGTATAAAATATCCTCATCTGCTTTTATATTTTCTCTAGTGTGTTTTGTCTAGAAACCTGTATCTGGATATTATGCTCATGTCCATTGTAATAAAGAATAGGAAACAAAAAAAGAAAAAGAAAAAGGGGGAAGAAATGGTACTCTTGGTAAAAATGTTTAAAATAAATGTAAGTTTAGTGTATAGATATGATGTCTGCAACCTAAAGACTTTGAGATTTAGATAGGACAACTGTATTGAAACTACTACATGAAACAGATACCTATGTATCTGTATGCATTTATTTTTATAGTTTCCTTGGTCTTCAAGCCCAGTGAAGATAAACATGTTGACATGTGGGTCAGTTCAGGGAAAATAAAAATATTTACAAGCCACGTCATTTTACATTTAAAATAAAAATATCTTTAATTCTGTGAAAATGGATATTCTTATAATTTAGGTTGCTACTTCAAAGAATGTGAGAACTTGAATTAGAAATAGGTATTACTTCTTATTTAACTATATATTTAATTAAAATATTAACATTCAGGCAGTTTTAAAAAGAGACCATGTGAAGACAGCTTTCTCATTTTTTTCTCCTTGTAGCTGGAAGGCAGCCAAAGGAATATAGGTTGCTCTTTGATATATTGGCTTTTGTTCTTGCTTTTTCGGTTTACTCCTTGCCTCTTGTGTTAAGGAGAACTTGTAGTCAAACTATTGACTTTACCTCCAGGGTCTCAGTTTTCTCCTCAAAAATAAACTAATGAATGAATGCATAGTCCTTTCTATTTGTAACATTCAGTGCTTTTATAGTTCAAAAGGAAAATCAAAGTCATAATGGCCATCATTAGGATGAGCTGCTTCAATTGATGTCTACTCAGTATACCTTCCACCCAAATAAGGCCCCACTTAATAAGGCCAGGAGAGGATTAACTAAGAGAAAGCCAGAGAAGAGAGGCTGCCAAAGGCCTGTTCAAAGTCAAAGCTTGGACTCTAATGGCAAAGCAGTCTATCATTGCCAAGACTCATCAGACTGCCTGGAAGGCAAACCTACTCCCATTCTCCTCCCTGCTGCCTGCCCTCTCTCAACCCCAATTCACAGCTTGCCTTGATTATGGTATTAAGACAATTAAGAAAAAAGTTATATTTTAAATATCCAGCTATTCATAGAGACTTAGCTCTACATGTCCCAGAATGAGGTAATCTCAATTATTTGTTCGTATCATGAGAAGGTATACAATGACCAGTGAAATGTGCATGTGAGATGGAGGGAGGTGAAGAGAGAGGTTTTCTAATTTTGAAAATGAAGAGAGACAGCTCTAAAAGAAAAAAACTAAAAGGAGTAGTTTGGGACTATGGATAAAGTTACATTTTAGGACAGGACTCAATTACAGTGAGAACCTCAAATTAATTACAATGAATGTAAAAGAGATGATTATAGTTCAATATGTATATTCAATCAGCAATCATTGAGACATTACCACACGTCATTCTTTTGCTAGATACTTGGAAGTTAATGTCAAAATCTTTGCCCTGAGGAACCTCAAGTTATGGAGGAGACAGATAAGCTAACAAAGTGACAAAGTATGGTATATATGAGGAAGTGAAGGGATTTGGAGTTACAGAGGGAGACAAGGTCCTGGTTATGGTGACCTATGCCAATGAACTGAATTGGGTCATTTTTGGTAGAGTTGGACTTTTATGATTAAATGTTTGTTAGGATGATCACACTGACTCAGATAGTGCTGATTTGACTGAATAACTTGCCTTTCTGGGACATATCTACCGTAATGAACAGCTCACAGGGTTGCAGCTGTGCTGAGAAATAGGTAAAGGGAAGTGCCCATGAGCCTAACATTAATCCTTCATGTTTGCACAGCTATTGAAAACAAGATGATTCTAAAAAGATAATGAATAGGAAGTGCTCCTCTCTTCACCAGGACTGCATCTTTATGAGCTATCATTGATCATCTGCTAGGAATCAATGACCAAAGCATGGTTTTTATATTCTCATACTACTGAAATAGAAAAATACTCTTTCCTTTCCATTCTTTGTAATTATAGACAAATCAGATGACATCGTTACACCCACACAGTGGACATAACTCATAGAAGCCCACCCAGTGTCAGAATCTGAGTAAAGCTCTTGCTCCAATATGAATTTGAGAAACCACAAGAGTCAACATAGCTTGTACCTGCCCAGTTGGCAGAACCAGATACATGCTCAAATGAACTTTCATATGCTTTACTCCTGCCTCTGCGTGTTGGGAAGTTCAAAAATGTTCAGGATGAATCAGTTTACTTTCCACTACAGCTTTCAACATGGGCTGGGCAATTCCTTTTTAAAACCTAGGTCCGACTTTTCCACATGTCAGTTTGATAAGATGTTAGATAAAAACTTGGAGACTGCCCTGCTCAGTCAGAATAAACAGGTGTTATGAGGTAAATCACTAGAGAAGAAAATCATCTTCAATAGTGTTGTTTGAAGTATAACTTCTCCAATTAAATGAGGGGAAGGGCTACATCACACCCTTACTCTCTTGTTCAACTCTGGTTATCTGAAAACCTATTTAGTGAAACATCACCTTGCACAATTTTTTAAAATTGCTCATCCACTGTCATTGACTGGCCCTAGTTGCTGAGAGTCACTAAATAGATTATTTAGTAACAACAACAAGAGACTTGGGGTAAATGACTCCTTTCCTTATTAACAGTAGATTGACTTTGCAATGACCCAAACTGATAATTCACCAGAATGCTTTAAAAAAAAAAACGTATTTGACTTTTCTTTAATGGCACCATTTTCTTTAATAATAGCATATTGCTCTTGAAGTAGTAATAACATCATTTTCTTTAATAATAGCATATTGCTTTTGAACACAGTAAAATCATAAATTGAATCAGGTTGTGGGCTGAGCTCCATTATTTTATTGTAAGCAGACTACTGGGTTTCTAAGTTGATTTCTATTTTAGTGGTTTTCAAAGTGTTATTCACAGATCTCTGGATATCTCAAGATTCTTCTATGTGACTGAGAAGAAATCAAGGTAGTGGCATCAAACCATACTAGCAGTCATTATATTCTTTACTACCACATACTTGCAGTAAAAAATACCAGTTTCATATAAAGCTGTCTTGATATAGCAGGAAGAAATGATTAATTTAATTAAATCTTGATCTTTAAATATTTTTAAAATCATTTTTCTGTGTGACAAAACAGGAAGTAACACATAAAGAACTCCTGCTACATATTGAAGTATGGTGGTTATCTAGAAAAGAAAGAATATATATGCATTTATTTGAATTCAAGCTAAACTAGAGACATTTTTAATGGAATACCATTTTTTCTTTAAAAGAAATGACAAGTTATAGTTATTCAGGTGTGGCTATTTGGCAGACATTTTCTTAAAATTAACAATGTCAGCCTGTCACTTCAGGGGAAAACATTGTGGGATTTGTTGCCAATGATAAAATTTAAATGTTGAAGTAAAATTAGATTTTTAAAAACTTGTATCTGTCACTGGGAGCTTGACAGCTTCCAAAATAATCTTTTCTGACAATGTTAGTAGTGATATTAATGAATATGATTTTTTGATATGGTACCAAAATTTGAGTCAAAATTTTGAGAACCTGCACAACTCAGTGCACGGATATTTTCCAAATGACTAATGTATAATGTTTTTTAATCATGCGGGAGTGAAAGCTTCATTTAAAGTGCAAAAGTGACTAACAAATTTTAGTGTAACAGAGCATGAAGGGTTCATTGACATGGTTTCATATTTCCTATAGCAACTGATCCTTAAGAAGCCATTCTACTTGTCAAATTGTGATATAGTGTCATGATTTTCTGAAAAAGACATTCATTAAAACACTCCTTTTTCCAATTACTTATTTGTGTGAGGTAGGATTGTACTCATGTTTCAAACAAAACAACGTATTACAACAGATTAAATATTAAATAGATTAAATATCAGATTATACTGCTAATGAGAATGCAGTTGTCTTTAAGATTTTTTTGTTTTAGAAAATACAGCAATTTTCTATTGACATATAATGAATTTATTGTTATTTTATTGACACATAATGAGTTTATTTTTATTTTAAAATAAATATTTAAAATTTTTAAAATTTTAGTTTTTAGTATTGTAAGTATTCATAGATATAACTCGTATTAACAAAAGTTTTTTGAGGTCCTCAATAATTATTAAGAATGTAAAAGGGCCCCAAGTTCAAAACATTTGATATGGTTTTATTTTAAGAACCAGATAGAACTAAATCCTACCATAGCTGTTATCATCAACTTAACAGGAATAACTTGAATTGAGCTGAAATTAACTGAAGCATTCTATTGATTATGTTATATGTAACTGATTTTTTTCTAGCTAGTCACATGATATCTCTTCAGTGGAATATAAATAATAATCACTTAGGGGATAATTATTGGAAATAGGGGGAAAAATTTAATAGTCAAGATTGCACTTACTTGAAATAAACATTTAAACATGATTTAAGGCATTTTTGAAATCTTATCTTCCTTTAATTCTGTAATGAATGGCTAAAATTTTCCTGTGGAAGTATAAAATAGTTGCTAATTTGATGTTAAACATTTTAAAGACAAAAGGTGTTTTATTGCTTCAACTCTCATTCTGTATTTCTGATCCTGACTTTCTTCTGTGTCGACATACAGATTCTCTCCACATCCACAGAGAAAAACAAGTCTAAACATCTTAGCATGCATTCAAGAACTTTTGGTATCAGGCCCCAAATCTCATCAGCCTTATTTGCTGCTTTTCTCTTCTCCCTTATCCATCTCCCATCACTCACTCTTTATACCAACCATGCTAAACTTTCTTTAAACAAACCCTTGTCTTGTATGTCTTTGGACTTTTGAATTCCCTATTACTTCTCCTGGAATGTTTTTATTTCTCATTTCTTCCATCCAATAAATTTTCCCTGATCCCTCAAGATCAAGAATATATTTACTGCCAATGAAAAGCCAAGTATTTATTCATTCACTCATTGAACAAATGAGAGATGCTAGGCAATGGTGAACTGGATTATACATGGTCCCTACTTTCACATGACATATAAACAATCACAAATGAAAAAATGGATGCTATGAGAGTCTGTAATGAGAGGATATGTGCTGCTCAAGGGCTCCCATGGGAAAGTTACATTTGATCTGAGCACTGAATAAGGATAGTGATAAAAAGAGAAGAGGGAAGGAGAGTGCCCTAAATGGACTAAGGCTTTGTGGCAAGAGAGAGCATATGAATAATGGGCACTGGAAGAAGAGCACTGTGACTGCAGTGTGGTGAAGAAGAGAGAGCAGAGCACAGCTGAACTGAGAGAGGAGGTAGAACCCAAAGCAGGCAGGACCCTGTGAGATGTTAATGAGTTTCATCTTTAACCTAGGAGATTTATAAAACAATTAAAAACTGAAGTGATGAAGGATTCACAGATCTGCATTTTGAAAGGATCCCTGTGACAGAGGTAGAGGGCGAAGCCAGTGTAGGGAGATTAGCGATGAGGTTAGTGTAACAATAGAATGGTAGTGGCTTGGGTTAGGAAACTGAAGGTAGGTGGGGAGACTTAAGTGATGGTTAAGCAGTGAAACTGAAAGGACATGGTGACTGATTAGAAGTATGGGGCGAGGGAGAGATAAGTGTTCAGGATAATACCTGGGATTCTAGCTTGTGCAACTGGATGCATGAAGGGGCCATCCACTGAACCCAGAGGACCCTACAGGAGGATCAGGCTTCAGAGGAGCTCCTGACTCCCCTAGGATTGGAGAGTGACAGCTATGGCCCTATCTTCATACCTCTACTAAAGCACTCTCATTTTGTATGGACATTTGTCAGTTCTCGTTGTTGTTGCCCTTGCTCTAATGGAGGAATCTTCCATTGTGTGAGCCTTGATAGGAGACAAAGCACAACCTCCCAGTTAGAAGACAAAGTAGACCAAATGCAATTTCTGCTCAACCCTGACATCCAAGTCTCAGACAAGAAAACTGGACTTTGGAAATTGTTTGCTTTTATATATGATTTTGAATTGGAACAGGTAGGTAAAAAATAAATTTATAGTTAATTTCACTGTAGCAGTGTTTAGTTGGAGTGAGCAGTTGGGCTGTCAGTGCTATCTAGCATTACTGGTGGCATTGATGCCAGGGCAGTATTCTAATCAGGTTGTTCCTGCAGCATAAACTTTGCTGTGAATCTTGTTTCTCAACCTCTCTTGGTACCTGCCCATTTTCTGAATCTGCTTCATGGGCATTTTGAATGAGGATAAATCGATAATAATGATGGCTAGCATCTCCTGAATATTTAATATCAGTCACATGATACTCCAGTTAGTTCATATTTATTTAATATTTTAAACCTTATAACTGATACATATACTATAACCCTCACATGACAAATGAGTCTAAAGCATAGAGTGGTTAAGAAGTTGTCACATAGATCCTATAGTTAGTAACTGGTAAAGACAGGATGGAGACCACAGAGCCTTGCTTCAGAGCCAGTTTTCTTTTTAAGGATGGAGTTTGTGACTTATAACCAAGAACCTTGACAGATAATTTTGGTTCTGTGGTCTGCTTCCCCATATGTTAAATATGTTAAAGGCAAAGATTGGGTATTTTTTTCAGTGCCTTGCACAGTGTACATGCTGTAGGTGTTCAGAGCACTCAGGGTATCTACATGAATGGATCTCCCAAGATTCATCCTCTTCCCTTTCCTGCAAGCATGCATAGTAATCCCCTACTTTCCTCTGCTCAGCTGCAACTCAGAGCAGGCTTTCCAGCACCACACTCTGTGGTAAGTACTTTCTTTGCTCTGTGGCACTGTTAACCCAGGACTGCAGGTGCCAAAGCAGGAATGAAAGCTCCTATTGTACAAAATCCCTGTAAGGGATCCGTGTTGAGGTTTTTGTGGGGAGAGGGGAATGCTGAAAGCCAGCTGACAACACAACAGGACAGAGTGAAACTGCGTGGTTTCGATTCCCCAAGAGCAAGGAACTCATTTGTTCAGAGCTGCTGAAACAGCTAGGACAGCATGTAGTGTCCACATTCCATGTAAAGAGAGCTCTGTGTACACAAAGCCAGTGAAGCAGTAGCCCTAAAGGTGATACTGCCCAAGCCAAACTTGGCCCTTCCCTGGGGACCTTGCACATGGATCTCTCAGTGCTGGATTGTAAAAGAGTTAACAAGGCGGAGTTTGGGATGAAGTCTCTTCGACTCAGAAGCTCCTGGGGATTGAGGTGCTGAGAATCAAGGGTCTGGGGGTCTTCTGCTCACCAGTGTGGGACATTGTATGGCACTGTTTCTCTGAAGCTTCATCACCAGATAGTCAGTGTATAGCTGCAGTTTCCCTGACACTTTTGAATAAATTGAGAGTTAATTTTCCAAAATTAAGAGCCAAAATTTTCCTGGCCTCTAATCTCTGTGGAGTCCACAGGGTCCCCTTACTTTGGTCCAGAGACTAAAGGCAGTGTTGAGCTGTCCTGCAACTTTTCTTCTGTCTTTAAGACTAAGATAGGCTCTGAGAGAGTCCACATATGATTGAAGGTTTCTATTCCCTTTCACCACCACCCTCCATCTGTTCCCTCAGGAGACACAGGCCTAACCATTTAAGTGTCTGTGGTGCTCTCTGCTGGCAGCTGCAATCTTTTTGTTCCCTGGAATCCTGTTCAGGACACTTGCCCTGAAAACAACTTATAGGGGATTCGATCAAGAGCCGGTGTCTAGACCCTCCTACTCCCCAAAGTACTTCTCCTGCCTGTTTGAGAATAGACTATCCTTTCTATAAATCCAATTATAATGAAAACTATCTCCTCTCTCAGCAGTGTACTCCCTGGGGTTATAATGCTCCCTCAACTGGGCCAAAGCTACAGCTCATCTCTTACAGGCAGGCAAATCAGTCTTGTGTTTCTCTAGTTTTGTTTGTTTGTTTTATTTTGTTTTGTTTTTCCAAATGGTACAATCAAAGGCAATGCATCATCCAGCAGGGTTAAGGCCGAAGAGTGCCTTGATGGAAAGGGAGAAGAGGTCTGGTGCCTGTCTCCCATGATTTCCATCAGCAAATACCCCACCCTAAATATATATGAAATCTAGGTGAAACTGTACTTGCTTTGTGAAGCACAAAAATGCAATTTTAAGACATGCCCCTTGGCCCTACCTTCTGGATAGATTGCTACCACCAAGTTCCTCGATGCAGAAATTCTTGATACTGCCACAGCCACTGGGTCAGAGATCAGAACCAGTTTTAAAAGATCAGAATCCATATCATCACTCATTTTTCATTAACTGACTTTGTTGATGTGTGTCAATCCCATGTTGCCCCAGATGCCTATTCCTCCTCAATTTCTATCACAAAAATAAGAAATGATAGAACAGGAGCAGGAAGCCATAGATAATGTTCTTTAAGCAAAGAAGAAATACATTGGAAAGGCTGAAAATGGGTTATTCTAAGTGAAAATGTATTCTTGAACTTATTTTTTAAAGTTTTAAGATCATGATGTGAGAAAAGCAAGGTACAGAATACTATTTGTGAAAAGAAAAGCAGAGGGAATGTGTTTATATGGCTGTATATATGTATATATCTTGCACATGAATACAATATCTGGAGGAATATACAAACCTAATAATAGCAAATATTTATTGGCACTACTTGTGACAGATATCATTCTAAGCATTTTACATATATCAATTCACTTAATCCTCATAAAAACTCTTGGAAGGAACTGTTATTATTATGTCTCTTTTTCAGACAAGAGAATCAAGAAACAGAGAGATTAAGTAGTCTGACCAAATTTTCATGTCTAGAGAGTAAAGAGCCAGGATTAGAACTGAAGCCATCTGTTGGCTGCCTCTAGGAAAGAGAACTTGTTGGCTAAAGGGCAGGGTTGAGAAGGGGGACATTTACATTTTCTACCATTTGTACCTTTTGTATTTTGAACTATATAAATGTAATATATATTAAAATCATAAAAGAATAAAATTAATAAAAATTTAAAAGAAACAGAAAATTGAAAATTAATTAATTAAAAAATTTACACCAACCTGGAGAGTCAGTGATAGTACAGTGGTTTATGGCATCGACTTAGGGCCAGACCATCTGGATTCAAATTCTGCTTCTGTCACTAAACTTAGACAAATTTGTATCTGCCCTGTGCCTCTGGGGGTTATTATTTTGAGGATTACATAAGTCAGAAGAGTGTTTCACACATACTAAATGCTAACTATTAGCTATCATTATCTAAAATTAAATACCTGAACTCATTCAACAGTCAATAAATATTGAGCATTTCCTATATATAGGCACTGTTTTAGGTTCTGTTGATATAACAATGCACAAAACAAAACAGAAAAAGATCCTTACCTCCATGGAGAGAATGAGAATTATTTGGGATGAGAAAATAGAGACATAATAAAGTAGAAGAATGGTGTTTGAGACAGAACATAGAATAAATACTATGCATTCAAAGCAGTAGACTCTCTGACATTAAATCTTAGAAACAAATAGAATATAGATATTACATAGTAGAGAATCATTATTCATTATTCTTAGAATTTATGTAAATCCCAAAGTAACTATAATTTCTTATAATATTTATTAATAATATATGCTTTAGCTACTTCCAAAAGAAATTTAAAGTGAATCATAACCCCAGAATCCATTTTTCAAAGGAAAAGATAACTCATATTGTACACTTTGGAACTAGAGAAGATACTAGAAAACTTCTGGTAGTAACTTAAACGGCCTTGTGAAAAGTTAATCTTTTCAGGCTAATTCTATTTCTTTGTGACTCAATAATCAAGAAAGCATTGTGATTTTAATCTCAGAATCATGTCAAAAGCTTTGCAATGGTCTGGATGATCAAATAGAGACACACATTTACTAATTTCACAACCAGTATTCTATTGGGCTAAATTTCTAAGCCTTGAAAAATGGGAATAAACTTCAAAAAGGGGTTGAAGAAAAACCAGGTACTAAAGGAAGAGGCTATGGAAGATAATGTCCTTCTGTGGAGGAATCAAATGTCCTGGGCATAAGATAGCCTTTTGCTGCCCTAGTTGACACAGCTGCCACTCAGCCCCAAAAGTCTTCCCCAGGCTTGTTCCTCTCTCAGATAATCTGCTTCACTGAATGACCAGCCAGCACCATCAGAACTAGTTAATACTTTCTCTGCTCCTATTTACACTTGCGTAGGATCTTTTCCAGGAAGTATGAGATGATTTCACCCATCATTTATAAAAAAACATCACTAAGAAATACTCTTTTCCCCTCTGTACTTGACTGAGCTCATCTGTGTAGCAAAAATGTGCATGCTAATTTCTGATGCTATTTTAAGAATATTTCATGTCATGAAATATATCATGAAAGAGGGACAGTACTTGTGGACCAAAGTGACAGAACAGGTGCTTCTAGGAGTCCCTGAAATGTATCAGCACTGCTGATAATTAAATGAAAATGTAGAAAAGGATTTCTGTCTGCTTTGAGCACTAATGAGTATACCAAGCACCAAGAATATTACCTGGGATTTAATAACTATTTTTGAATTAATGAGTGAATAAATGAATGGAGAGAGTAAAAGAGAAAGAGGGAAAAGGGAAGAAAGAAGGTGGAAGGAAAACAAAAGAAAGGGAGAAGTGGCTATGTGCAAGAAGGAAAATGTAAGTCCTGGGGGCTGGTGAAAGCTTTTTTCCCTTCTGTTTCCTGAAGGACATTTAATGACTGGCACAAAAAAAGTGGAGCTGAAAGACTAAGGGCAATTTTTTATTTAGAATTATACAACTTGGTTCTAACACACTTCTGTAAATGAAATAGTCATTTTGAATGTTCACTTATCTCTGTATGTCTCATTTCTTACAAATTGAAATGATTTGCCAGGAATTGGTGAACATCAGAGAAAGGGTAATAAAAACAACTAATGGTAAGGAATAAAAAATCCCTGTATGTTACTCTAATGAATGATTTGGAAGTACCCACACTGATTTGAGTATATTAGTCATCAATAACATGACCAGTAGGAACATTACTCAATTTGTAAATATTTGCCTAAGTGCTTTTAGTTGTGTTGCTTCTGCGTCCAAAGATTATTTCACCCCTCCTGCAGTTTTTCTTCCTGAGAACTGTTCATTGAACCAGGGTGTCTAGTTCTCAAACTCTATCCTATAGAGGTCAACTGTCCTACATGCCCAGCAGTCTAAGGGGAACCTCAAATGTACAGTGCCTAAGCCAGAGGCTGAGAATTCATGTGACACAGTCAACAGTCATTACACTGGGATAGAAATCTTTGCCTTATCCTCTGCTTCACCAAAATCCTATCATGTAGTAGTGGATTGCTTTTCCTAGTTGTGACACCAGAAAAGTTTTCTCATGCTACCAAGTTAAAGAGCAAAGAGTTTAAGAAAAACAGGTCAGGTAATATGACCAAGAGGTATCCTTTGGGTTGTCTGGGAGATGCTGTGGGCTTTGGTGCCAGCTCTGATCTGGACTCCGTGTGACTCCAATAAAGGCTCTTACTTCTTTCCTGGAAATAAGTGTGTTTGTTGGAAAAGAGAACGTGCACTGAACCCTATATGCAGAACAGTAGATCTCTCATTCCTTGCCTAGTTTTTTCAATGATCAAAATCAATTCTCTCATTTGTTAAATGGACACAGATCTTCCTACTGAGATGATAGAGGTAATCATTGATTCATAAAGTATACAACACTCTAACAGTTCCTGAGCAATGTTTCATTCTCATTAGACTGTTTTGAATGGAGAATGAAGAATGTACAAAGACTCATAAATTATCTAATCAATCACAGAGACCACAGTTTAATTTGAAACAGATACAGAGTTCATGTCCTTTAATTTGATGTTCACAGTACTTGCTCATAAGACCACAGGTGGTTTGCAGAAAGGAGTCATGCGTGCTGACACATACTTTGCTTAGAAATATGCCCTGTGCTCCCATTTCAAATATTGCATCAGTGAAAAAGAAAGAAAACATTTCACTGAAAATTCCCTTGTGTTTTCCACTCCATCAATACTATGATTAATTTTCACAAAGAACGGGGTGTCACCAAAATTTCAAAAATATTTTCCAAGTGTTTTCCATAATACATAGACTACTTTTTATGAGGTTTTTATTTTTTATCATGAATAACTCATTAATTTCCAAATGCATTTTTATGTAGTTGTGAGAGTATCTTCCTCTGCTTTTCATTACATTTTTCTAATTTTTGCCAAATTGATTTTGAAATTATAAGAAGAAAGTTACTTTAAAATCAATTAATGTCTGCCATATTTGTCAAGCAAGCAAGATTGGCAATAGTTTTGGTTAAATGATATCTTTTAATGTTGTGTTAACTGCATGTAAACATGGCATAGTATCTAGCACATTCTAGGAGAAAAATAATGTGATTAATATATCTATTTGTATTGTATAAAATTTTAAGAACTCTCATTCCATCCTACTTGTCTTTTTCTAATTTTCTTCTTACTGTTTGGAAGCAACTGATAATATTGTCCACAATCTGTTTTTAAGATCTTGAAATTATAAAATTGTAATATTGTGCATTTTTGTTTGAGCGTAAATATGTCAATAATTGATGGCATTCTGGTAGTAGTGAAAAATAACAGGACTGTAAGTAGTCCTGTCCTATTGTAGTCTACCTGAGGTAATATAGGCAGAGAGTTTTTGGCAATCCATAATACTTAAATTTAAATATTTTTATTTAATTTATATAAATATAAATTATTTATATTAATATTAAATTTAAATATTTACATGCCTTCTCCCCAATCTATACTGATCAAGAGGAACATTGAATCCAATTTTATGTTTGCTTGGAGAATGCGTATATGTAGAACTACAAAGCAGTTATTAATATGTCGAAATTATGGTCAGTGGTCTAATTTATTTAATTTTGGCTGAAATGACTTGAAAGTTATAAAAGTGGAAAGAAAAAAGTGCCATATTATATACACATCAGCTCATTGATATCTGTGCACATATCAATTAGGTGCAAATGTTTGTTTTGTCTTGCCTTGCCTTTTCTATATACTGAATAATGGGGCAAAAAAGAGATAAACCCTAGCTCTGTGTGTAGCTGAGCTTTAAGTCATTCCAAATTGAAATGAATTTTATTCAATCTTATTTTCAAATTCTGATAACAAATTCCATATAACAAATTGCATATAACAAATGTAAGTGACACTTGACAGTCCTGTTGATGATAGGAAGATAGCAAAGAAAAAAGAAAACAGATGTTCCAAAAGAATTCTCAAGGTCACTCAGGAAAACTTATCTTTCCTATTCCCCATGCTCTCATTACCCTTCTCACATGGTACCTAAATTAACAAGATGATGAGCTAGGCCTAAGAATGAGCCCAATGAGTTCTCGCTGAAGATTTCTTGAGTCATGGACTCCAGTGGGAACATTTCAAAGAAAGCCCCATTGGACTAAAGGATGCATCTTCTGATGAGCTCTAACTTTTCTACTCACATCACGGTCACTGCCACACTTTTTATTAATTTTGGTCTCTGCCAACGTATTTTATTAATTTTCAATTTTGTATTATTAAAGAAACACCTAAAAGGAAAAAAAATGGTCAAGGATGTGAATAGATAATTAATGAAAGAAGAAATACAAGTGGCTATAAAATTTTTGAAAAGCTATTCGGGTCTGGTTTAAAATGACAGAATACCATTGGACATTTCCCCATCTCTCAGAAATCACCCAAAAGCAATGGGAGAACAAAAACCAGATATGCTAATTTCATCCTTGATTAAACTAACAGACTTTTAAAACCCAGAGCCACAAATAGGGCAAAAGGCTGCCTAAAAATTGTAATAGGCAACAGAGGCATGGGAAGATGTGAAGCCTGTCTGCAGCTGCAGAACTTAGAAGAAGCTGCAAAGCACAATTCTATTCCCAGTGATACCACCTAAGGAGAAAAATAATAGGCACTCATTTGGCACAGAGGGATTTAAATTCATGAGTTGGAAGCAAGGACCTCTCTGGATTTTCTTTGGTAGGAGATGTAAAAATTATAAGGCAGTGTTACAAAACAATAAATTATACGGAAAAGGCACACTTCCCAGAAGCAGTTGTAAGTGAGGCAGTAGGAGAAAAAAAAATTGCTGCACCATGAATAATTCTGCAGAATAGCTCTCAATTCACTCAAAACAAAAGACTAAAAATATTCACTCACACACATACCTTATGCCATTTAAAGAAATAATTCTTTTCTGGAACAGAACCATGGCCTCATGTCTACAGAAGTGTAAAATAAATGGTCCAGCAGGAACTTACCTCATTCATATATAACTAATGACCAAAAGAGAATCAGCATAACATATTAGAAGTTTTAAAGGGAATTTGGGAAGTGAGAAAGAAATAAGGAAAAACAAATGACAGGAACATAAAATTTGCCAGAAAAAAAAAAGCCTACATTAAATGGATGAAAACTGCATTGCCATGAAATTTAAGAAGTTAATTAAAGATGTCTATTTCTAACAGTATGGATAATTAGATACCTTGTCTGATCATCTCATCAGAAACAATTAAACATTCTGAATAAAATATAAATAAAAGATATTTGCCAATGAGCTGACAATAAAGTATAAAATTCTCAGACACCACAAGTTAAGGGAAAATGGGAATCCACAGAGTTAAGTGGGTTATTGAAACTGGCTTTGCCCTGAGTAAATGTGTTAAACTACATCATATTTGAGTGTTTTAAGATAGGAGAAAAGAGAATAAGTCTAGACCTGTTATAATGTGGGGGGTCTCATAAAAGATCATCTCCCAAGAACATGATACCTCAAATGATGCAACATCAATGAGAAACTGAACTGGTAAAAATTCACCACTTAACCATTGGGACAAAAAAGTGAGGGGAAAAAATAAACTCTTCCTTAAGATTCCATAACTACAAGAACTCCTCATGTGGCTTTGAAGCTCTAATTCTTATAATGTATATGGCCAAAACAACGACAGGAACAATAACAGCAACAACAATACCCTAAGTAATAGTTGTTGAAATGTTGCCCCTGCAGCTGCCATATGAGCATCACCAGGAAAAGAGGTTGGGCATGCCAAATTTGTGCCCCACATTAGACAAACTGAATCAGAAACTCAGGGGTTGGGAGTCAGGGATTTGTGTTTTTAAAAGCCTATCAGTTGATTTCAACGAATGCTAAAGTTTGAGAACTATTGCCTTAAACTAAGATTTTAGTTTAAACTGCTAAAAGATTGATGCACTAAAAAGTATAAAACATTGCTGAGAGAAATTAAACTACACCTAAATAAAAGGAGAAAGTACCATGTTCATAGGTTAGAAGACTTAACATTGTTTAGAAGATTCAATTCTTCACACACAGAGCTATAGAGTCAATGCAATCTCAACCAAAATTCCAACATACTTTTTATGTAGATATTGATGTTCTGATCCTAAAAAATTTTGGAAATACAGAAAAACTACTATATTCAAAACAATTTTCCTAAAGAAAAGAGTAGGAGGATTTTTCTAACTAACATCAGGGATAACTATAAGTTCAATTCAGCAAGACTATATTTGAATGGCATAAGGATAAACATATAGGTCCCTGGAACAGAATAAGGGTCCAGAAATAAGCCAAGGTATATATGGCCACAACTTATAATTGACAAAGGTGCCAAGAAAATTCCATAGATAAAGAACAGTCCTTTAATTAATGGTACTGAAAATACTAACCATAACTTTAACCTCACACCACACTCAAAAAAATTAACTCAAAATAGATAATTAATCCAAATTTAAAATTTAAAATTGTAAAACATCTAGAAGAAAACAGGAGAAAACTCTTTGTAAACTTATGTTATGAAAAGAGTTCTTAGATAAGATGCAGAAACAGATCATAAAAGAAAAATAAGTAAATTACACTTCATCCAAAATAAAAACTTTTACTCTTTAAAAGACACTATTAGTAAATTAAAAGTTAAACCAAACGTTCTGAGAAAACTCATCAAAACTTATCAAATTATACATTTTAAATTGATGAATTTTATTAAAATTTTTGAATGTATATATTATTAAATTATACATTTAAAATTCAATGTTATCATTAACCAATATAGTTTATTTAAAAAGTTAACTGTTTAAAGAAAAGCAAAATCAATATGTTATGGGTTAATATAGGTAGAAATAAAAATGCATGACGACAATAGCACAAAAAATAGCAGAAGAAAATGGGAGTATAATTTTATAAAGCTCTTTAAGATGAAGTGATAAAATGTTGTTTGAAGTTAAAAAGGCCATAAGTTAAAGATCCATTTGTAACCCATGCAGTAACTGTAATAAATATAATTATATGTAAAAAGCCAAAAGACAAGATAGAATAAAACAGATTTTAAAAAGTCAAAATCTTAGTTACATAGAAAACAAATAACAAGAGGTAGATTTAAACCCAACTATATCAATAATACCTTAAACAAAATGAAATAAATATTTGAATTAAAAGACAGAGATTATCAGACTAAATAAAAAAAGCAATATAAAACTGTCCTCTTTAAAAAGGACACATTTTAAATAATAACCAAAATATTAAAAATAAAAGGATGGAAAAGCTATACTACATAAACAATTAAGAAAGTTTATGTGGCTATATTAATATCAGAAAAAGTAGATTTTTTTAGTGATAAAAGGGTCAGTTTATCAAAGTGATAACAATTTTAAGTATTTATGAATTGAATAACGGAAGTTCAAAATACATAGAAAAAAACTGATAGAGCATAAGAAAAAAATGGATATATCCACAATTCTGGTTGAAGATTTTAACCATACCTCTTTTAGAAATTAGTAGGATAAGTAGACAAGAAACTAGTTGACCTAGTTGACATTTCTAGAACACTCCACTTAAAAACTGAAGAATAAATATTTTTTTCTAGTGCATGTAGAATTCACCAAGATAAACCATCCAATGCATCATAAAACAAGGAAATGAGAAGGAAATCAAAGCATATCACTATAAAAATCAACAAAATACAAAGGAAGACTGTAAAAGAAGAAAAGAACAACAACAACAAAAAGCTAAACAAATTACAGGAAATAACAAAATAACAATAGTAAGTCCTTCTCTTTCAGTAATTACTTGTAAATGATTCTCATCAAAAGACATAGATTGGCTGAATGAATAAGAAAACAAGATCCAACTATATACTGTCTACAAGAACTCACTTTAGATCAAAGGGCACACATTGCTTAAAAGTAAAAGATGGAAAAAGATATTCCTTGCAAATGATAACCAAGAGAGCAAGAGTAGCTATACTAATATAAGACAAAATAGAATTTAAAGTAAAAACTATTACAAGAGACAATGGACTGTATATGATGTTGATGAGGTCAGTTCTCCAAGAAGTTATGCTAATTATAAATATTTATGCACTGAAGCTCAGAGTTTCAAGTATGTAAAGCATATTTTAATAAATCGCAAGGAAAAATAGTGACACAATAATAATAGGAGACTTCAGTGCTTCACTTTTAATAATGTTTAGGACAACAGACAAAAGATCAATAAGGAGATTGAGGACTTGAACAATACTATGGACCAATTGTACATAACAGACATATACAGAACACTCTGCCCAACAATAGAAGAATATACATTCTTAAGTGCGCATGGAACATTCTATTAAGCTATGAAAATCATGGAAGAACCCTAAATACATATTGCTTAGTGCAAGACACTAACCTGAAAAGACTACATACTATATTATTTCAGCTATATGCGTCTTCGAAAAGTCAAAACCTTGGACACAATAAGATCACTGGTTGCTAGAGGTTAAGGGGAGGGATAAATAGAAGTACAAAGAATTTGTAGGGCAGTGAAACTACTCTGTATGACATTATAATGATTAATAATACATCACTATATATTTGTCAAGATCCATAGAATATACAACACCAAGAATGAACCCTAATGTAAACTATGTTCTTTGGGTAATAATAATGTGATGATATAGGTTCGTTCCATCATAACAAATGTACCACTATGGTGTGAAATAGTGAGGGAGGCTGGATGTGTGGGGGTGACAGAAGGATGGTGTGTGGGAACTCTCTGTACTTTCTGCTCAAATTTGCTATGAATCTAAAACTGTCCTAAAAATTAAAGTCTATTAAAAATTATATATTTCTCTGTGATAACATGTAAATATATCCAACATATTTTGTTTAATGTAAAATAAATTATTATATTTTTATGAAATAATTACATAAATGCATATATGTGTATGCATGTATATACATATAGACATAAATAGTCTGGGAGATAAACTAAAATTTTTCTGCTATTAAGCAGGGCTATCTGGGGAATGAGTAAGGAGAGTGCTGTCATCTTTTACTTCACACCTTTTTATATTTCTTGGTTTATGTAATATTTATTTATCACTTTTACAATTATAAGTGCTTATTTGGAAAAAAATGAGTAACCCATGTTCAATGTAAACCACTGGAAAGAATAAAAAGTGAATGGAATTCATCGTTATTCACCTCTTTCATCCCAAAATAACCACTTTAATACTCTGGCATATTTCCTCCTAATGTTGTCTACTATGTCTGTATGTATTTATGTGCATGCATATTCATTGAGAACAGAGTATATATGTAATTTTGTCTCTGTCTTTTTTTACTTGACATAATATTGTAACTATATCCTTAATCTTTTAAGTATTTTGCAAAAGACATTTTTAAATAACAATGTATTATGTTACCCTATTGATATACTTTTATTTATTTAATCATTCCTTTATACTTAGACACTTAAAGTGTTTATTGCTATCATAGCTAATTATTTCTTCAGGATAGATTTCTAGTAGAAGAATACTAGCACAAAGAATTTGAGCATTTTTGAGGCTCTTGTTTCATATTGCCAAATTGCCTCCTAGTTTATGCTTTCATGAGTGTCACATGAGAAGGCCAATTTCAACATATCCTTTAACAATATTTTAAACATTTCTAAATAGTCTATCAATATGGAAATCATGACTGCAAATGGAAAATGGAGAAGAAAAGGGAGGGCAGCTTCTTTTCATGTGGAGGACCTTGTGGCTTCAGCCCTTTTAGCATTAAAATTAATTCCATTCTTGCTTATAGATCCTCATGCCTTCCACCTTAAAATATCAACTTCCTTAAAATCATTCATATTATCTTGATGATATGTCTTACATCAGAGGACACTCAAGAACTAGATATGATGTGCTAGAATTTTGAGGTTTTATTTTGGGTTTCTTTGGAACATTTTTCTTGCCCATCATCTGCTTTTGCTTGGTATTAAGTGTTAAAATTCATATTCCTGGTTGCATTTTCTTTCCCATAAATAACAAAATAAATTTAAAAGTTTTTCAAATAGCAGTCATTTCAACCCAATTAAATACTAGTGATGAAGAAAAGTAACAGTTACCATGACATAAAATCGGTGAGCTAAGAGATGGTCCATGTTGAAATATTGGACACAGCAAGTTAGCTTTTTGGTTGTTTTGGAGTTATAGTTCTCATTTTATGAGTACATTGAAGGTAGCTTCACAATAAGGTGAAGACCAGGGTGCCATTTGCTACAGAGAAATAAAAGAGTCCTTTGAAGTTAGTCCAACAAAGTCAGGCTATATTAGTTAGAGAGCCTATAGAACTTGTATGTTAGATAAAATTCCTACTTTTGCCCCAAAGACTTGGAATCAATAAACCATCAGAATTCTCACCTTCTAAATCCGCATATGAAAATATCATGGGCATCTGCCTGCTCATCTCCATAGAGATGTTATAATTCATATCTGGTTACAGGCAAGAAGGGCTTTTGCATCAAGAGCTTGACCATGGATTTGTCCTACTTTTACTCTCAATTCTATTTTATAGCTAAACTGCAGGAGCTTATAAGTTTTGTTTGTGCATTTTTCTTTTTATCTGACTTTTGGAATGTAGGCTTTTACATAAACAAGAACTGACATGATAATTTAGATCTGCATCATTTTTTTTATCTTTTAATTTTGCATATAAATTTGTGGGGTATATTGTGGGTAGGGGAGTTATATTGTTCGCAGAAATATGAAGGATGTGTTGCTAACAACAAATGGCTAGATTACTTTGGCCTTCACTTAAAAAGAGATTCTTCATTATGCTTATTTTGTGTGTATAGAAAAGGTTGTTTGTCCTCTGCCAGTTTGCAGGCAAATACAAGAATCCATTTTCTTTTTCTTTATCTTTCTTCTTTTTTTTAACCAAAGATTTCTATACTCAATTTGTTTATTTTTGCTTATTGAAAACTCATATAACAATGTTCACTTACTCATTTGAAAAATACTTCGGTTAATAATTTCGTAGGCACCACTAGGCTGGGGAGTAAAAGGGGTGACAAATAGAATTTAAAAGAAGGCTATGTCTCTACATAGTTTCTTTGTGAATAGGTTTCTTTGTAAATAGGATGGTAGATGCCATCCACAGTAACTGCTCAGACTCAGTGAGAGGAAATGGTGGTGTTGTGGAACTGTTGTGTCTCTGTTTCCCCGGTGTTATGCAAAGATTGGGTGAACATCATTATTTGACATAGGATGGCTAAAGGACCAGTGTATGCATGGGTCCCTGTTGTTTTGGCTTCCTGCAGAAAAGATATGCTTGGGCTGGAGAAGAACAGGACACACTGGCTTCAGAAAAGAAGGCCTCGTTCTGTTGTTGTTCTCTTTCTCTTATATGATTAGCCTGAAAGCAGCCTCGAATGAAGATTGGCTCAAGCTCCTGGCAGCTTTCGCTTAGGTGCCAGGTGTTTAAAAGGGAGTTCTGGGAAATGCCAGCTGCACCCATCTACAGAACTTGGGGCCCTCAGATCACTGACAGGTTGAATTTGGGCATAGCCCTCTTCTTGCTGGCTGGAGAGTCTAGAATACCAGCTAGCCATTGTCAATAGACTAAGAGATACCCCTGGGGTCATTCTTCAGAGAATCCTGTTTGTCAGATGCCCATCTCTGAATTGAAAAATTGTTTTTCATAACTATCTTCTTAATGAACCTCTGAATTGGTATAATGACATACAACAGATTCATGTAATTGATTATTAAAAATTAGATTCAGCTGTGATTGAAGTAGAAATCAGTGTTGTGGTATGTTGATAAATATTTAACAACTGCTGGGAGTGGGGTGAAGGGTAGAAAAGTCAAGATTTGTGGATTTTGCCCATGTTCTTTGTTAAATACTCTGATCATGGCCAATTTCAAGCTACCAAGTAAGATCACTGAATGCAGAATTTAGAAGAGATGCAAACTGTCAGACCTTACAAGCTAGTACTAGCCAGTACCCCACTGATGCTATATTATTTGGGTCATCTTTCAGTGCCAGATACCATCAGCAACAGCTAGTTTATATCTTTATTCACTATAAAGTAAGAAGCCAGGGAAATGTGTTTCTATTTGAATTTTGATGACTTATATTTGGTATTCAGCTGTGGGACAGTATTTTATAGTTCAGCCTTTTAAAGATTCTTTTATAAACATTGAGAAAAGAATAAAATAATCTCACTGAGAAGAAACAATTCTATTCGGCCAACTATGATAAATAACTTTAAATGTGTTGGAATGGAATCATCCTATTTCAACTTTAGTAAGACCTTCATTTAAAAAGGAATGTTTAGGCTGAAATCTTTCTCTCTTATTTAGCTACAGAATGTCTTCGAGTATTTTTGAGGCCACCTCTGTTACGTTTCACTTAAAGTCAGGTAAATTCTACCTAGGAGATAGTGTATAAAATTGAGAGAGAGTGATATTAGTCCAATGTCTAAATCAAGGGTGGCCCTCTATGCAAACTTCTCTTGGTCCCTGATCATAACATCCTCTGAGAGAAAGGTTACATAGTTTATCTTGTTCAGTTGGATTTAGCAGCTATGGGCCTATTGGGCAAGAGACCTTTGGGGAGAGAAGCTGAGCCAGGGAGGTTCCAACTATGGCCTAATAACCCCAAGTCTAGGCCTCAGCTGACCTCTGGGAAGGAGAGGTTGGCATTTTCTTTTAGTCTCTGCTCCAAGGTCAGCTCACATTTGCCAGTTTTTTTTTTCTTTTTTTTTTTCTTTTTTTTCTTTTTTTTGGGCTATCTCTTTACTTGACTGGCCTTGTCCCAAGTTTTTTCTTATTTAGGGAATTTCCCTTTTTCCCTCTATGTCCTAATAGGGAAACCTCCCTTATCCTTGCTCAATTTTCACTGACTTTTTGAGACAGCTTAACCAGCCTCACTTATCTTTTCTCACTGAAATATCCTCTCTCTGGATGGTTATTTATGTGCACACAGAACTGATAAACAGCTCTGTAGTTTGATATTTATAGTTGCAAGTATCCAGCTCTTAACTCAGATTTTTGAAGGGTATCAGTGGGTCTGATTCCTTGGCCCTTGACCCACTTAGTCTAGACCAGGGCATCACTAGGACTTGTAAGGAATCATCAGCTGATGCCCAAAAGAAAAGGTACATCAAGGTGAATGATATACTATATATTCTAGCAAGTGTTCAAGATTGTATGTGATCTCTACATAGGAGAGAATCCTCTTGCGATGTTGAATGTAGAGTTAGAGCTAATGATCTGGAAAAGCAGTGAGGACCAAAGGAATGAATTACTGGGTTTTTGGAGTTACCAGCTGCCAATATTTTCATCTTAATTTTTGGTCTGATTTTTTCACCTAATTACTTCCAGACTTGACCCTTACCCTCTCAGCTGTGCTGAGCTGAGATTACTCACTGCATTTGACTTTATTTGCAGCGTGTCAGGATCTTGTGCTTCAGTCTCAAGGTCCCTGGAGTCCTCTGAGCTGGCTGCAGAGCTATAGGAAGTAAATGAAAGACAAAATTGTAAGGAAACAAGTCCTTAGACATCCCTCTTATTCCATCCCGAGAAGGGTTTACTTTACCTCTAGGCAGTGATCACATGTGAGAAAGAGAAAAGAGGCCACAGTAACAACTCACGAATTTTTCCTAGTGCTGACAAGGGTCTTTGTAGTTCTGTTCTGAAAACTAGTTCCTTGAAGGAGTGGGTTGATCATTTTCCTGGCTGATAGTGTCTCTGCTTAAGAGTTTAAGGGAAATCCATGGTGTCAAAATGACCTTGCAAAATAGAACATTATGTTTAGTCTAAGGGATACTTGAGTGAGCTATGGAAATGAGGTACTCATTTTCTAACCCTAAGAGAAAGTAAGTCAGTTGTAGTTTTGTTGAACACTTTGATGTCTTCCAAAGGAACAAGGGAAAGTCATCCCAGTAATCTTTATCTTTAAACACTGTTCACTGCTTTTCTTTTATTAAATAGTTGAAGGCTACACATTTGAGTTTCTGGCCATATTGAACTTGAATAGTCCAGCTATGGGACATTATCCAATATGGAACACCGGCCATCTCAGGAAGACATTCCAAGCTTTAATGGCAGGGATAATAACCAGAATTTAGGTAATCTTGCTGATCCAGGACCACAGAGAACCCTAGACAAGGAATACATTCTTTGACAGTTATTCTGTCTCTCTTTCCCATCTGAATCTCTCTGGAAGATTCCTTTTCTTGTCTCATTTAGAGAGAATTTATATTTCAGGATCCTCAAAATCTTATATAAATTGAGATACAGATCTTTTTCAAGGACAAGTTTACTTATACAGGATTTCAGGAGCATTTTGAGGTTAAATATTAATAATTCTTTGTTTTTCTTAATGTAAGAATGTAAGGTGCCTTACTAATGTAAGGATTGCCACTTGATTTCACAAACATCAGCAACATGTCCTACCCTAGACTCCAAAAAGGCATGAGTTTTGTTTTCAAACATGCTGTCCTTTTGCGAATGAGTATATAAGTAAATAAAATATTTCCAAGGATCATTAGTCCATCCCAGGAAAAGAATGTGGATGTTTGCATAATTTCTTTCCTAATTATACCCATTTTAGGTAGAACTTTTAGACTGAAGTTACTCATTTGAATGCAGTTGCTTTGTCAGTGTGGTTATTTACATATTGTATGACTCTCAAGGCACATGAACTAAACTCATCTCAAGAAAGAACCAGAGAAAAATAAAGCAAGGAAAGGATAACTTGGGTCAGGAAGGGAAGAAGGTGGGTGGTGCCTGTGAAAGCTGACCTTATCAAGAAGAGAATAGTCAGAAATCAGGGAGGGAATTTTTTTGCCAAAAGAATTAGTGTCTGTAAAAAAGGAGTAATGGCCTGAGGTGAAATTCAGGAGAGGCACCATTTTAAGCTGTACAGTGCTGGACTCTGAGCAGTGTGTGGTGCAACTGTACCTGGTAGAGCATCTATGGCCTGTACCTTCTAGGAAAGGAGCTCTTGAATGAGAAGCAGCTTGGAGAGTGCCTGAAGCTCTGAGAACTGCTTATAGACGAGACTTACTAAACAGTATGAATGGAAAAGCCAGTCTCAAGGCCAATCGACAGAAGAAAATCTTGCTTATTACTTGTTTGGCTGTAGAATTCATCAGAAGCTAAAAAACCAAGTTCCAACTTCTGCCTCCAGAGACAGTCTGAACATTTTTCACCAGAAACCATAGACAAGAGCTACAAATTCTAATGTGGCCGTTCTTTCAGAATGAGGCTGCTGAGCAAGCCTCAAACCTCTAAGTAGCAGGAAGGACAGAAAGAAGAGTTTATATTGTCATTGCTTGTCTTTTCTCTAATTTAAGGACTTAAAAATTAAATAGTTATTAGTAAGCTTTTATATACTTTCATTTCCATTTTGAAAATGTGCTCTTTCTTAATTTTGTAGGCACAGGGGTTTGGAGGTTTTAACAATGTCATATCCAAATAAACAATATGTTGCTAAGCTTCAGTTTAGTCCTTATAACAGAGTTGTCATGAACAACACAATTACAGAGATTGTGTGCTTCTACATGTCTTGGTGCCAAGAGGAGAAAAGGGAGGAGGTAGTGAGAGTCGCCAGTGACAGCACTGTTCATTTGTAAGCAAACCGCTGATCTCACCCTGCTCTCCAATTTCTGTGTCCATGGCAAGGAGGGAATAGAGCTTATCTCTTCTATAATATTTCTGTAGGTTATGAATAATAAAAGAGATAACGGAGAAACACTCATTTCAATTGTATATACTCTATCAAGTGGGCTTAGTTTTCCTCTGGTATTTTTTATTGACACATAACTAAGGAAAATTGCCTCTGATCTCTTTGTCTACATACAGTGTAAATAAATACATTTCTTTAGTGGGAACTGAGTAAATGTTATGGTCTATTTACAAAGTAGAAAAACATGTAATTATGGCTGCAATTGTGGGTGAGAAATTAATATTGTTATAACCAGTATTTGCAAAGTGATTTGCAATTTGTAAAGCACTTGTGTATCCTTGTTTACATTATACTTTCAGGTCTCCCGAGGAGTAGTCCTTTTCATTTAATGCAATGTTCCTAGGGGAAGCGTCAGAAAAACTCATTCCCATGAATGAGATCTGATCACTCTTCTGTTTTCCTACAGTTTCATTCTGACAGTGATCATGTCCAGAAAAGAGCTAGGTTTCTCTATCAGTCAAGAAAGTTTAGGTTAGCTACAATACGACAAACTCCCAAATCTCTAATTATTAACAACAAAGGCTTATTCCTCACTCATGCTTTATGACCATCACAGGTCACCTGGGGGCTCTTCTTTATATGCTGATACTCAGGGACACAGACTAACGAGGGCTTCACATTATGGAGCATTATCAGTCATTGTGGTAGTGGACAGTATCATTGGACTTCACACATTGGCCCTTCAAGGTGTCCACCTGGATGTGACACATGTCATTTCCACTCATTTTGTGCCTCTGCCTGTCCTGGTACCAGTAAGTTTCATTGGCCCAAACAAGTCACTTAGCCACACTTAACTTCAAGGATTTGGGAATTGTGATCCTACCATGGGCCAGAAATAAAGAGAACTGGAAATGTCATTGAACAATACTAATGATTACCAGACAGGCCTGGATCTTGGCAAAATTGTGAAGGAAGAAAATTTTCTCTGAGTGCCCCTCATTCTCAATGTCCTTTAATTTTCTGTTCTCTACTCCTTCTCCTTACCCCTTTAGTTACTCAGGGCCTTTTTATTCTACCATCAGAACTAGTGACTCTTTGTATTTTTGTTAGTTTGTATAATTTTAAAGTCAATGTTATATCTTCATGATTAGTTACCCATTTTAGTTTTATCTCTGATAACTGAAATAAAGCCTTTCCCCCAGTAACAATTGGGAAGATTTTTTCCCCCCTGTGGAGCAGAGTTAGAGTTTGAGGGAGCATAGGCAAGAGAGAGAGATCTGAATTGACACTCTGTAGATGGAAGCACACAAGTATGGCTGCCTTTGTCAGGGAGATGTAACAAGCTGAGATAACACAATCATTTCTCTCAAAGAGCTTATGTTGTAGTAGGAAAGGGAACAAAAATGAACACAAAACCACACCTATAAACAAATATGATCTCTCTGTCCTCCCCCGCAAAACATAAAGCATGTTTTAGTGTGTGATAGACAAAATCATAGTCCTTAAAGATGTCCATGTGCTAATCCCAGAATCTGTGAATATGTTATCTTATATAACAAATGGACTTTGCAGATGCAATTAAGTTAGGGGTCTTGCGATAAAAAGATTATCCTGAGTCATTTGGACAAGCCCAAAGAAATCACAAAGTTCTCTGTAAAAGGCAGGAGGGTTAGAGAAAGAGAAGTTGTGGCCATAAACCAAAGACTGTGAACAACCTCTAGAAAATAGAAAAAGAAAGAAACAGAAGAAGCAGGGTGTCTCTCAACACCTTGATTTCAGTTCCATAAGACTCATTTCTGACTTCTGACCTCCAGAACTATAAGATAATAAATTTGTGTTGTTTCAAGCCACTAAATTTCTGGTAATTTGTTACAGCAGAAATATGGAAACAAATACATAGAGACTTAAAAAAAGTGGTTCAGAGCATGGGCTTCAGTGTCAGACAGAGATGAGTTTGAATCCTAGGTAAACCAATCCCTCACTGAGTATTGGGTCAATATACACACCTTTTCTACTCATTAGATAGCTCATTTATAGAAGCAGGGCAAAGTTAACATCTACCTATGAAGGTTGTTGTGAGAATAAATCAAACAGTATTTGTTTGACCCACAGTATGGCCTCATCATATGTTAAAGACAAACACAGACTCATAAACATGACTGCAAGAGATGTGGCAATATGTACAATGATAATAATAATACTTAATATCCTCATAGAAATCTATATCTTCCAAGTAATCTTTAGTTTTAGCTTCATGGGATAAGTTAGAGCTAGCAAAGGGCCAAATGGAAAATTGTCTAGAATGATTCAAGGAACAGGTATGATTGGCATGACTAGTGTAGACAGTTTCATGGAGGTCAGGTAACACTTGCACAATATTTGTTAGAAGATGTGCATTTTAGTTAAAAAAAATATCTACTGGACACTAAATGTGTATTATATACTCACCCTACTGCCTACATTCTGCCAGGCTCCGAAATCAAGATTTTAAGTGTTGTCAAAGTGAAGCACAGTGTATAAGGCAAGAGAACGGCATTTGCTTGGCTGACATAGTGTCCTGACCATTACTCTTGAATGAGCATCACTTCTAGCAGGTTTAAAATATTGTCTCCTGTAGGAAGATTATTTTGCAATTCCAGCAAAAACATTTATTTTTATTGTATTTCCAAAAATTTAAATATATTTTGGCTATGGAGAGTTAAGGAGCATTCAAATAAAACTAAAAGGCATTAACTTCGGCTGAATGTTTATACCCATGGTTAGCTACGTGCCCTTACATATGAGATAGACCAGGGTTCAAGCCCCGGCTACTTCTTTCCTAACAGTGTGATCCCAAGAAAGTTGCTTAACTTCAGTTTCCTCCTATGAAATAGTACCAAAATAGTACCTACCCCTTCAGTTTGTTTTGACAATTATACAAGCACTAAAATGTTATGCATTATAATAATAATTATAAACCAGAACTTTAAAAAAATATTAATTTATTTAAATAGCAATATTAAAATAACATTTCTTTAGAGCAATGTATTAGGAGTTTTCTCTCCCTCTGCCATGTTTTTTAAAAACATCCCCAAAGCACATTTTCTCTCTCAGATATTTCTCTAATATCTATATTTATTACTTTATCATTTGGGGAAAAAATTCGAGGAAAAAAAAGGCCTATCTATCCCTTTGATGTCAGGAGTAAAATAAAGGAAACAACAAGAAAGCCATAAGGTCTTACCTAGTTTAAAAGAATAGTTTGTTGTTGTTTTTATGCTTTATTTTGATTTCCTTCTTTTAGAAATTAATTCAAAATTTCTTGCTTAAAACAACCCCACTGCCTTTTTTCATTTTATTTTTCATAGTCCCCAGATTGGAAGTACCTTATATCTGTCTGCTGATTGGGACTACAAAACTTCCCACCCTTGGTTACAGACATTTATTAAACATTTAATTGCTGAAATCCCTCTGCAAATTTGAGGATACCCAGGAGCTTAGACTTCTTTGGCTTCCTTCTTCCTACTTTTGCTGTTTTTTTTTTTTTGTATAAACATTTCCAGGCTGCCTCACACAGATTCCTGTATGATTCCTTCTACAAATTTGTTTTGAGCCTGAATACTTTCCATTTAGGACTGTCCATGTTTCCTACTCCTTCGTTAATGTAGACCCAATGCCCTAGTGTTCTTTCCATTCCGTGAGCTGTGTAACAGCTGACAGGAGGTAACAGTTGGGCCACTCACTTCAAATCATACTTTTGCGACATTGAGAGTGATGATCTTGGAGGGAAAACAAAACAAAACAAAACAATAAGCCTTCCACTTTATGGGGTCTGACTCTTTTCTCTGGACCTCTTCTAGGCAATGGAAATACTTCCAGTCAGGTTGAGTTATCTATATGCTGTTTCCTGAGCTGGGTTCCCTCTGCCTGTTTCTAACAGAATGTCTTTCAGAGACCAGACATAGCTCACTCCTCTGCCAGGCTCTGTGAGTGATAGTGTGCATACATATGTGTGTGCATGTATGTGTCTCTGTCTCTGTGATTTTTAAGAAGGTTAAAACAACAACAACACCAACAACAACAAAAAAGGACCACAACCCTAATAGAAACAGGGTAAAGCTCAGTTTGGAGATGTGTAGAGGGGTCAGAGATGCTTTGCCCCTTAATTTTGCTTCTGAAGTGTCTCTTCCACAAGGGTTTCATGTTGAATTTTGGAGATGACGCCTACATTGAACCTCTGCTCCACACTTGAAATCTTCCTCCTCAGTCCTATGTGAATGGAACCCAAACTCAGTCTAATCCTCCCAGAAGACAAAATATTTAAGGCTCACTTTAGAATTGCCCATAGAAAAATATGAAAGTTGTTCATAGTTTTATGTTATAAAACTTATAATGTATATTATATACAGTGTGGTATATGTTTAACTGTCTCACCTTTTAAATCAAGATCAGCTCTATCAAAATACAAACAATTGTTTCCTTTAGGCTATATATTTATTTTATAGTTTAGAAAACTATAACGGATTCCCAGTTTCCTCAAATTAAACCACTTGGGCTATGAGTTCAATGCTAACAGTTGAATCAATTGTTGAATCATGTCTTGAGGCAATAGGAAGAGAGACAAAATTTGGCTGATGAATCTTGTAGAAAATATGTGGATTGAAATTGATTTAGCAATTAGGGCGAGAAAATATGTGTCATTCTTGTGGCCTCACCTTACCTGTCACCCATGGAGGTCCTGCTAATCAAGCTGCATATATCTATTTATAAGCATCCTTCTCAACCCAATGGTCCAGTGGTCAAGGAGGACACTTACGTATTAAGAAAAGACAATTGTTCATCTAAAGGTTTGAGGTAATTTTCTCCATAGAGCTACTAGGATTTTGACCTGAAGTGACTTTGTCAGCCTTTCCCAGGCCATTCTATGCCGTCACAACCCATTTCTAGAAACTTAAGCCCTGGGGCTCTGGGGCTCTATTTTAATTTCTCATATTTCTCTAATATAGTTTGATTGGCAGGCAGAATTTGGCATCATTGAAAATGGAATGAAAATATAATTTGTTCATGCTTCAAGCTTCAAATTGGGCATCCTGTCTCCCAGGAAGTTTATTAGGAATCTCCAAATTTAGTTAAATGATTCTTAAGATATTCCTCTACTGTATCACTTAGCACAGTGTATTGGAATAATTGGTCAGTCTGTGTGCCTATCACACCTAGACGGTGTGTATGATCTGCAAAGGCAGGTAGAATTGCACTGTTAATGAGCTGCCAGCTGGAACAGAACCAAAACTGTGCTCTCCTTAGGAATGAGGCCTATCTAGAGACCAATGATGTGAGCTCCTTAGCTGTCTGCTTGTATAAGTGACCAAGAAGCCCCCTTCGAAAGAACTCACTCTAAGAGAAGAGGGAACTGAGATATACCTAGTTCATACCAAGATCAATGATACACTGTAACAGTACCACTGATTCTCAGCTCCTTTAAGCTTTTACCTGAGACTTAGGGTAAATTTAATTTAAAAAATAAAAGCAAGCTAAAACCAAAAGTGTTGTTTTGTTGAAATCTCTTAAATGTAATTGAGAATTCCATGTTTTGGCAACATGAGTGCCAGAATCTGGGGGGTGCCTCTCATAACATTGAGCTTTAGCAGTTTCTGTGCAGGCCTTTAGCACAGGTGGAGATGGGGACCCCAACTCTGTGCCTTGGATCTAGGGAGGAAGAAAGAAAACAGATATCATATGATAAAAGACATTCAGGACACAAAGAACCTGCTAGTCACCCTTTACTGACTTCTAAAAATGTCTGGGAGGAATTTGAGAAGTGTTTGAAGTTCTCTCATAATGTCAGAGATCAGAACCAGGGAAATATTGGTTTATGACTGACTGCTTCTTCCTCATTTTATCCTTCGGATAGGATGGCCTGGGAGGGGAAATATATAAATAGTGGTGAATTCTTTGGCGTCAAGGACAGTATCTTATAGATAGAAATTTAGAATTTTTAATTGACAATAGACACTATTATATAAAGCTTTTGTTATTCCCATTTTGAATAAACACAACTTATTAGATTTCTTTCAGGCTTTAAGCAAATGAGCCTGGAATTGATTTGCATGAATACACATTATGCTCACATTAGGAGAAAGTCTTGGGAGTCAAGACAGCATGATGATTCCATCAAAAATCTCGTTTTCAGAAAGTACACTAAAATGTTTCATAAACCTCTACTGGCCATAAGAAAACACCCTTGTGCACAATGTTGGCAAGTGAAATCATTGTTTTTGGTAAACTATCTCTTTTGTTCATTTCTGTTCTTAGAACAATCTCAAATTATTTTTGAAGGATAAACTACAGCATAGTGAGGTCTCATTTTCTATAGAACTTTGGGTTCTGAGGACTTTAAAATAAATAAATATATGCATATATCTAAAAGCAAGATATCCTTTTACTTTTTAACCTGAACTTGACTGAGTTGAGAAAAATGGAAGAAAACCTTTTACTATTATAAGACAAGTGATAGAATTTTATGATGGGCTGTGGCTTCTCAGGTCTGGCCAACTCTCAGATATTGGTAAAGTTCATTATGCAAAAGTTCAGATCATTGGAATCTTCTCCCATAGGGAAGCATTCATTGAAAGGTTCTGACATTAAGGGAGTTGTTTAATAGTAACCCCTCAAATTTAAATAGTATTTTATACTTTTACATTATTTTTACATGCTTAATTTCACTTTGTATGGTTAAAATCTTAGTGATCTGTCTTGGCTCTCATACACTTTTAGCTGGGATTCATTGGTTTTCTATAGGCAGATATTTCAGATATGGATAATATTTTCTAAGTTTCCATTAAATTTACCTAATTGCTATAGGCACTCAAGTAATAAATATTATACATAGCATACTCATATCTATCCTTATGCAGAAGGTACTTAACTATTCTGAAAATTAATGCATGAGGGCTGTCTCTCCAGCTTGTCTATAGTCAAATATAGTGACTTTCTATTCCCCCCGGATTGAGTTACACCTGGTACCAATAAGGGCCGATGAACTGAGCAGAGTGTGTGTAGCATCGGTTTCAGGTATGGAATGGTCCTTGTTGCTGCAGACAGTGTAGAGTAGATCAGAGTTGGGTTCCCCCAGTGCTTTATGACATTTGCCACTGGAGCTAGTAAATTTCTCTAAGATTAAAATTTAAAAAGAATAAGCTCTCCCAAATGAGGAGACATATTCATTTGTTACCATTTCTGCTAATGTGCAAATGAAAGTTTCAAGTAGAGTTTTCCTGGTACAATAATTCTAAAAATGACTCTATTCAATTATCTTTCAGTTATCAATTTCATTTTTTTTTCAGTTATATTTCACTTTAATCTCCACTGCTTCCTGGAGAGACTATGGAACTGAAAGGACAAGGACATTAGAATAATATAGTCTAGAACCATGTATTCCAGAGTTATCACTTTTCTCATTAAAGAGGTCCAGGAAGATATTGAAATTCACTAGGATAAATCAACACCAGATAGAATAATGAAGTTATTTTCTAACTCATGCCTGTAATATTATTATGTGCATTTTCCAAAGAAAAGATCATATTCATAAATGCAAGAGGTAGAAATGTTTAATAAGATATTGATTCCGTTTGTTCAATGATACCTCTGAGTATACAAAAAATTTATTCTGAAGCTTAGCCAAGATTCTTTTCTTTTTCATACAAAGAAAATATTTGAAATATTTGGAAGTAAACACTTCTTTCTGGGAGAAAGCTTGGCTGTAAGAAAAACAAAATATTTTCAATTTCTTCCTAACAATTGCCTTATAAATAGAAAATCTAATCAAATCACTTTTTTAAAAAAATTAAATTTATTGAGGTGACATTGGTAATAAAATTATATAGACTTCAAGTGTACGATTCAATAATATGTCATATATATATTGCACTATGTGTTCACCACCCAAAGTCAAATCTCCTTCCGTCACCATATATTTGACCCCCTTTACTCTTATCTACCTTTCCCCCTCCTTCCTTTTCCTCTGGTAAACACTAAACCATTGCCTGTGTCTCTGAGTTTTCATTTGTTTATCTTGTTTGTTTCATTGCTTTCAGTTTTATATCCCGCATATGAGTGAAATCATGATTCTCAACTTTTTCTGTCTGATTTATTTCACTTAGCATGTTAATCCCAAGATCCATCCCTATTGTCACAGATGGTAGTATTTTAACTTATGGCTAAGTAATATTTTATTGTATATAGGTACCACATCTTCTTTATTCACTCATCTATTGAGACACTTCAGTGGCTTCCATGTCCTGGCTACTGTGACTAATGCAGCAGTGAACACTGGGGTGCATATATCTTTATAGATAAAAATTTTCAAATTTTAGGGATAAATACCCAGAAAAGAGATTGCTGGGTCATATGGTAATTCTCTTCTTAAATTTTTGAGGAACCTCCATACTGTATTCCATGGCTATACCAATTTACGTTTCCACCAGCAGTGTATGAGGGCTTCTTTTTCCCCACAACCTCTCCAAGACTTGTTATTACTTGTCTTGTTGTTGATAGCGTTCTAATGAATGTGAGGTGGTATCTTATTATAGTTTTCATTTGCATTTCCCTAGTAGCTAGTGAAGTTGAGCATCTTTTTATATATCTATTGGCTGTTTGTATGTCTTCTTGGAAGAAGTGTCTGTTCAAGTTCATCTCTGCCCATTTTTTTTTACTTAAATTGTTTGTTTTTGTTGTTGTTGAGTTGTATGAGTTTTTTATATATTTTGTATATCAGCCCCTTATCAGAGGTATTATTTGAAAATATTTTCTCCTATTCAGTTGATTGCCTCTTTATTTTGTTGATGGTTTCTTTTGCTGTGCAGAGGCTTCTTAGTTTGATGTAGTCCTATTTATTTATTTTTGCTTTTACTTCCCTTGACTTTGAGGTCAAATTCATAAATTCTTCTCTAAAACCAAGGTCCATGAATTTAGTACCTATGTTTTTTTTCAATGCAGTTTACTGTTTCAGGTCTTATATTTGGGTCTTTGATCTATTTTGTGTTAATTTTGGTGTGGGGTGACAGATACCAGTCTAGTTTCATTCTTTTGCATGTAACTTTCTAATTTTCCCAGCACCATTTATTAAAGAGGCTTTCTTTTTTCCATTGTATATTTTCAGCTCCTTTATCAATAATTATTTGCACGTATATATGTGGGTTTATTTCTAGGCTTTTAATTTTGTTCTATTGGTCTGTGTGTCTGTTTTTCTGACAACACTATGTTGTTTTATTTATTGTCGCCTTGTACTATAATTTGAAGTCAGGCAGTGTGATACCTCCAGCTTTGCTCTTTTTTCTGAGGAGTGCTTTGGCTATTCAGGGTATTTTGTGATTCTGTATAAATCTGGTGACTTTTTTGTTCTGTTTCTTTAAAAAACGCTATTGAAATTTTGATAGAGATTGTATTAAATCTGTATCTTGTTTTGGATAATATGGCCATTTTAATTGTATTGATTTTTCCAATCCATGAACATGGAATATCTTTCCATTTATTTGTGTCTTCTTCAATTTCTTTAAATAATGTTTTGTAGTTTTCAGTGTATAGATCCTTCGCATGCAGTGTTAAGTTTATTCCTAGGTATTTTTTATCATTGTTATAATTGCAAAATAAACTTTTTTTCATTTCTTCTGAAATTTCATTGTTATTTTATAGGAACACATAGATTTTTGTACATTTATTTTGTGTCCTGCAACTCTATATTGTTTCTAATAGTTTTTTGATTGAGTCTTTGGGGTTTTCTATATATAGAATCATGTCATCTGCAAAATATGACAATTTGACTTCTTCATTCCCAATTTGAATTACTTTTATTTCTTTCTCTTGCCTAATTGCTGTAGCTAGGGCTTCCAATACTATATTGAATAAGAGTGGTGAGAGCAGGTATCCTTGTCCTGTGCCTGATCTTAGAGAAAAAGCTTTCAATTTTTCACCATTAAGTATAATATCATACAAATCACTCTTCATTTTCAGTCTTCACTGATTCCCTGTTGCCTGCAAGATACAATTGAAACTCCTTTCTGTGGCACATAAGATCTTTTATGATCTGTGTCAGGCACTGTATTAATCCTATGGCTACCATCTTATGTAATTCCTCAAAAAATTCTCATAAGAGAATATCACTATCTCCAGTTTACATTTGAGATAACAGACTCAGAGAGGTTGCCTAAAGCCATTCTGCAGTTAGGTGGGCATAGCTAAGATATCTGACACTAAACTTTGTCCAACCTTACTTTGCTAGCTTTCCAACTTTCTTAAGGAAGTTATATAAAATAATGCCTGGAAAAAGATAGATAGGTAATTTTTTGTTCATTCAATGAAATTTGAATGAAGAAATGGGTTGAGAATATAATTATGAAGATGGTGAGCATGGGCTCACTCAGTGATTTTTGTTGTTTCATTCCTCTGCCCCCAAACATGGGCATCTTCAGAGAAAAGTTTAAATTCCTTGAGGAAATTTTACTTCTTTTTAGCTCACAAAATGTGTTATAATTAACGATCATTCCTTTCAGAGAAGTATATGCCACTAAAAAAAATTTCCAAACACTATGCAGCAGTACCCTAAAGGAATGTACTATGGGCCCCAGGTAAGAGCAGAAGTCTAGGCCTAAGTCATTCAGTATGGCAGCCACTAGGCACGTACGTCTGTTGAGCACTTGAAATTCAGCTCTTCTAAATTGAGATATGCTGTGAAGGTAAAAAACACACTGGATTTCAAAGGATTAGTATGAAAATAAAAAGCAAAATAGCTCATTAATGATTTTCTATTGAACATGTAAAGGTTATATTTTGGATGCATTGCATTAAATAGAACATATTAATTTTATTTGTTTATGTTCTTAAATGTTACTACTTTAAAACTTAAAATTATATGTGACTTACTTTATGTTTCTATTGGACAGCTCTAATCTAGATTAAGTGTATTCTTTCAAATTCCCTTCCCAAGAGACTTCACCCTTAGAGAAATATTAAAAGAGAGAAGCTTCTTACAAAAATGCAGAACAAATTTGCATGTGTCTTTTTTTTTAATATGTGTTTTACTAGGATAGTGTCTCTCTAATACATGCTGCCTGAGAACAAAGTTGAACACAAAGCTGCCATAAGAACTGGCGGTGGCTTCCAAGAGCTGTGATAGTCTTAGGCAAGCGGCCTATGTGTTCTCGAGGAGTTTTGATCATGTTTTTCTGTTGCCATGTGTTCAAATCAAAGCAGTATCCATACAGCACAATAATATAAAGAACAATAATAAATGCCCCAAAGCTCTAAGTAATAATTTTCTGTAATAGATCCTGGATGAGGCAGGACCACCCATTTGGCGAAGAGTAGAAATCTGTAAAACCAGTTAAGTGTGTCATAGATGATCTCCCTTCTCCATAGTTTTACTTTCCAGTACTCTCATTAACTTTAATCTCTGTATTTTTCTGTATAACATAAAACATATAAATGTAGTCACTCTAAAGGAATGGCTCAAACATTACAGTTTATTTTTCATTCACATAAGATCCAAAACAAGAGTTTTCAATTGCTGAAGGATCTTCTCCAGGTGTTGATTCAGGGAACTTGGATCTTTCATTTTGTGGTTTCTCTCTCTTTAACACATGACTTCCAAGGTCATTATGCTCATTTTTATCAAGTCAGAAAGGAAAGTGCCTAAGAGCCACAATTCTATTAGCTAAAATTCAGTTGTAGTCTATTTGTGGACCTGGAAAAAAGAGGAACATTTTGGTAAACACTATGCCATTTCTTACATAGTCCACCCTTCTCTTTCAGGAAATATAACTCTTCCTATACATAAAACTCACTCACTCTTTCCCTAAGGGAAACAACACAAAGTTCTACATAGCCACTGCATGCAGCTCAAAGTCTAGGATGTCTAGGTCATATGCAGTTCTGTCAGTTTCTGATATTTTGAACTTTAAATTGAGAAATTCATCTCAAAATAGTCCTTAAACACACACACATGCACACCTTAATCATGGAGTTGTTTTTAATTCCAGAACAGTGGAATTCTTTGGTAGGTTGAATCTAAAACAATTTGAGTCAGTTCTTTGACATCATATGGACAAATTATAATTATAGCTTTTTCATTGATTGAGTTGTAATCCTATTAATAATAGCTTAAATACAATGTTTGTATTTCCTTTGCCACAGGAGCACAGAGTCACTAACCTACATTCTCTTCCACATTCCAGTTTCACTGTCACTCTACACATCCCAGCTCCAACCTCCAGGTCATGGCCATCTCCAGAAATCATTACTAAGAATGGACAAAAACCTTGTCTGAAGGTTGTTGTTGTTGTTGTTGTTGTTGTTTAACAGTGCTTTGCTTCTTAGGAAGTATGTATTTAGGAAGCAAGAGCAAAAATAAGTAATCCTTGTTTAAGAAGGAGAATCATCTCTTCCCCTGAGTTTCTATACAGACTCCATTCTTAGACTGGAAAGCCTTTGAAGCTTCTCCAGAAGCCCAGCACCACCTCCCAATACCAATACACAGCATTTCTCTTCTCCCATTTTCTCCAGGCCACAACAAATATTCATGGGAGCTAGAATATACAAAATGAAAGCAAATATATTTAAATGATTGCTCCAAGGAGAAGTGGGCCTAAATCCTTTACTTACTGTGTACAACTCTCATTAATTATTAATCTCTTTGAACCTTATTTTCCTCATCTATACAATAATGATCATCTCTGTCAGAGATTTGTTATAAAAAATCAGCTACACATATCAAAAAATGTATAATATAGTACCTAACCCATAAGTACTCAATCCATGATAGTTTTTTTTTTCACTTTTCTTACTTCAGCTTCCTTCGAACACTCTTCCAACAGCAATACCCCCTGCCCTCCACTTAACCTACCTTTCATATATACAAGTATATCTTGACTGTGGCCTTAAGTATTCTGATTATTAGCTTAGGCTACTGATGCGGATACTCTTTTCCACTTTCTCCTGCTGCCTTAGCACATCCTTAGCCCCTGGTTGAAGATACTTAGGAGCCATCCTTCCTCGCAGTGTTCTGTCAATTAGTTCCACCACAGTCCAGTTTCATCTAGCCCCAGACCACTTTTGTTTTATGCTTGTGACTATTAGTATCAAGGAAATCAGTGGCCACACTAGCTGAAGACTGAATGCTAGCCCAGGGAACCAAAAGTTAACTGGGATCTTGTAATTTTACAGGAGTGTGAGTGTGTGTGTGTGTGTGTGTGTGTGTGTGTGCGCGCGTGTGTGTGTGTGTGTGTGTGTGAGAGAGAGAGAGAGAGAGAGAGAGAGAGAGAGAGAGAGAGAGAGAGAGAGAGAGAGAAAGAGAGAGAGAGAGAGAGAGAGAGAGAAAGAGAGAGAGAGAGAGAGAGAGAGAGAGAGAGAGAGAGAGAGAGAGATGTTAAGTGACAGAATATGTGCAAGAAAATATAAGAGAAAAAAATATTATGAGATTTTTATATAATCAGTTTGGATGAAGGAATACATAAGCCAGAAGATGCCTGGGAAACAAACACATGTGTGCATAATACAGAAGAAGGGAGAGAGATAAAGATAAGGTAGTAGAATATGTCATTAAATTAATGTGAAAGAAGTGGGGGAAAATGTAAAAAATGTAGTGGGGACAGAAAAAAATAGAATTAAAACACATGGAAATAGAAGATAGATGATAGATGATGATAGGTAGATAGATAAATAGATAAATAGATGATAGATAGAATATATATATATATATATATATATATATATATATATATTTCCATGTGAAATGGAATTTTATAAAATTGTGTCATAAAAAATAAATAGCTTGTTCCAAAACTCAATATACAGTCACTTAAGGAAGAGAACTCAATGCTCTATATGCGACTCCCCTTCCCCAGGGAATAAACATAGCTCTGGTTAAGCAATCTATATATGGAAAAGGTCAGTGCCCTTAGGAGATGAAGGCTTGATTCATGATTAATGATGGCCAGTGTCCAGTCCAGTAAGCCCTGCATATGCCCTTGACCACAGTTCTTTTAAGCTGGATGCCATTGCCTTATAAGGACCACCATTGGAAGAGAGTAACTTTCTAGAGTCTCCACAAATACTGTAAGGGGATCCAGCCCATTTTCATGTCAGGTTCCATTCAGAGGAAGAGATATTTGTTTTAATAGAGACCCGCTAGGCCAGAGAGAAGGAGAAAGACATATAAGCACAGGCTTCCCTTTTCTACAGAAAAGAGCCAGTGCTCTGTGGTGATCCTACTTCTCTGTGAAGCCTTCTGAGACTGTCTCAGAAAGGACTATTTTTTCTGATACTAACTCCGTTATCACCCTGTATGCACTTGGTGACTCACAGTAGTTGAACTGGCATTCCCAGAGCTGTGCCTTTAACACCACTGGGAGAGTAGAGCAGCTGTCTCAGTAGCCTGACTTTTTCTCCTGAGGTTTCTCCTGGCCATTCCCAATATAGTGGAGCTTTTCAATGCTAATGGAGATAATTCACAGGAAAATAGCTTCTTTGAATAACACATGCTTGGGCCAGATTCTGGCGCCACAAACTTCACAGTTCCAGACAGTGTGGAAAGCCATTAATACAGTAACAATATTGACAGAAAAAAAACTACTGCTACTAATATTATATTATTATTACTACACAGTGAAATGGAATCAACACCACCCTATCTCTAGCATTCTCTTGTAATTTTAATATCTGATTTAGAAACATATTTCTTACTCATTGACCAAAGGCAAAGAGAAACTTCAGTAACATCTCCTAAAGCTTTACAGAGAATGAATACAGAATCAGATTTAAATGTGTTGCTGTCACTTTCCTTGTGTACAGCAATGCAGTCTCAGGCAAATGTGGGGGGGAAAAGGTGAAAAGTAGCTCCAACAGCAAAATTCTAGCCAAGGATCATTTCTTCATAGCTTTGTCTCTGTATCACTTTATGTTTGAGGTATTTTTTTTTTCAAATTTTGTATCCAAAACATATCCTAGAGAGTTAATGTCACTGATTAATCCTGCTAATGACAAATGCATTAACCCGAAAGCATTATGAAACCATTGGTAAAGAAATTGGTTATTTTAAAAAGTTTTTATTTTGAGATAATTGTAGTTTCCCATGCAGTTTTAAGAAATAAAACAGAGAATTCCTGTGAACCCTTTATCTAGTTTCCTGCAATGGTAATATCTTACAAATCCTACCTCTGCAAAACTATAGTTAAATATCAACCAGGATGTTGACATTGACACAACCTACTGGTCTTATTCAGATATTCACATTTCCCCAATTTCACTTATACTCATTAGTGTATATATTTAGTCCTACATAATTCTATCACATGTGAAGGTTCATAAATCTAGCACCACAGTCAAAATACAGAATGGTTCCATTACCACAAAGATCTCTTTTATATTGCTTAAATGAAAAAAACATTTCTCATTGAGTAATTCAGGATAGTATTAGTACTAAGGCATTATTAAAAAAGAGAAAAACAACCACATCTTAATCTTATAAACCAGTGATTATTATACTTTCACAAGAAATGGAACTAATAGTTCATTTTCTTTTAATTCACTTGACAACCATTTTGAGGGATTGTGCTTGATACTAAAAAAGTTAAGACACATGGAGAGATATAAATAACCAATGGTATTTCAATAAATACTATCATAGAGGAACATACAAAGAACCAGTAGAAGAAAATATTCCATCAACTAACATTTGCAGCCCAATTCAATATGCCAAGCACTAGAGAAACACGATGTTTTAGAATACATCTATTTCAAGTTTCTCTGGCAGAGATGATGTTCCTTTTTCTCTCTACTCAATTCTTCCCATCAAAATAAATCCAGACCAAATATACACAAACAGAGAAATGTAAAAATCTGACATAGGTCATGGAGAAATATAAAAGCTGGCAGAGCCCCATTTGAATTGGAATGATTTTTCTAAGGGAAAAGAACTGTGAAATTGCTCAGCAAGTCATCCATTAATCAGTCTGACACGCTTGGGATCCAGCACTTCCACAAGACCATCAAATTTGTTAGAACTTGCATGATTAGATCATTTAATTAAACGAGTGAAATTTGCTTTTGCCTTGTCATAACAAATGTATATGGCTCATTACAGGCTGAATGTTACTTGGAGACAGTAGAATTTGAATCAGGTTCAAAAGTTGGGTAGATAAAGAACAAGAAAATATATCCCTTGAAGGGAAGTTAGGTAAGCAGGCGAGAAAATGAGCATCATGATTCAAGAACAGTGAAAATTCAGGCTTGTTCAGAGTATAAAATTCATATGGGGAATTGTGAGAATGGTAGGCTCTGGTGTCAGATGGCCTAGATTCAAATCCCAGATGCTCCACTTATTAGCTGTATGAATTAGGAAGTTAATTAACCTTTCTCTGCCTCAGTGGTACCACCTGTAGAATAAGGGTAATAATTATGCCCACTTTATGAGTGTTAAATTAAGTAATTTGTAAAAATCACTTCTCAATATTCCTTGTATTAAAGTGCTTACTGTAATATGACTATCATTTTTACTGTTAATTATGACAGTATTTTGCGAAGCCTTAAATGTCATCTTTAAAAATAAAACCATTTTATATTTTAACCTATAGACAATGGTATGCTCATTTTAAACAGAACAGTAAGTGGCAAGATACAAGAAGGTCTTTAGGTGGATGATACTGAAAGAGAGTATAGACCGAGACAGTGTAAAAGCTAAAGAAGAAAAAAATTATCTCTGCATGAGACAAGGGGAACCTGGTTTGAAATAGAAGACCAGAAGGACTCCAAAAAAACTTGTTTGGATTTAGGGGTTACTGCTACTATAATTGAGTAGAAAGAGTGATAAAACTGGCCCTCTTTCTTAAATTTCAGAAAAAAGTGTATCATGAATTATGTGAAAAAGGAAAAGGATAGTGAGTTCAAAGTGAGAGTGGAACGTTTTGTATCAGTTAGGATTTAACTATTCAACCAGAGAAGCTGAACAAATAGGAGAGTGATATATTTCATATCTATACATCTCACATATGTATGTCATCATTTTTATATATGTATGTGTATATATGCATACACATATAAATAACATACATATAATTTACATTATTTATATGCAATTTTGTGGAAGTATTTTACACAATGTGAGGGCTAGCTAAGCAAACCTGAAGTCCACAGAATAGATATTCAGGAAAGGGGGATCACAGCAGACAGAAATCCCATGAGTTCCAGCTAACGTTTGAAACCCACAGAAAGAGAAGGTCTAGGGGAAGGGAAAGTGTGCAGGCCTCCTTGGTGTCTCTGAGCTTCAGGGAAGGCATGTTTTTGCTTTGAAGGGCTTCTACCTGATTAAGCAATCCTCTCTTACTAACTTCTGCCTCCAAGGTAATCTCTCTGTTAATAAACTCAAAATCAACTGGTTTGGGGCTTTTCTCACATCTGTAAAATCCCTTCACTGCAGTATCTAGAGTATAGTTTGGTTGACAAGTTTGACTGAATAACTGGGAGAAGGCAAGTGTGTATGCAACAACATGGCTGCCGTCTTCTTCCTGGAAGATATTTCTCTTTAAAACTTACCCTAATTAGAAACATACTGGAAAACAAAGTTTCAGGAATATAGTTCATCCTAGCCAGGTTCACATAGCACAAAGTCATCACACAGTCCAATAGAGATTACTTATTATTATGATGAAAAGAGATGAAAAATGAGTGAAAGATACAGAAAGGTAATAAGGACTGGGATATTAACAGAGAGGTGATGGTTGGAATTATAAGACAAGAATTATTCATCAGAAAAGGAGAGAGAAAGAAGTAAGCATCAACTTTGGGCCATACCCACAATTAAACTATATTAGGAAGAATATAAATAGTAAAGGAGTAATGTAGCTTGTATGATAGGAAGAAAATCATTAGAAGTTAGGAACACAGAAGGCAAAAACACGTCAAATCACAGTCCTGCTTAAAACATCTAATGGATCCTCATTGCCTACAGAATATAAACAGCATATACTGAAATTGATATTCATGACCTCATCTAGTTTTCTATCTTCACCTTGAGCCACTTGTCCATACTCATAAACCCTCTGCTCTGACCATAACAGACTACTATTTCCCAATCACAACTTTCATGCTTCTTCTCTTGGAATGCCCTTCCACCTCCTTTTTACCTAGCAATCACCTATTTATCTGTATTGCTCAACTGCAATACTGCTTCTCTGCTTTGCTTTCCTCAATCCTTATCCCCCCATCCTATTCAGAAGAATTTTGTGTATTCTTCTGTGATCGCACTTATTCTGTAAATATTGTATTACATGATTCTTTTATTTAATTTTCAATTTCCCAAGGGTTCAACTATATCATATTTCTAGCCCAGAGCACAATACTTGACAGATAGCAGATAATTATTGTATATGAAGGAATGAATAAATTATTGAATAAATTAACACATTAAAATATTTAATAGTGGCCCACTGGAAACAATGAGTTTCCTCCTCCCATTGTTTTCTAACTTGGAGATGAGAAATGGCATTCTTGGCACAGTGTGAGAGAACAAGGTATCATTTATTTGTTATTTATAAATGTATGTATGTATTTATTAAGTAAGCTGTCTTATTGAGAGGCATGATAGTAAAGGAATTTGGTAGAAGGTCTGGTGTCAAATTATGTCTTCGTCGTCACCTTAACAGTCAAGAAAATACTATGTATTCACAAGTAAATAAAATCCTCAAGCAGCTTTTCAAGTTCCTACAATAGGACCATGTTCAGGTGGAGGAGTTCAGATAATGTGAGGTCTCACTGGGGCTGGTTTTTGAAGCAGATCACAAGGAACATGCATTGCAAGCTCCAGAAATGTCCAGAAACAATTCTAAGTTGACAGCCTCTCCTTATCAGTATGACTAAAATTAAGGAAGTGTAAACAAAGATTGTGCTGATGGCCAAATTCCCAAAGGAACCCTTTAAAAATAGCCACAGTCAGAAGAAAGCATTTCTAAGTTGCTATTTATGGATTGTCCTATATTACTCGTCCCCTCCTGTGGCACTTTCTTATGCCCAGTCATAGTTTGTTTTAACTGTTGGTAGTTACCCACATTCTACAATTTTTCTTTTTTAGGCAATAATAATGTTAAGATCCTGGTCATGATGCCCTTCTGTTGTCCTTGTCCATTTACTGTCAAAGTGGAGCAGAGAAAAACCAAAAGATACCTTGTGGATCATCTAGTTGCCAGATGTATTCTTCTGTGACTCCATTGTGGCAAAGCAGCCTTACGTCCTTCCAACTACAGGTCCATTTACTTCAACTAGCATGGTGATTCCTCTCCTTGCCTGCTGGTTTCTTAACCAAGGAACCTGAAGTGACTGAGTAACAGCCATACCTTAAGGTTAAATAAAACTCTTGCTCTGTTTGTCCCTTTATAGAAGTGTTCCTACTTTGGGAAACAAGACTTCCAATATTGATCCAACGACAGTATTAATCTTCTATTGTATTCTTAATAAATTTCAGACAGACATAATTCATTAAAGGCTATTTTTAAATAGAAATAACAGGAAATAACAGGAAATAGAAGTTCCAACAAGAGAAACTGTAGAATCTGGACAGTGCAGGTGTGGGTGATTCAGCAAGAAGAACCCAGAGATCTGGGTTTAAATCCTGGCTCTACCACCTGCTATCAGTATGAGTACGTACAAGTCACTAAACCTTGGTTTGATCCACTCATTAAACAAAGTCAACACTATCTCCTTAACAAGATTGTTGTGAGGAAAAAATTAGAGCGTTACACAGAAAAGCCTATACTAAATAGACATTCTACACAACATTCAATACAATAATGCCAGGTCCTTCCATTTTGCTTTCTAAAATGACCAAGGGATTTCTCACCAGAAAGAGAATGTGCTTATCATTCTGCTTCATCTATGCTGTCATCTAGCTCTTCTTTCCTCAATTATATTCTAGAGTGACCTCTGGAAAAGATAACCTAGGAAACCGAAAAACAAATATGGGAATGTTTAAATTTTCTTAGTAACAAAAATAGCCAGAGTGACTGGTCTTTCTCAAGACTCCCTGATGTATGACTAAGAGAATTTTGAAATGTCTTTTTTAAGTTTTCCTACCAGGGATACTGATATTTCCCCAGCATCCCACTTCTACCGTGCAAAGAGTTGTGACCTTTCCCAGAGGATATTTCAAACCTTTCTTATGAAGCTATCTTTGGAAATGAACTAATTGCTTTAGAGTGGATTTCAGTACTATGCCCCATAATGATAGTGAACACAGAGATGTATAGATATACGTGTATATAATAAAGAATTACATGTTCAAAGCTAGAGCAAAAGTGAGAGTGAGAAAGTAAAAGAGCAAGAGAGTTAGTGCAAGGGCAGGAGAGGAGGAGGAGATGAGAAGAGGGAAGAGAGACAAGCCTAAATGGCAGAGTATTCTATATTGATGGAGTAGATGGTATAAGCTGGTAATGGGAATGATACTGCCTAGTGGTTAAGAACTTTGGCCTCAAGTTTATATCCCAGCTCTTTTTTTCACTATCTGTATATACTTGGCACACCTCTGAAATGTTCTAAGCCTTGATTCTTTAAACCATAAAATGAGAAAAATATTAGTACTCACTTCAAAGAGTTACCGAGATGGGTAAATGAGATTACAAATGTAAAGGTCTTTGTATGGTGCCAAGCACGAAGTAAGTGCTCATTCCATGAAAGTTATTGTTATTTGTTAAGAAACTTTCTTTTATCTTCCAAAACAATATTCTAAAATTGAATTTCATTCTTGCAGAGCAAAGGAATACCCCCATGTGAAGTTTCTTACTGTTGGTATACCTGCTGGATAATGTTTATTGCACTCAATATCCATTCCTGCCCTTTCTTTTACCTACTTATATCTCAAAAGCTAAAAAAGACAGTTCACAGACTCGTGCACAAGTAGTAATGGATATGATATATCCAATGAAATGTACTTAGTATAAGGACAGCCCAAGAGAGGTCAGTCTCCTGCTGGTATGGGGACTCCCAAGCAAGGTTAGGGGAGGAAGAGCATTTTTGGAAGCTAGACTCCACATTTTGTGACCAGGTGACCAATCTGTGGGTGTCAGGCAACAGGAGCAGCTCTTTCCAGATCTCAGCATTTCCATAGTGATACTGCCTTAGATCAAAGTGACTTCTGCTCCTCTAAGCCCTTCCAAAGATTTTGCAAGCACCTGTTACTCTGTGTGAAATCTATTCTTCTTAAATAACTGGAGCCATTTCCAGTTATTTCACACTAAGCTCTGAGTTATACAACACCTGTCTGAGCCCTTTCAATGCCTTTTACCTCATTGCTGTGGGAGCTGGAGACTGAACAAAATGGTCCATGTCCTATCTATTGACTACTAGGTGTAAGGCAAATAATGGGCATTATGATTAAAAAACAAACAAACAAACAAAAAACAAAAAACAAAAACCAGGCAACAATAAGCACCAAAATCTAATCACCCCTTTCATAAATCTATGTTGAAATAAGGCACCAGATACAATCAAAGCCTTTTCTGTTTTGACTAAACAATTTCAACTCTTCATTACTCTGTGGGGACCATTACAAGATTTTAGTGTGCAATGGGCCACTCCTATGAATGTGATGCAGTCCAAATTTGTTATTGTCAGCATGTCTTGCTCTTTTGTTTGGAAAACTTGTATAATTTGATATATAGACTCACAATAATATACCGGGGGTTTTTTTTTTCATCCATTTATTCAATAATTATTTCTTGAATGCCTCCTAAGATAAGCAGAATCTATTCTAGGTACTAGAAATACAACAGTGGACAGAAAAAGAAAAATTTTACCTTCATGGATGCTAAGTGTAATGGGAAAAAAAGACCAAAAAAAATTTAAGTAGATAGGGATGGAATACAGTTTTGTTAAGGTGGACATAGAACACCCCTTAGTAAGTGACATTTGACCAAGGACCTACATGAGGAGAGGTTAAAAATCCTGTGTTTATCAGAGGAAGAGCACTCCAGGCAGAGATAATGGCAAGTGCCAAGGCCCTGGCTTGGGAGAATGGTTGACGTGGACAGGTCAGCACAGAGGTCAGAAAGTGGGTGACCATGGGGAAGAAAAGTAGGTGAGGAGACTGGAGTGCTGTATGAGGCTTGCTAAGGACCTTAGATTTTTTTAAAGGTGATGAGAAACCATAAAGTGGAGTGACATTACTCAACCTACATTTGAGGATCATTTTGGCTTCTGAGTGGAGGAAAAACTTTACGAAACAAGAGTACAGAAAGGAAACTATCTAAGAAGTTATGATAAGACAAGAAGAAGACATTGAGGGAGAAATTTGAATGCAGGATATTTGTTGGGAAGAATTTTGAGGAAGAGCACATATGAGGGAGTGAGGGAAGCAGGACTGGGTGGAGGGAGAATTTGAATTGTGAATCACTTACAACAAAGGCCTCAGTCCCATAGCCAGCATGGTTACATCTTCATAGATATCTAGGATTGAAGCAAAGGGGGCCCAAGACTTTGTAAGCCCTCATCGAACAATCATTACATGTTAGCTGCTCCTGGGAAATGGGAGTATCCTTGAGTGAGGCAGCTCCCTGTAATGAAAGTCAATTCCTGAAAAGGGACTAAATGGTGAGCCCTCTGTAAGCAACACATCCACCAAGCAGGTGAATGTGTGTTTCAAACATAAAGGAAGGCATCTGGATATCTACAATAATCCACCCCTTGTATCATCTTCATTCACTTGCTTCCTATCTCTTCAGCCCATCTTTCAATAGTTTCTCTAGGATTCTGATCTGTCTCTTTTTCTGGGGAAAGACTGATCTCATGGTTGCAATGTAAACTCATCTTCCTTACTATTCTTTCTAAATTCTCCACTCTTGGCCTGTACTGGTAGCTTAGGTGATGGGGTATCCCAGACCTCATCCCTAAGAGTTGTGAACCCTGATCATCATGGCCTTTTGCTGTCCTTGTCCATTTACTGTAAGATGTGGCAGAGGAGAACCAAGAGATGCCCCGGGTATCACATAGGTGCTAAGTGTATTGTTCTCTGCCTCTACTATGCTAGAACAGGCCTTTTTAATACTCAGGTTCATTTACCCCTACTACAGTGGTTATTCCTTTCCTTGCCAGCTGTGCTCTTAGCCAAGGAGTCCAAAGTGACTGAGTGGCACCTGTAGCTTAAGGTTTAATAAAACTTTTGTGTTCCCTGGTAGAAATGTTCCTCCTCTGGGAAACATGACCTCCAGACTCACAAAACCTAGAGTTGTGATGATGGAAAGCACACATTTCTCAAGTGGGTCACTGGGAGTGAAGAGAAGCAGAATTACTCTTCCTTCTACCTTGCAGTCCCCAAATTCATGTATTCTCCTTTTTGGTAATGCAGCACTATATAATGACCATTAATTTAACATATACACTTCTTCCTCATATCCAAGCTGGCATTGGAATTTCACTTTCATAAGGACAGTCTATCATCCTTTCAAGCCAGAAGTTTCTGGGTGCTGTGGCATGTGATGGATATGGAGGATCCCTTGGTCACAAGTGTAGTAATTAGCAGAGTTGGAATTTAATCCAATTCAGCCTAAAATATAAAGCACACTTCATGGTCATTTTGTTATTTTTTTCTGGAGGAGATAACATCTTAATGACCAGTGTGTTCATCAAACTTTCTCTTCTCCTGGCCTATAAAAGTTGAGAATGGTTGATTTTAAACCTCTGCACAGCTCTTTGTCAGGATAGCATAGTACAGCAAAGCTAAACAGAGAACATTACGAAGTTGTTTGGCCTTTTCAAAATTCACAACAGTCTAACTTGATCCAAACAAGTGAACATCTCTTTACCAGAAACCTCATAACTTTCTCATTTGGCATGGAGAAACCTCCTGGAGCTGATGACGACATTATCTCCACCACAGAAGGAGGGAGGAGAGGATTCCCCCCTCTTTCCCACCCTGAAGTGGGTCAGTCCGCTGCATGATTTCAGAGGCTGAGATTCAGCACACAAAGGTTACCTACTTTATTTATTGAATGACTCATCAGGACAAGAGTGTGGGTAAAGAGCCTCTGGTGACATCCCACAACTGTGCTGTTGTCTCTACAGCTGTGGTCTGAAATGGGGGATTCACATCATCTATGTTCTCTGCTCACCCAGGCAGGGGCACGTGCCTTTCTGACTAAAGTGCTCTGTGCTCTGGTCTATTTGTTTTCTAGACTATCTTGCTCTGTGGGAAATAAACCTGACCTTAGAATTCTTAATCTAATATTTTGCTTTTCCAGGAGTCACTCTTGGTCATTCCTAAATCAAATTGCTCATCAGAATAACTGGGGACATTTTAATAATAAAATTCTCCAGGCTATAATCCAGGAGTTTTTAATTCATGCAACTTGAAGAAAAGCCTCAGGAATATGTACTTTTTGAGATAAACTTTTTGTTAAAGTATAACACACAAAGAAGTTCACAAAATGAACTTTGCAATATAGTTCAAATAATTGTCACAAAGTTTATGTATTCATATAACCAGTATCTCCTAGAACAAGAGATGGAACATGACTAACTCTCCCCCAACCTCATCCTAGGCATTATCCTCCCCAGAATAATCACAATCCTGACTTCTAACTCCACAGATTAACTTAATCTGATTGTAAACCTTATATACATGGGTCTGTACAGTATATATTGCCTCTGGCTTTTTTTGCTCAACATTGTTTGTGAGATTCAGAAGTCTTGTTTTACGTAGCAAGTTTGTTTATTCTCATTTCTTGATAGTGTTCTGTTGTATGAGTGTACCATGTCTTAATCCATTTTGCTATTGTTGACAATTTTTTTTCACTTTTTGTCTATTAGGAATAGTAATGCAAGGAGCATTCTTGAGCATGTCTTTAGGTGAAAATATGTATGCATTTCTGTTGGGCCTGTATTTAGGAATGGAATTGCTGGTTCAGATGGTATGCATGTGTTCAATTTTAGCAGTTTTCCAGCAGTTCTACCAATTTATACTCCCAGCAGCAAACAAGAGTTCAGTTGCTCTACATCCTTGCTAATACTTGGTAATATGAGTCTTCTTAATTTTTGCTATCCTGGTGGGTGTTAGTGGTATCTCATTATGGTTTTAATTTTAATTTCCCTCATGAATTTTGAGAACCTTTCATAATTTTGATCATTTGAGAATACTTTCTTTGTAGAGACCCTGATCAAATCTTTTGCCTATTTTTCTATGTCTCTCTTCTTAGAAATTTACATACATCCTTTGATTATTTATGCATTGAAAATATTTTCTTCCATTCTTTGACTTATCTTTTTACTCCCTAATGGTGACTTTTGACTAACAGAAGTTATTAATTTTTATGATGTGCAACTTACCTATTTTATCTTTATATTAATACTTTTTGTTTCCTATCTGGAAATTTGCCTATTCTAAGGTTATGTTTTCTTCAGAATCCATATTTTTTAAAAGCTCCATGATTCTGATGTATTACCAAGTTTAAGAAATTCTAATTTTGAGTTTTTGAAATCTGTAAAATAATGTTACATACCATAGAAATTGTCTCAGATATGAGTTAATGATGATGAGGTTTGGTCTAGCATCAAGAACATCCTCCCTAAAGGACTAAATAAAGGGAGGGGATTTTAAAGTGGAGATTCAATGTCAATGTCTGTTAAGGATGGATCGAGGTAGACACAGTGAAAAGGAAGCAAGGTCATATTGCTGTGCCAGTATCACATCTTGGGAAACAGAACTGAGAAACTTTCCATTTCAGGGTCACAGGCTAAAAAGGAACTGGGGTAGTGGAGCAGAGCCCCAGTAAGAAAAAACTTGAGAATGAAAGCCTAGGCTCTATCTAGACATGTCCTCCATGTCCTCCACATTACCATGTTCATCATGGCCAGCCGCTCGGTGTCCTCCCTGACTATTTGAACTGATTTAGATCCATTGTTGATCTGCATTATCACATTTAGAAAGTGATACTATTGTTCTATTAAGAAGAGATCCTTGCCTAGATGTCAGTGGACTAGGCTAGTGTAATATGTTATATAACTTGGTAATTAAAAAACTAGTTTTCCATCTCAGCTTGACCATTTATACTTTTCAATAAATTTCTAATTCAATCCTGTATAAAACAGTAATAGGACCTTTAGAGCTACTAAGACCTCAGGCTCTGGAGTCAGACTCATGTGATTCAAATTCTTGCTTGTGATCTTGGGCAAATGACTTTATTTCTCTGTGTCTGTTTTCTCATTTATTAATTAGAGGTAATAACATCTATTTATTAGGATTTCTATGAGGATTGAATGAATTAACATATTTAAAGTGCTTATAGTTTCTGGCACATAGGAAGTAGTAATAAATCTTAGATACTATGATTCGATGCTACCTGATTTAATAACATCTGCAATGTATTCTGAGTTCCTTAGAAATAAAAATTATATCAGTACACAAGTAAATAATTACATTTCAAGACAATATAAGCCATAAAATTCAGAATTTCTCAATTACTCAGATATTTTGGAATAATTTATTACCCACTCTTATTCGCTATTTTACCCCAGAGATTTACAAATACTATCCAGTGAGTTTTACATAAATTTTAGGACTTTCAGGCCTAAAAGTTGCCAGAACCTAAGAGAAATCATTGTCAATGAAAACCATGTTTAACTACAAATGACAATGAAATGATCCATATCAGCATTAAAGAGCAGTAGTGGCATTCCTGTTCTTTATATTATGACAAAATAAAATTCAGGAAACTCTATTCTGATTGCAAAGATACCAGGAAGGCCCACCACACAAAACCACAACTACTCCCCCTGATGGCTGTTGCCTAGAATTCCATCAACAGATCTTTGAAAATCCCATTAGGTTAAATCTACTTTTCTAAGAACATGAATAGAGTATCAGTTCTTAACATTCTCCTATATTTTCTGAAAGCAATTTTCCTAAGAGGTAGAGAAAAACCTTAGGATGTAATCTCGAAATAAAAGTTGAAGGATACCAGAAAGTTGGAGGTGGAGAGCTGGGGTGGGGAGGCAATGGGGATATAGAATGGGAGATATATTGAAGGTCATTTTACTTGATTTCATAATTCTATGTGAATCCAATGCTAGTTACTATATACATTGACAGTAATTATATGCTCACCCTAATGAAAGATCTGGAATTGACAAATGATCATTTTCTGGGATGGAAAGGCTATTATTTGTCAAACTGAAGAATTATTTGATCCTCTTTCATGAGCTGTCATACCATCTTGTGAGCAATCATGAACTTACCCTACTTCACTGATTCCAACATTTGAAATTTAGAGAATGGCCAAAAAAGATTTAGTTATCTCTACCTAATTTGGATTGGACTATAAGCTATATGGAAAATTTCCAGTTTTTAAAAGGAAATTCTTTTAGGAGAATGCTAGAAAGAAATTCTTTTAGGAGAATGCCAAGTTGAAAGAATGGCCTGACTCTGTTGTCAGTGAAGTGATCTTTTTTGTTTTCGTGGTCACAGCAAAAATCATTCACAGCATTCAGAAGTCATCAACAGAGCTCACTCTTGGCAAGCCTGAAGTATTCTCTGCCTCAGAGAATTACTTCCTAATTACTAAAAACATGATATGGTAGAAACAAATGTTGTTGGCTCCAACCAAGTGTATAATTGATTGAAAAGTTCAGTCTCAGTGTAATTGTAAAGAAGTAGAATTTCTGGGACTGTTGCTGGGAATATGTGAGTGGGTGGGGGCCAGATTTTCTCCTCATTGTGGGATTTGGGAGTTTGATTACATGCCATGTCTTTGGACATTAAGAACTGTTGACATTCAAGAATAATAAAGGAAAGTCACTTCCAGGAACGGAAGAATATGTAGGCTAATTATATCAATATGGCTTATTGCCCTGTGGGCATTGGCTGCTGCAGCCATTTGATTTGACTAAGATATTAAAATAGCAGATGAACATTTACTAGATGGAAAAAGTTTGTCCTGATGGCCAGTTCTACTCTCCTGGTTGAAAAAAAAAGTGTTAGCCTCTTTTGCTAGGGTATTCATAAGATGGAAAGCAAAATGAGCTCTGTGAAATAGGTGGGAGTGTGAGGAGGAAAAAAACAGTCAAATCAAAGCACCCAAAGTCAGAAGTTCATGTGAGGAAGTGGTAGGGTTGAATGCCTTAGGAAAGATGGAAGAATTTTTCTCAGCCATTTCATGGCGTGGCGTGCTGACACTGAAGTATGAGAAACAGTCAGACAAGTGCTCAGGATTGCTGGCTATTAGTTATTCTCTTGGTTTGTCTAAACATGGCAGGAGTTCCTGGGAAACATTGCAGGCTACATTACTTAGCCATTTGAACTGCAAGTCCCAACTACTTTTTAGTCACTACAGTAGCATATTATATTTGCAGAGCAAGGACGAGTCACCAAATCAGAGGATGGCTGTTGCTTGTGGCATCATTATGACACATGAATGCCCTCTTCTCTTGGTTGTGAGAATTGTGGCATTCCGGTCTATGCTACAGCTTCCTGCTTCTCTGCTGTCCTCTCTGCAGCATCACAAAGCTGTATCATGCCCCTGGACTTCATCCCTTCATGTAATCTGTGGTTTGCCCTGGAGAGAAAGGCAGATTCCTGCTCATTCCTGCTTCTACTGTTACACTGAGTATGGTGATTGCTGTTTCTTTTCTTATCTCTTTCCAGATCATTCAGTTCAACTCGTTTTATTCCAACAGCTAACCATTGACTGACTAGCAGGTACCTGACCCTGGGAACACAAAGATGACCTGTAGTAACTAATAGTCTAATAAATCTCAAGATTCTTGTCTACTCACCACATGAGTCTCTTCTTCAGACCTCTAGGGTTTGGTTCTTGTCTTTGCTACTCAATAGCTGTGTGACATTAGATAAGTTACTTAAACTTTCTGTGCCTCATTTTCTTCATTTTACTGTTATTCTAAGGATTAATGAGCTAGTACATTTAAGGGCTTAGAATAGACCCTATTATATATTAAGTGCTCCATACATATTTCCTATTATTATCATTATCCTCAATTTTATTGCTCAGTAAGAAGGCCCTGTTTTATATGGGATATCTCTTATTGCCTGTTTTTACTTTATTTGCCATATGCATTTTATTGTCTTGCTTTTCTCCTTTATTGTTCAGTGCATATTTTAAAACAGCAACTGGACTTCATAGACTTTAAGAAAAAGAATTGCATCTTTTACTTTCTATATGTTCTATATACTACTTAGCAGTGCTAGATATACAAAGGGTACTCGAAAAAACCACTGGTTAATTAAATGAGTATTAGTAAAAAAGATAAAATAAAAAGACTTCTTAATTACAACTTACATTTTATACCTTATAACTGCCTCCACATCTTTCTCTGATAATCTCAGTCCTTCTTCTCCTAAATATTCCTTCCTCTAACCTCTGAATATATTTTCCCATTAGATGAAACCAGAACCAAAGAATGTATTGTAAATATTTGATACCATTTGATGTCTTCCTAAGCAATGGCCTTTTTAAAGCCATCAACCTGCCTTTCCAAACTTGCAGGGCTTTTTTTTCTTTCATGGCCAGTTCAGTCAGACTATCCATGTACTGCCATTTATCTTTCCAAGTATATGTTCCACATACTACCATCTTAGCTCTCACACTTTGGCAGACCCTGTAATAATGCACATGTAAATTTTATGCAGCACTTACTTGGAGTTATAAAAGTGTTAGAAGCAGATGGAAAACTGGCCTGAGAGTTTCAGAAATTTGATCACAATCCCTAGTGAGTAAGAGGTAGGCTCAGGACTCACCCAGGTCCTCAAACATCAAGTCAAGTTTTCTTCCACTCTAGGTTGTTTCTTATGCAGTTGATAACCAAGATTGTAACAAGTAAGAAGATGGCAGGATCATATGTCTGCAAAGTGAAATTAAGCTCCAGACACTCATCTCTTAAAGTGAGCCCTGCTCAGAATACAATTTCACTGCAAACTTGACCAGTTCCAGGAAAGGTTGGTTAGGAGTCTTATGAAGTGCCTCCCCCAACAGCTTGACAGAAAGAATAATATCTGGATCAGGAGTGAGAGGAAGAAGTCTTCACCTTCTCTGGGTCTGGTGGCAGGAGAGTTATTCCTGAGAAGGTATTTCTTCCTTCATCAGTTGATATATGACTGGGATGAATGACCTGTTGTCCAGTCTTGTCTGATGTATCTGGGCATCTGTTTTAGGAAAAAAGAGCCATTCCTCTGGTATAAATATCTGTAAGTGCAGCATATAGAGACCAGATTAGACCTGACCAACGACCACATCCATGCTCACAGATGGCACCATGAATCCAGAGTGGCGAGCTATGCTAGACACAGTTTATGCACCCCTTGTCTTCCTATACTCCACCTGCCTTGCTCTGGCCACAGTGGACCCCTTGCTGTTTCTATAGCTGTGGAGCCAGGCTATCAGTGCCAACCTAGTTCAATGAAGCTGACTTTGAGAGATGGATGACAAGGAATAGAATAGACTCTTCTCTCTTCTGCCTCCTAGGCAGTCTGTTCTTAAATGGTCTCTCTGATGGCATCATGCACAGCCAAGCAATCAACTATGCTTGATACCAAGCAGTGGCTAGGTTGCTTATGCACATACTCACCTTTCTTCTTCTTTCTCTGTTACACCCCTCATTTCCCCCACATTTCCCAATAAAGGGGCAGCATGTGAGTTATTGCTTTTAGGCTCTGTTTCTAGGAATCTGAGCTAATGTAAATACAGAGAGGCATTTGACAAAACCAGATTCAGAAAAAAATTGTTCAACCCCATTCACTCCAACACAGTCTGGCTTCCACCCCTATCATACCACCAATGGTCTACATGTCACAAGTCTTCTTCATCTTATTTAGTTATTAAGCAAACCACATGAACTATCTAAACATAAACACTTGGCCTCTTGTTCCTTTTTAAGCCAACTATATCTGTATGGCCATGAAATGCTCTATCTTCTGAGGCAGCTTATTATACCCTTGAACATCTCTAATTGTTATTATATTGTTTTTAAATGTTCATATCAAACCAAAGTTCATCCTTGATCCACTGGGAACTTCTGTCCGTTGATTTAATCCAGTGTCGCAGCAAATAATTCTTTACTTTTGTGAAATTAGTTAGTTATCCTGAGCCCAACTTTTGGTCTTCAAAAAAAATTATTCTCAATTCCTTCAACTCTTCTTTATATATTATTTTTTGAAGGACTCTTGGTATTCTATTCTTGGTTTTCTTGTCACAAAACAGTTTCCCAAAGCATCAAAACTCGTGTTACCAAAAGCTGAAGGGAATAATGAGGCCTCATATGAGGAAAAGAAGGACAATGGCATCAAGATACTTCAGTTTTTTTTTTTCTGGAAGGTGAAACTTCCTTTAATGAGTAGCACATATGAACTTACATGTGAGTGGCAAGATAGAGGAAGGAAGTCCAGTGGACAATAACCTGTTCTGGATCTTTGGTCTGAATTTGGGAGAGTAGACTGAGTGTTCATGGAGTGTAAGTTCTTTTCACAAGGAAATTTTTTGTGAATCAGGCCCTTAAAAAATAGTAAGTACTTAAGTGCAATCTCAAGGGCTTATGGTCTTGGAAATCAGAACTGGAAGATAAAATGAACTGAGAAGAGATTAGGGTATGTGCTAGTTAAATAATCCACTGTGAATTAATCCTGATGGTGGAAAAAGCACCGTTTCTTCCCTGGTAAGAAGATAAGAAATAATATGCTTTTTGTGCTGAAGGAAAGCTGTTGAGCAATTCTTCCCTATTCTTGGGGATGATGATGGGTGAGGGGTGGGGGCGTGCATGAGGAAAAGCAGACATACAATGTCATAAGCTTGAAATCACTCTTGACCTCAATGTGTAGATACCAGCCAGTCAGGAAAATTCTGCTCCATTTCAGCACCTTTAAAGACAGGTCTCTGAACCCCAAGCCCAGGAGGAGATGTGTGTAAACACAGCAGAGGTAAAGGAACCTTCACTCTCAGCATGAAACGTTTCCTTGATGAGTAGTCAGTAGGTCTGGTTTTTATTTAACTGCCTCCTGCCATCAAAGCATATTAGAAATAAAATTACACCGACAACCAATGTAGAGGCAACATACCTCCCAATCAATGAGACTTGTCCATCTGGTGTTTTGCATTTTGAATGAAGATCTTTAATAGTTACAACATAGTTTGCAATTGATAAAAAAAAAAAAAGTACAGGGCTGCTGACTAAATTTGATGGTGGAAAAGATATTATGTAACCACAAATATGGGGGAGAAGAGGTATATTAAAAAGTCTCCATAGTTTATTTTCTGAGAGTCTTATAAGAAATGTCTCCTAAATTTCCTGGAATTAGTATAAGATACTTCTCCATGATTCCTACATGATTCTTAGGACCATTGCCAATGGTTTAGAGGTGTGGCCTAGTTTGACAAAGTAATTGTATCTCTTCCCTCAGCATTCTCAGCACTGAGATGGAAATCTCACTCTGGCTATCAGTCATCTATTCTATCTTCATACTGCTCAGTTAGGAAAATCTTTACAGGGAGACAAAAGTTGTTTACCTGGAGTTCCAGAAAAAGTCACCAGAGATCAGAACAAGTCTGACCCTTGTGTCCTAAGTCAACATGGGAATGTACAGAAGTCAAAGGAAGAGCTGTGGCCAGTTGAAGTTTGATTCAAGTTTAACAAGATCTCCAAGATGCAAGGACGCTCCAGCTAGCATTTCAGTTATATAGAGCTCTACACTCATACCTCTGATTTATGTCCTAATCCAACACACTTTGTCCTAGCTTTTCCATGTTCTCTCATATCAATATAGAAACTGTGACACTTTTATCATTATGATAACTGAGGAGGTCTGTTCTTCGCTCTGTTGCCCTAGGCTAATCCCTCCTTCTCAGGCTCTCTTTTTCTTTCTTCTCTTTATATCTCTGTGTGCCTCTTGGCTTTACCACTCTTTCCCAAAGAAAATCATATTTGAAATCACTCTTGGAGGGATCCGAATTAAAGAGTTACTTCATGAAAAATAAATCTGAGACTTATAATATAGCAATTTCACAGAATCTTGAGTTGAACAAGAATAGACATGAGTGCTCACTTCACTGAAGGGTTGTCCTGGGCAGTTCAGTCTCTCCTTGTTAAAAAATTCTTAATAACTAGGAAATCAAAATTTCAGCTGGTTATACCATTCTATTACTGGGCAACTCTAATGGTTAAGAAAATATTTCTGATTATAGAAGAAATCAGCTTCCCTGTATTCCTGACTGTTGGGACTAATACTTCTATTTGGAGCTACATGGAAATACTCTGTTTCTAGTTCTACAAAGCAGAGAAAATGTGTAAAAATAGTCCTAAAGCAGCAACTCCCTTCTTGTCATCTCTTCCACTCCCTTCCTACCTCTTCCCCATGCGCGCACGCGCGTGCATACACACACACACACACACACACACACACACACACACATCACACACTCAAACAATTATTTGTTCTTTTCTGTAAGTCAAATAAGCCCAATTATTAAATGTATTTTTCATATGACTTGATGAATCAGACATAGCTCACCATTCTGGTTGTTCATTCCAAAAATACTTGAATAAACTTTGTTCCTACAGTCAATTGAGCAAAAAGGATGAGAATGATAGAAAAGGGTAGGGGGACTCGTATGTATAGAACACCATATTTTTCAAATACTCAGCTCAATTAAAGTTTCAGTGGGCCTTTCCACCCTTGGCCTAATCCACACACAGATCACAGTCACACTCAGATACACACACATTTCCCTGCTTTATTCTGACCTGCTGTTAGTTTGGAGGCTCATTGCTTCTCCTGCCATGATTTTGCTCTCCAAATTGGATTTTCAATACTGGGTGATTGTTCTTCCTCTGTAAGACAGTTGGGTTCAGTTCCATTCTTCTTGCATATATCATGATACTCTGGAACAGGAGGTTTCTTCTTCAGCTCCAGGACAGCAGAATGGAATTCATATCCTAGGCATTGAGCCAGCAAAGAGCTGTTCTCACTGTGAGAAGATATTGGACTAGGCAGTGTGGTGGTGAGAGGGAGGCAGAAAGAAGGGGAAGGGTGAAGTAATAATGGGAGGACATAGATAAGGAAGGAGAAATTGCTCCATAGTGGCCATATACTACTTTTACAGATTTATTTCAGAAAATGTTTGGTCTCTGATTCTCCTGTAACTAATTCTTCCATGAGAAAAGCAACATGGTGTCATAAAAAGTGCTGGATTGGAATGTGTTCATGAAACTTTTAATAAATTACCTTCTCTCTCTGGGCCTCTTTTTCCTTATGTATAGATAAGGACAAAGGCACAGACTGAAAGCTCTATAAGGCCATTGTGGTGTTAAAGCTGTGCAATTCTAAGGTTTTAACACATAGAGATTGTGGGATAAGGTAAATTGGAAGAAAATCTCCAGAACTGAAACAGTTAAGTAGTAATTCCACATTAAAAAGCATTTGTTGAATATTTAACATTAAGTAGGTATTAGCTGTTAATCTTTAGCCAGGCTGGTTTCAATATTTGACATTTAAATTAAATAATCATACCACATTTAATAATAAAGTCACTATATGTTAAACAAATACTACTTGGTTATTGAAACCATATGTTACTCTAACTGCATTGTGAGGGATTCACATGTTTTCAATAACCATCTGATCTTTACTTCACATAGAGCACAATGCATGTGCTGTACCATGAAAAGTGGAGAGGCTATTTACGTCCACCCCAAATGATTGTTTTAAAATAAATGTACTAGGTTTGACTTTCCTACTGATCCACCTCCCTAATGATCTCTTTACCGGTACATTGTGTAGATGCTGTCAGTGAAGGAATTCTGCTTGTAACAGCCTGTCTTCCGGAGTTCTTATCATGTTGTAGCTGAATTGTCCAAGTTGAACAGTCACTCCTACAACTGCCAGTCAACGCTTCACTTTGCCCAGTGATGCCAAGAGATTTTATTCAATTGATCTGCATGAATGTAAACATTTCTATTTTTAATGCCTCTCTAGGATCATAAAAGACATTACCTTAAATGAAGTGTTCCCATTTCCATTCTTTCACTCTAACAAAGTTGGCAGTCACCAAACATGATAATATGAATGAGTCTTTATAGTTTCATTATACTCCATTTTCTCAGTACCAGTAATTTGTATTTTTATTATGAACATATTGACAGTGCCTTTGCAACCCTTATTTACACCAATAAAGTTCCAGTTATGCCCACAGCCTCTGGGATAAAGAAAGAGAGAGAAGGGGGCAGGGAGGAATGACAAGAAAAACACAAGTGTATTGTTATATTTTAGTGTGTTTCCAACCTACTTTTGGGATGAAGCCTGTTGGGGAAGGCTGCACGTTTGCAGGAACCAGTCACTTTGTTGAAGTGCTATGCTAAGGCATATTTTAAAATCTGTTAATCATTAAAAGTCTATGAGGTGCATAAAGTCAAAGGATGAATATACATTTTATGTTGTGTTTAACACTAGCAATGACGTGAACTAGGGAAAAAAGTTGTGAAAGGGGTTTTAGAGACTATCTAGTCTACAACTATATTTTAAAGATGATCAATAATTCAGAATTTAAAGGTTTGCCCCCAAATCACATTACTAGTTAGTAGCAGAGTTCAATCTTTACACCACATTATAGGGCTGTCAAATTCTAATTGTCTTTTAAAATCAGATGCCTTTCCTTTATCTCCTCATTTTTTTAAAATCAGCAAGAAAGTAGTTATAAATGTTGGTCTTCCCATTGTGCTCCCAGGTGAGCTGTGAGTACTTTTTTCTATCTTATAGTTGTCTCCTCTTCTACCTCATTCTTAAGATCAGCTATCTGATTATGAGAACTTGAGCAGAGACAGAGAGGTCACAGTGACCAAGGATTGGTGCTTCCTGGTATCTTAATTTCTGAATTTCCTTTTCTTACAAGAGCCTTACCTCCTCTGCTTTCGGGTATTCCTCTGTAGCCGGAATTTATCATGCATGTGGTCTCATTCATTTATTCTCTGAAGATGTAACACATGAGTTATCCTAAGCCCTATGGTCATTCCTCATACTTAGGCTGAATCTATACAGATTATAGGTGAATCTATACAGATTATAGGTGAATCCTTTAGAATTGTCCTGGCTGCAAAATGGAAACTGACCAGTTAGTAACAGTGTTGACTAGAATAACTGACTTCTCTAGGATCTTATTTATGGTGCAGCTGGGTAGAACAAAGCTGAAGTCAGAATCTGTGCTGCAGTGCTGTACCAGAGCCTTTAAACTAATTCATATTAAGACATAATATCTTTGAGGACATAACAGAACTTTCTCAGACAGAGGTTTTGATCAGGGAAAGGGAGTGTAAAGAATAATGCTAAATGGAATGAAGGGCATCATAAATTTTTTTGCCAAAACTGCAGCCTGGATTTTACTAAGCTTCTTGATCTACTATCAGTTTATAGGAAAAATGAGAGCAAAGGAATGTATTAATTCCATAGGCAAAATTTTGAATGTGGGATACTCAACCATTCGAACAATGCAATTCCTTCATGAATAAATTGCAAGAAAGAAAAAAATCTCTTTAGATTAAAATAGGCAATCACTTAGAGTGTATGGCCTTTGACTTTATTGACTTGATCAGACCATATAAGAAGAAAACCAAAACAAAGAAACTATGGGTTGACCAGGGGGATTTGAACTCTGACCAGATATTTGATGATATTAAGGAACTAATGTTAATTCTTATTTATGGTAGACTGAATAATGACCCCCTCTCTACAAAGATGTCTATGTCCTAGTTTTTGGTACATGTGAATGTGTTGCAGGTGTGATTAAGTTAAGAGTTTTTCTGGATTATCTAGGTAAACCCTAAATGTAATCATAAGGGTCCTTAGAAGAGGAAGGCAAGTAGATTAATGAAGAAAAGATGATGTGACTGAAGAAGTTTGAGGGATGTAGCCAGCAGCCAAGGAATGCCATTAGCCTTTAGAAGTAGGAAAAGGTAAGGAATAGATTCTCCCATGGAGCCTCAAAAAGGAACCAGCCCTTTTGACACCTTAATTTTAAACTACTTAAGACTCATTTCCAACTTCTGACCTTTAGAACTGTAAGAGAATACATTTGTGTTGTTTTAAACCATTAAGTTTGTTGTAATTTTTATAGTAATAATAAGAAGCTAATATAGTGCAGTAAGTGTATTATAGTTCTGTTTTAAAATTTTTCATCTTTGACAAGTTTATAGTACAATATTAACAGAAAAATAAAACAATGTCTAAGATCTACAAAATAATGCAGTATGTATGGTGAAAAGAATGTGTGTGGGGAAGTATTGATAAAGCAAGATTGAAGATGAATTGATAACTTTGAAGCTGGATAACGAGTACATGAGCATTTATTATCTCTTTTCTTTACACTTTTATGTTTCTATATTTCTAAAATTAAAAATAAAAAATCAGAGGCATGAAGATAAGTTTTTCTTACTGAACAATTCTTCCCAGTGCCAAATTGTCTAGAATGGTTGTTTCATCTTCCCTCGTTCTACCTCTTTTCCCCATTCTTAATGTTCTTAGCAAATGATGAAGGAGGAGTTCTGGTAGAATATCTAATGACCTGGAAAAGCTAATAGAGGAGCAGGGTATGTAATTGCTATAAGAAAGTCAATTCTTATTTGGATAAATGTCAGCCTAGAGTTTGACGGGCCGATGGATCTTTCATGTCAATGATTCCTCTTTGTAGATAAAATTATACTGAAGAGGAAAGATAGAAAAAGCTACTATATCTGTTATCTACCGTGGATTTACTTAATTTTGTATTTTTCTAATTATATGACATATTACAGGGAAAAAACAGTCCCATTTCCTTTGTTTCTCTTAGATAAGAATCTTGAGGCATATTATCAGAGCAATGTCACACCTACGCTGCTTCCTTTTACATAGATATATAATGTGCAGGTTCTCAGTGATAGCTATGCATCAGAATTAACTGTAGATTACTGTTTTATACTGAAATTTCCAAGGTACATCCTGTGCTGAAACCAGAAGCTCTGAAACAATAAGGAATGCCTTTTTTTTTCTTTTTTAAGAGGTGACATAATCAGATTTTGTTTTAGAAAGAGAATATTGATAACAGTGTGAAAGATGAGGTATAATGGAGAGAAACAATAGAATATCCAATTAAGCGAGTTTTATAGTAAATAGAAGTAAGAAATGGCATGCAATGGAAATAAGGAAATGTGATTGGAGGTGAAAAAGAAGGTGGATTTGAAAGAGATTTCTGAGGTAGAAACAATCGATTATGGTAATTTAAATGATGTGAGAAAATGAGTAGTGAAAGATATATTAGCCAAGATAGTTTCCTGGTTCTGCTGTGATAGCAAATAGAAATAGAGATGGCTTTTCTCCATGTTCCCATCATCGTCACCCTTCTACCTGTAAAGAAGAATATTCCTTCTGAAAGATGCTCATTCTTCTTTTCCAGTAAGGTGGAGAGTGAGACAGATTTTCATGTTCACATGCAATTTGTATATAAAGAAGGACAAACACAATTAGAGAAGTTCCTAGGAAGAAAGAAAAGGTTTGGAGGTGTGCTTCCACTAGGTGGCTGGATCCTTTATTCCTCTTAATTCTCTCACAGTTGTTACTTCATTTTCGTTCCTAGCAGCTCACTATCAATGGCACCTTCCTAATCACTGTGTCTCTGGCTGACCGGTAGATTGCCAGCAACTCTGCACTTTCAGGATGTGGGCATGGCTCTGGCCACGGTTCCTGCCATTGGAAACCATACTCTTCCCCAAGAGGGAAACCAAATGTCTGGGTCTTTTCTATTTCCTAAATAAATCACTATTCCGTAGAAATGTATAATGAAAACATGTGTATTTTATTCCTATATAGGTCATAGCTAAAGAATGTCTCTAAACAGGGAATAACTATCCACAACCTAATTAACTAGAGTTCTGGATATTTTTTTTACTGTCAAATATCATACCTGAGTTTTCCTTAGTTTATTCCAGCCAGAATATTCTGTCAGAAAGCAATGCTAAACTTTAAATTCATAAGTACATACGTACTGGATGAATATTCCAGCAGAAGTCTATGCTTTGTCAGCATTTTCATAAGAATGAAAGCATATGATGGTGTTTAAGCTAATGATTGCCTGTCCTTCACAATGATGACAGAACTCCAACAAATGATTTTGGTAAAACTAAATCTTAATATAGTCTTCTTCATTTGGAGGAAAATATACTAAAGCTGTCACTCTTCATGCCAAACACTGACGGAATGCCTCCAATGTCGTGATGACTCACCATAGCTGGATAGATACCTTGGGAGTGAATGGAAGACAGGAAAAGACTGCATGGTCATATCTTGAACTATTCCTTTTGATACTGGAAAATAACACAGTGTAATATTTTGTTATCATTAGCTGTCAGGCTATTCCATGGTTACTAGTCAGAACGTGTGTTGACTAGCTTTGCTAAATATAGCATTATGTTCTTTCCACATGTGTTAGGAGAGGAAAAGTAGAGTAGGTAACAGTATTTGTCAGACTACTTAGTTACCAGCTTCTCTACTGTGAGTGAAAATTGTCTAAAGCCTTCCTGGAATGCCCTTTCCTCACTTTGGAGGGTAAATGGTAACACAAAAGCATTTTTTGGGATGCTTTTAACAACAGGAGAGCCTTTAGTAAATACCATGATACCAACTTGTGTTTAAATCCCTAGCAGCGTATTCAGCAATGCCCCTCAGTGTCTTTACAAAGAATCTCAGAAACCTCTTCATGAGAATGGCTTTTGCTATGAAGGCAGACCTGACTCAGTATATTTGTCACTCAAGGCTTCATGCACTGGAGCTTCTGGAGAGCCACATAGAAAATTACACTGGTACCACTCCTTCAGCATTTTATGTTGGTAACCCTAAAAGCTAACCATTCTTTGCCTTTGCCCTCTTGACCCATCACTAGACAGTTTCTTCTTCTAATATCAATGATGGCTTTACCATTTTTGAAAAATGAATCATTTTTCCCATTCTGGTCCTTGAAATACTATGAGTATAGTATAGGTTAGTGTTCCCAAACTTTTTGGAACCAGAGACTGGTATGCCTATGAGAATCTAATGCCTGTTGATCTAAGGTGGAGCTGAGGTGGTGATGCTAGTTCTGGGGAGAGGCTACAAATACAGACGAAGTTTTGCTTACTTGCCTTCTGCTCGCCTCCTGCTGTGTAGCTCAGTTCCTAACAGGCCATGGACCTGGACCAATGCCAGTCTGCATCCTGGGGACTGGGGACTCCTGGTATAGGTAATTAGTATAGTCATAGGTTATTGCTGTTGTCCATTCCTGCACTCAACAGTTAATACTGTTTTGACTTCTATTGATATTGTCAAATAATAGAATTAATCAGGTACCCAAATATAAAAATTATACAGCCTTTACCTGTTGATGATTATATTCCAGTTATATTGTTTTGTGCTCTTTACTTCTTTCCTATAACTAAATCTTTCATTGGGAGGAGATTTAATCCATTATCTTACATCAAAATATAGATGAATTCTCCATTAAATAAAAGCAAAATTCAAGAATACAGAAATATTTGGAGTTTTGTCTTTTATTTTGGACTTACTTTGAAAGTTCGATGATTAAAGAAAATCACAGCTCTTATTGTATAATAATCAATAGTGAATTTTAGATAATATATAATCAGCTTTTGTTAGTCTATGACAAACATCATTACAGTCAATTTTAGGAAAAATATAGTTTATCACATTTTGCTATATGTGCTCATACCTAATAGTAATTCCAACCACACAGCCCTCGATCTCTATAATGTTAATAGTAGTCAAATTTTTTTGACTTACCACTATGTCCCAGGCACAGTGCCAAGCAACTAGAATTTAGTAACATAATCCTCATCATAACACTATCAGGTAGGTTTTATTATTATTTCCATTTTACAGATGAAAAAAAAATCTTAGAAAAATTAAGCAACTTAATTTACTTATATCACTAGATGCAAGTGTGTTTGGCACTAAAACCTAAGTTTTTCACCACCATGTTTACTGCCTAATCATGTAACTAGAAAGTCATTTTTACTCTAGGATAAACCATATGAGCCTCTTTAGGTGCTAAAGAAGCTCACCGCTAACTATTCTTCAGAAGGATTCAATGAGTATAAGTGTGAGAATTTTGGCACAGGTGATAGAAAGCATGTTGCAGTAAAGGGCCCTGGGTTTCAGAATCAACTTAGCCACACCCTATCCGTTCTATTGTTAAGTATGAGTTTATGATCAGAAACTTGACCCTTCCTTGTCCTAAAAGCACTGGAGTTGGAGAAAGCATCATATAGATTTTGAAGGATAGACCAGGTTTATCCCATGGCCTCGTGACATTATTTGAAGTGAGCACCAAGTGGCCTGCTAGGTTACCTCTAACCCACTATCGTCTATTTCAGAGTTATCTGAGCAACTGGAATCCAAGAAATTTGCTAGACATTGTAACCTACATTTTCACATTTAATACTCTCAACAACTCTAATCTCATTTTAAAGAAGAGGGAATTGAGACTCTGAGTGGTAAAATGACTTGCCGAGGACCAGAACTAGGCAGAGGTATGAACTCAAAGTCTAGCACTCTTCTCAGTTCCCCACGCTGCTTCCCAGGACACAAGTTCACATTTACACATCCCTCTGAAATCAAATTTGAGCACTGCACATACATAGCTTTGAAATGTATTAACCTCTCTGAATATTCAGCATTTTACTAGCTTTCTTGATTATGCGCTAACAGAAGTCAATGTTTGTTCTTTCCCTTTGAGAGTAAAATGCTTCCACAGAATAGGTTTCAGAATATGCAGTGTCCCGAGGCCTTAAAAGTCAAAGCAAGCCTTGCAGTTTTATGGTGGTCAGAATGTTGAGAAAAGAAACCCCATCTACCATTTCCTCTCACAGTGCTTACTAGGTCCTGTATCCCACGCTCAGGGAATAACGGTCTTTGTAACCACTTTCGATACAATGACCTGTAGGGTTGTATTGAGCTCTGGTCTGCCTCATACCTTGGAGATTTGTGAGGCAATAAGATTTGTTTTCTGTTAAACTGCTTAACCACAAGAGAGGGGTGGGACAGAAAAAAAAAAAAAAACCTTCACTTTCCCTTTACTGGTCTGACCAGTTTAAAGTAAATAGGAGCCCAGAGAGATTTCTCACTTTCCATTTCCCACTATCAAAGTAGGCAGTGGATCCAGGAGCATGTTTGGAAATGGCAGCTGCCTGGTGCTCCAGGGCAGCTGAGTGAGAACAGTGAAAGGAAACCCAGCCTGGGAGACCCACGAGTGTCCCATTTCATCCTGAATTTGGACTGGGCTGTTCAAGGTCATACACAGAAGCTGAACCAGTGACCCACAATTTGATTCCTTCAGTTTGGAGATTCAGGCTTTGAAAAACTTTGCATTCTCTGTTCTCTGCTTTTGCCTAAGCTTCTCCAGGCACCCCCATTCTAATTTCATATAACACCCAATCCTTTGAGCTGTAAGACTGGCTTCAGTTTCAGGAGCCTCAGGGTGCCAAGGTGAACCCAGCTTCCTTGGGGATTATTGTTTGCCTTTCTGATTAACATCTCCAGACAGTTAAAAAGAATCTCCATTTTTTAAATCACTAGAAATATCTTTAATCATTCCCAGCTTTATGCTTAAATGGCAGCTGGAGAATATGCTCTTTTTTTAAGTGATAATATTCATAAGATGAATAAGCTAGGTAAGGAACAACTTTCTGGAAAGAATCACTAACAATAAAAATATTTTCTCCTTTATTGAAGTGTTGCTGGCTCAAAGAACACAGGCAAGGGAAAAGAAAAGCAATAACAAACTGTAAGCGAGGGAAAATTGACTCTGAGTTCACCTTCCCCTGAATCACTGCAGAAGGCGATGCTAAACACTCGAAATAACCATGAACCCTAGCACTGATCCATGGTTTCTCTGCTGTACGTTATATCTCACTCCTCCAAGCCAGCAAAATCTTTTAACCTTAGTCCTGACTTACAATCTTTTACCTGTGTGCTTCTTTTGCTTTTTAAATCTTATTTACTTTCTTAACCTGGTATTGTAGGTAACATTCTACTAACTTTTAAATTCTTTGGGAATATAAATAAAAACATGTACTATATATATGTACATGCAAATTATAAATGATACATTTATATAAATATAAAACAAATGAATAAATTAATAATAATATTTTTTCCACTAGTAGTGGGTCTTTTCTATCTGAGTAGTATTAATGCAATTGTTCTCTACCTACTTATAATCAAAACACCTAGGAAGATTTCAAATATATAGTATAATAGCCCAGAACTACCAAATCAGAATACAAATGTATGAGGATTTAATGTCCTTAGGGGTAGAAATGCCAGGTGGCTTCTTTTTAGCAGTGGTTAAAGAAGAATTGTTGCCTCTTGCTCATTTATTCACCCTTATCATTTATTTATCCATTAAATCAAATGTGAAGTCATGAGTTCAAGGGATATAGAGACAAAGTAAATACATTACTTCTACTTAAAGAATTCATTACTTTAAGACTTTGTCAAGTCTTCAGAAAACAGCTGAATTAAAGCCGGTTGACCCTGTAAGAAAATTCCTAAGCTCCTACCTTTGAGGAAATTCCTCCACAGTTGATGAGCATGATGGAAAATACCTCCATGGTTAATCTGAACTCTAGATTTTTCATGGCTCATGTTCTATGACTTCATGTGTAATGAGAGCAACACCCTTGAATCAGCTCCATATTTCTCATTAAATGAGGAAAAATCAATTCTCACTAAATGTACAAATAGTTGGTATAAGGAAATCAAGACTATAATTTCTCTTCCTAAGTCTTCATCTCTGTCTGGAAGAAGTCATTTTATTTAAATTTTGACCTATTAGTCCATATTATTGCATGAGAAAATCAAAGTTCTGCTTAAAAAAGAAAAAAAAGAAAAGAAAAGGTGTAATACCATTGATCTCCACTGTTTGTAGCCTTGCATTTAGCGTGAGAGCTGTAAGTGGGAATGGCAGATGACTCAAATGAGGATACATTTGAATGTATGAAGTAAATGTAATCTCATTGTCCGAAATGAAAGTGAATGATACATTACAGTGCATGGAATGAGGAAATCATCGAAACTTTTTAAAGCTACTTTACTAGTTCTTCCCCCGGAATAGTTCTTCAAAATGGTACAAATACTTACACCCATCTATCTGGGGGAAGAAATTCACATAATGGAAAAGAATTAACAAGAGCTTTTAAAATAGCCTGGTATATTCTATGCTTTTATGTGATTTTTTTTTATTTTTGAATTATTTTAAACACCTTAGCAAACTGTTTGGTACATGCTATTATTTAAATGTAGTAGAGTCTGATGGCTGATACAATGTCCTTAGGAGTCCACCAGTCCTGGGTCCAGCTGACTGTATCTCTTTTAATTGAAGGGCCACATTATCCAGTTCTCTCCAATGCCCCAATTTCCCGACATGTAAAATTGACATAAAATAATAAAATAATAATAATAATATCTGCCTCTAAGCGTGTTATAAGGATTAAACGATAATGCATATAAGGGAGTTAGCATTCTTCCTGGTACATCATGTATGCTCAATACATTTTATCTATAATAATTTTTTGTTGTCATTACTGTTTTTATTATTATTACATGTGGCTTGACCAAGATAACATGGTGGCAACCTGGTAATTTGTATATTCTGGGATTCCTCAGGAAGTTTCTGTATATCCACATTTTCTATACCTACTGTATATTATGAGAACAGTCATGATTCTGTATTATGCATGTTATTTAACCTGTTTGAAGAGGCTCTTCAAGAAGGTCCTCGAGGTTATTTATAAGATAATGTATAAAACACCTAGCAGTGTACACACCACAAAAACCTCACTCAAAATACTTACGACATGTCTACTCAGCTTTTTAAACAAGGAGAATAGCATTATGTTGCCATCCTAAGAGATACTTGGGAAATGCCTTAAGGTGTAGGTATGTTTTATTTCTCTTCTATTCTTTGATGGTCTTAATTTCCTGCCTTCGCAAGAAGTCATGGAATCTACTTAAGCCAACTGGTATTGCAAATGACAGCAGTTAATTTCTCTATTTCCTCCTTCATAGTCGCTTATGGTTTCTTCCTTTGCTGCCTATTTGAGACAGTTGGAAGAGTAATTAATGTGTTTTTTTCTGTAATAGTATTCCTATTCTACAGAAATACCTCACCTACCCCCTTAAAGATTTACATGCCACTTCTCCATCAAAGCACTGTCTATCAACTCCTTGATTTGGTTGCATGATGGAGATTAGGGAGCACAGATTCATCAATAACTAAATTTCAAGGGCAAAAATAGGGTGCATTAATGCAAGACACTAAATAATCAAAAGATATTGCAAGCTATAACCAATCTATGCTGGCACTTATAGCAATCCCATGAAATAACTGTCATATTAGTTAAGAACAATAAATGTCCCCTAGTTTAAGTGTTACATTGTTGGAGGAAGGAAGGAAGGAAGGAAGGAAGGAAGGAAGGAAGGAAGGAAGGAAGGAAGGAAGGAAGGAAGGAAAGAGAAAGAAATAAAGAGAGAAAGAGAGAAAGAGAGAAAGAGAAAGAAAGAAAGAAAGAAAGAAAGAAAGAAAGAAAGAAAGAAAGAAAGAAAGAAAGAAAGAAAGAAAGAAAGAAAGAAAGAAAGAGAAAGAAGGGAGGGAGGGAGGAAG